>OU343224.1:311333631-311413631 GCA_910596185.1 Chrysanthemum makinoi
CCATTAGGAATTGTTATACTAATTCATTCATATAAAAAATTCATGATCTAGAACCCGCGTAATCGTGCATGTGTAACTTATTAATTGATTCTCGTAATGAGTATATCATTATGAAGACCAGTGAGTTGCAACGGGATAAGAGATTCACATTCTTTTAGTTGAGCATGTTCATCAATTACTAACAAATGTTAATTGTACATCATGATTATGATGATGATGATGATGGCAAAGCATTCAAAAAGAAAAACAATCAAACTTAAGACCCAAGAATATACCCCTACAAATTGAATTAAAATATACATAGTAAATCTGCTCTTGTTCATCAATTTCTTATAAAGATATGAATGGCATGATTTAAGGTTAATGTAAAACACGAAAATCTAAAACATGAATAAAGACTAAAATACCCTTGGAATCGAATTTTATAAAATATGTAAAAGATATTTATATTCATTTAACGAAATTAAAAACTTAACTTATCTATAATTAAAACTTAACGATATATGTATGCGTGATCGACATTGTACGACAGAAGTTAAACGTCTCGTTAAATAGTTGGGACAATCGTATGGGCCTTGTTTTCGTTTATTTGGTGAACCATGTTGGGCCGTGTAATTTTGTCGGTTGGACTAGTGAGCCGAGAGCCCAAAGGGGCGTGAGTTTTGTTTGTTCGGTTGGACCAAGCCAAAGCCCACCCCATCTCAAGCCTAAACCAAATTTGTACCACTATAAATACAACACATTAACACAATTTGGAAACCCTAGTTTTGCCTCTTTTCTTTTCTTTTTCATTCGGCCGAAGCCCTAACTCCCTTGGTGTCGAGACTTTGTTTCCAACGAGCTAAGGTATAACATGTTTCTCGTTTTCCTTGATAACACCTAGTATAATATATTGTATCATGTTTTGTTTTAGTCGAGCTTGTGTTCTTTTTTGGCCGAACCATATGAAACCGAGAACAACAAATATGAATTGAACCTTATAATATTAAAGAGCATGTATGTAATACATATTGTATGAATCGGATCTTAAATAAGTCGAGCCACATAGAACCGAACCACATATATCATGAATCGGACCTTATGTGAATCATGCAAACGTGAATATGTAAAGTACGTAGAAGAATTAGGGTTTGCGTAAAAACATATTAGCGAAATCTATGTATTAACCGAAACATGTAAGAGTTTGTGGAAGTGTATTAAATGAGTAAAGGTCATGCAAAACCTACACCCTAAGTGATGTGTGAACCGAACCCTAAATGGTTGGTGAACCGTGTACCATCGCGTGTGTTTGTGAGTCAAGTGAGCTTGTCGATGTGTAAACGTAATGCGTGCTCATATCTAGTCGAAGCTATTGTGCATGTGTCTGTAGATGTATATCTAATCCGGATAATAAGTAACTTGTGTAGTCACATGAAATCATAGACGTGCATGGTATAAAAGTTGCGTATAATATGTGTATATGTAACGTATGGTTAAGACATGAATGTGTTGAGTAAATAAACAAGAGTAATGAGTCATTAAATGACGTAGCATGTAAAGTAAATGCACATTGATATGATATTAAAAGATTGAGAAAACCCTAGAACATAAATGAGAGTCGATTAGGGTTTGAAGCTGATTATATTAATTCGTTATTTCATGTGTAAGTTATGACTTTTAAGCTATTTTCACATTTAACCCTAAACTTTAATAAATGACATAATGAACCCTAATCTATAATATCGGTTATAAAACACTTAAGTCTCATTTAACTATAAAACCCTAAAGTAATAAGATCACTGAATACATTAAGTATGAGCACCAAACATTTAAAAGATCATTTCGACAATTATGGAATCATAAATAACATGTACGACCGTTAATGTGTATAGGTTCTGTGAAGAAGGAGTAATCCTTTGCTTTCCGTATTTCGCTTTTTGGTCATTTGCTTTGGAATAAGGTACAGATATTCTGACCTTTTCAGTAAAGGTTCCTTATAACGTTTCTTTTCGTTAGCTTTTATATTAGGGTTTCCTAAGCCTTTGCTATGAACCCCATTCTTTGTTTGGTACATTTGCTTATCTGAACTCGATTTCGAATTATGAAACATCTGATTTTGAACTATATGATATGAAAACTCTGCTTTTGAAAATATGATTAACCTTATGATAAAGTATGATCTCATGGTTTTGACATTCTGATTTGACCTAAGATAGTTTGACACCGAGCCAAATATTTCACTAGTCATGGGGGTTCCATGTCCGTGTCGGTGATGCACCTCTGACATGACTCTAGGGCAGTAGAGTGATGTTCTGCCACGTCCTTATCTGTTATCTGTTATGAGCTCAAGTTATGTTATATGACCAATATCCGTCGTAGGCGTATGGATGCATCGATCTGTTATCGTATCTGTTATATGTTATCTGTTATCGATGATTGATCTGCGTGCATGCACGTCCTTCATAACTCTGGTAGGTCTCCCTACAAATGTTGCCTTATGTGAATATGATTATGATCGATATATGTTTCGGGCTCGTGGTAGTTAACTATAAACTTTATTCGATAATTCTGATTTATACTCTGAAAATGATTATGATTTTGCTATCTTTCGTTCACTATATTCCGTATTCGATATCGTTTAGTATTTTGCTTTGCTTTTATATCTGTTCACTGAGCTTTTGAAGCTCAGCCGCATTTCTTTTCTTCCTGACAGTATCTAAGCATTGAAGCTTGGTTTTGCTTTGGGATGAGTGCATGAGTGGACTTACCTTAGAGATATTTAGCTTTGATCTTATGATGCTATTTTAAGACTTCATTATTTCAGATATTTTGTTGGAGTTTATTTCCGCTGGGACCTATGTATTGAAGTCATGTTGACTTGAATTATTCCGCATTTATGTTAAGACTTCTTTTGGATATTTATGTTTGCTTTGATATGACACCATTGTTTGTGATTCCTTTACCCTTGTCGAGTTGGGTTACAATTTATGGCATCGAGCCGGTTTACGACTTGTAGTCGGGACCGTGACATATGGACCCTAGGTTTTGAGACCCTTAGAGCTTAAGCTATGACCTGTGAGGATTGGGTAGACTTTAGGTTTCCTTCTGCGAACTTCCATTTCGTATCTCACCTTTGTTCATTTTGCTAATCGTTTGAATATCGTTCAGATGGTTCAAACTCGTCAAATCTGATAACGTGGATGGAGATGATGATGCTCCTAACTTGGATGCTGCGATTGCTAATGCTCTCAACACTCTTTTCCCTGGTTACACACCACGAGATGATGACAAGTGATTAACAACATTAAATGTCGGTGGTGCCGGGGTAGTGGTGGAGGTAATCAACCACCGGCATTCACACTTGGCTCGGCGTTCGGTAAGCTCAAGCCTCTTTCTTTGCTACTGCTTTACTCAGCGAGGGGCGGATCACTCATATTGAGAATTTGTTTGAAGTATTGGGTTGTGGAGACGAGTTTAAGACCCGTTTGGCTACATTTAAGTTGGAAGGTGATGCATTGAATTGGTGGAAGGCACTCAAACAGCAAGAGGAGGAGATGCTTTGCTATTACTTGTACTTGGGCTGAGTTTGGACTATCTTATAACCGTTACTTCCACGATCTTTGGCAGCAAAGGTATGAGAGGGATTATCAGGCGATTACCGGCTTGATCATGAGAACTCCAATGAGTACATGGGTAGGTTTATGAGGCTAGTAAGTTTTGTGGGAACGATTGCTGGAGATGGTAGGCGCCAAGCCAAGCACTTCAAGTGGGGACTGAAGAAGTGGGTGTTGGACCGAGCGCTAATATCGAGTATAAGGATGTGTCGGCCTGCAATGACCAGCTTTCGTAACATTGAGATCTTTCATGAGGTTTCAGGTTCCAACAAGCGTAACCGTGATGGTGATCGGATTCAAGGTAGGACTCAAAGTAACGATTATAAGGGAAATTCTGGCAGGAGTTATGATTCGAGGGGTCAAGTGGATAGGAGTTATGATCGTGGGGTCGGTCAGGAAGGAATGTAGACTCTAGGCCCGAGTCGAGGATGCATGAGGCTGCGGCAAGAATGGAAATGATCGTAAGAATCAAGGTAACAACAACCAGCGTTACAACAGGGATCAGTCAGCTCGAGGATCATATCGGTCGTGCCAGGATCTTCACGTCACAAAGGACAGTGAAGTTTTGCCTCCCCACCTCTGTACTACTTGTGGAAAGGCTCATCGGGACAGTGTTTAAGGCCACGGTGGATGTTTCTCTTGTGGTTCCACTACTCACAAGATCAAGGATTGCCCTAAGAAGAACCCGATTCTGGAAACTACATCAAGCGCCACCTACTACGGGCGTTTATGCTACTACTCGGATCAGCGGGCGCACCAGTACCATTACGGGCACTTTTTACATTGGTGATTTTACTGTCTTCGTTTTATTTGATACCGGTGCCACACACTCCATTATATCTGTCACATTTGCTAAGAAACTTAATATGAAGCCCAAACCACTAACAAATCACTTATCAATTTCTACGCCTATGAAAAACCATATGATCATTGATCATAAATACGTTAAGTGCCCTCTTCGTTTTGATGATCGTATTCGCTCTGCAAATCTGTATCCTCTCGATATGGTCGACTTTGATATCATTCTAGGCATGGATTGGTTGGCTTACCATAGAGCTTCCATCGACTGCTATGCTAGAACTGTGATCTTTGGAGACGTAAAACATCCTGAATTCGTTTATTATGGTTCTCAACCCTCAAATCTGTTAAGCTCATTTCTGCTATGAAGGCACGGACTATGATTGCTTATGGGTGCCAAGGTTTTTCACGGCGTCTGTTAAGGACAAATCTTTGGAGAGTCCTAACATTGAAAACCTTTCTGTTGTTTGTGAATTCACCGACGTTTTCCCGATGAACTTCCGTTTCCCTAGAGAAGTTGAGTTTAGCATTGAGTTAATCCACTGTCTGAATCGATTTCGAAGGCTCCGCACCGTATGGCACTGTAGAACTGAAAGAGTTAAAGGAGCAGCTGCAAGAGATGATAGAGAATGGATTTATTCGACCCAGTGTTTCTCCATGGGGTGCACCTGTTTTGTTTGTGAAGAAGAAGGATGGAAGCATGCGCCTATGTATCGATTACCGTGAACTCAACCGTATTACCATTCGAAACCGTTATCCTCTTCCTTTGATGATTTGTTTGATCAACTGCAAGGAGCGAAGTTCTTTTCTAAGATTGATCTGAGATCTGGTTATCACCAGCTACGTGTGAGGGAGCAAGATGTTCCTAAGACCGCGTTTCGTACTAGATATGGTCATTATGAATTCCTCGTTATGCCTTTCGGTTTGACAAATGCGCCTGCTGTGTTTATGGACCTAATGAATCGTATTTTCCATGAGTTCCTCGATAAGTTTGTTATCGTTTTCATCGACGACATTTTAGTTTACTCCAAGTCTGAAGAAGAGCATGAACAACATCTCCGGATAGTTTTGGAGATTCTGAGGAAGAAGAAGTTGTACGCCAAATTTTCGAAGTGTGAGTTCTGGTTAAAACAAGTCGCTTTCTTGGTCATATTGTATGGCGATGGTATCACCATGGATCCGTCTAAGGTTGAGGCTATCACTAAATGGCCAAGACCTACGGCATTGGCCGAGGTTAGAAGTTTTCTAGGACTTGCGGTTACTCTACGCCGTTTTGTTGAAGGTTTCTCTCGCTAGCTCTACCCCTAACAACTGATGAGAAAAGGTGAAAAGTTTGTATGGACGGATGAACGAGAAGAGAGTTTGAAGAGTTGAAACGGAGATTGGTGTCCGCTCCTATTTTGACTCTTCCATCCGGTTGGAGGATTCAGATTTGATGATGCATCTAAGAAATGATTGGGCTGTGTTTTGATGCAACATGGAAAGGTAATAGCTTATGCTTCAAGGCAGCTAAAACCTTATGAGGAGAATTACCCAACTCATGACCTTGAGTTAGCTGCAGTGGTGTTCGCGTTGAAGATCTGGAGACATTACTTGTATGGAGAGACGTGTGATATTTTCACAGACCATAAGAGTCTCAAGTATATTTTCACTCGAGAAGAACTTAACATGAGACAGAGAAGATGGTTAGAACTTCTTAAGGATTATGATACCAACATTCAGTACCATCCGGTAAGGCTAATGTATTCTTGGCCTTAGCCGGAAATCAAGCATTCTTGCAAGTATTGAGATTGAACCTAGGATTCTTCGTGACTTAGAGCGTTTGAGCGTTTGGATGTTGAGTTGTGTGTACGAGGTTTTGATGGATACTGGGCTAGTATGAAGGTGGATTCGAACCTTATACTGCAAATTAAAGAAGCTCAGAAAGATGATGGTACGTGGGCCGTGGCGCAAAATGTTGAAGAAGAAAGAGCAGAGAGTTTAAGGTTGATGATGACGGAATAGTATGGTATGAAGATAGGCTCTGTGTTCCCAATGATTCGACTTGCCGAAAGTTATAGTGACTTTCACTATCCATCCTAGTTCTACCAAGATGTATAGGGATTTGAAGCATTACTTTTGGTGGAATGGTATGAAGCAAGATGTGGCGACGTTTGTATCGAAGTGTATGATTTGTCAGCAGGTTAAGATTGAACATCAAAGGGCTAGTGTCTTTATTCAGACCATTGGATATTCCAACATGGAAGTGGGATAAGATATCTATGGATTTTGTGGCTGGACTACCTCTTACTCGGAAGAAGCATGATGCGATTTGGGTAGTTGTTGATCGACTAACCATATCTGCTCATTTCTTACCAATTAGAAAGGATTATGGTATTGGTAGATTGGCGGAAATTTTTCAACAAGAGATCGTTAGGCTTCATGGTACTCTGGCATCTATTGTGTCCGACAGAGATCCGCGTTTTTACTTCCGTTTCGGAAAGGTTTGCAAAACGCTTGGGGTACTCGACTTAATTTCAGTACAGCATTTCATCCTCAAACGGATGGTCAGTCGAGAGGACTATTAGACCTTAGAGGACATGCTAAGGGCTTGTGCTTTAGAATGGACGGGCAACTGGGATGAATATTTGTGTTTAGTAGAGTTTGCATACAACAACAGTTGGCATGCTAGCATTAAGGCAGAACCGTTTGAACTTCTTTATGGGAGAAAATGTAGATCACCTACTTGTTGGGATGAAGTAGGTGAACGTTTAATAAAGGTCGGAAATGATTGAGATCAGAATGAGAAAGTAGCTTTGTTGCTAGAAAAGTTGAAGGAGGCTAGGCCTCGTCAGAAAAGTTATGCCAACAAGCATCGTCGTGATTTAGAATTTCGGGTTGGAGATCGTGTATTTCTAAAAGTCTCGCTTGAGGTGTGAAACGTTTTGAAATCAAGGGCAAGCTCAGTCCTCGATTCATCGGTCCGTTTGAAATTTTGGAACGTATAGGAGAAGTTTCGTATCGGTTAGCACTTCCGCTTCAGTTATCGCATGTTCATGATGTGTTCCATGTATCTCCGGGGATACTATCATCCGTTACCGTTGCTTCTTATCCGTTTGATCAAATTCAATCCATATGTCTTTATCTAAGAACCGGAGGCTATTTTAGAAAGACAAGAAAGAGTCATGAGAAACAAAGTCATTCCGTTCGTTAAGATTCTTTGGAAAAATCACCCGGAGCGTGAGGCTACGTGGGAAACCGAAGAGTCGATGCGAGCTAGTTATCCTCATTTCTTTGAATAGTTTGGTATGTTCTCATTTCGTTTTCGTTTCATATCAATTTTCGAGGACGAAAATTCTTCTTTTTAGAGGAAGAGTTGTAAAAATTGAAAATCTAAAACATGAATAAAGACTAAAATACCCTTGGAATCGAAATTTATAAAATATGTAAAAGATATTTATATTCATTTAACGAAATTAAAAACTTAACTTATCTATAATTAAAACTTAACGAATATGTGTATGTGATCGACATTTACGCACGGAAGTTAAACGTCTTGTTAAATAGTTGGGACAATCGTATGGGCCTTGTTTTCGTTTATTTGGTGAACCATGTTGGGCCGTGTAATTTTGTCCGATTGGACTAGTGAGCCGAGAGCCCAAAGGGGCGTGAGTTTTGTTTGTTCGGTTGGACCAAGCCGAAGCCCACCCCATCTCAAGCCTAAACCAAATTTGTACCACTATAAATACAACACATTAACACAATTTGGAAACCCTAGTTTTGCCTCTTTTCTTTTCTTTTTCATTCGGCCGAAGCCCTAACTCCCTTGGTGTCGAGACTTTGTTTCCAACGAGCTAAGGTATAACATGTTTTCTCGTTTTCCTTTGATAACACCTAACGTATAATATATTGTATCATGTTTTGTTTTAGTCGAGCTTGTGTTCTTTTTTGTGGCCGAACCATATGAAACCGAGAACAACAAATATGAATTGAACCTTATAATATTAAAGAGCATGTATGTAATACGTATTGTATGAATCGGATCTTAAATAAGTCGAGCCACATAGAACCGAACCACATATATCATGAATCGGACCTTATGTGAATCATGCAAACGTGAATATGTAAAGTACGTAGAAGAATTAGGGTTTGCGTAAAACATATTAGCTGAAACCTATGTATTAACCGAAACATGTAAGAGTTTGTGGAAGTGTATTAAATGAGTAAAGGTCATGCAAAACCTTCACCCTAAGTGATGTGTGAACCGAACCCTAAATGGTTGGTGAACCGTGTACCATGCGCGTGTGTTGTGAGTCAAGTGAGCTTGTCGATGTGTAACGACGTAGTACGGCTCATATCTAGTCGAAGCTATTGTGCATGTGTGTGTAGATGTATATCTAATCCGGATAATAAGTAACTTGTGTAGTCACATGAAATCATAGACGTGCATGGGTATAAAAGTTGACGTATAATATGTGTATAAGTAACGTATGGTTAAGACATGAATGTGTTGAGTAAATAAACAAGAGTAATGAGTCATTAAATGACGTAGCATGTAAAGTAAATGCACATTGATATGATATTAAAAGATTGAGAAACCTAGAACATAAATGAGAGTCGATTAGGGTTTGAAGCTGATTATATTAATTCGTTATTTCATGTGTAAGTTATGACTTTTAAGCTATTTTCACATTTAACCCTAAACTTTAATAAATGACATAATGAACCCTAATCTATAATATCGGTTATAAAACACTTAAGTCTCATTTAACTATAAAACCCTAAAGTAATAAGATCACTGAATAAATTAAGTATGAGCACCAAACATTTAAAAGATCATTTCGACAATTATGGAATCATAAATAACATGTACGACCGTTAATGTGTATAGGTTCTGTGAAGAAGGAGTAATCCTTTGCTTTCCGTATTTCTGCTTTTTGGTCATTTGCTTTGGAATAAGGTTCAGATATTCTGACCTTTTTAGTAAAGGTTCCTTATAACGTTTTCTTTTCGTTAGCTTTTATATTAAGGTTTCCTAAGCCTTTGCTATGAACCCCATTCATTTGTTTGAGCTTATAGAACTCGATTTACGATTAAAACATCGATTTTGAACTATATTGATATGAAAACTCTGATTTTGAAAATATGATTAACCTTATGATAAAGTATGATCTTATGAGTTTGACATTGATTTGACCTAAGATTAGTTTGACACCCGAGCCAAATATTTCACTAGTCATGGGGGTTCCATGTCCGTGTCATTGATGCACCTCTGACATGACTCTAGGCAAGAGTGATGATGTTCGCCACGTCCCCTCTGTTATCTGTTATGAGCTCAAGTTATGTTATATGACCAATATCTAATGCGTAGGTATGGATGCATCCTAGATCGTTATCTGTTATCTGTTATATGTTATCATTATCGATGATTGATGCTGCGTGAATGCACGTCCTTCATAACTCTGTAGGTCTCCCTACAAATGTTGCCTTATATGAATATGATTATGATCGATATATGTTTGGGCTCGTGGTAGTTAACTATAAACTTTATTCGATAATTCGATTTATAATCGAAAATGATTATGATTTTGCTATCTTTATTCACTATATTCCGTATTCGATATCGTTCGTATTTGCTTTGCTTTTATATATCGTTCACTAAGCTTTTGAAGCTCAGCCGCATTTCTTTTCTTCCGCGGCATGTATCTAAGCATTGAAGCTGAGTTTTGCTTTGGGATGAGTGCATGAGTGGACTTACCTTAGAGATATTTAGCTTTGATCTTATGATGCTATTTTAAGACTTCATTATTTCAGATATTTTGTTGGAGTTTATTTCCGCTGGGACCTATGTATTGAAGTCATGTTGACTTGAATTATTCCGCATTTATGTTAAGACTTCTTTTGGATATTTATGTTTGCTTTGATATGACACCATTGTTTGTGATTCCTTTACCCTTGTCGGGTCGGGGCGTTACAGTTAATGACGTTCAAAATATTAAACCATTTTGATATTTGTAAATAAAGATACATACTTATGAGGAGATACTACATGATCAAACTAACATCATATATACATGTAACACAATTACTCATTCTTTGGTATTCATTATAACAAATTTTAGGAACGTATCTTTACCTTTTAGTTGACGAAAATTGGGATTAAGAGAACTGCCATGTAGCATACAAAATATCAAAACCAAAAAACAAATCAAACATACTTACAATTTATGGTTAATGACAATCGATCAGTAGATAATTCGTATAGAGATAAAATTAGGTTAAACCATTTACTTGTAAACCTTGAAAATCTGAATTAAAGAATTCCTTGAATAGTGATGGCAGAACTCAAACAAAGAGACAAATATATTATAAACGTTTGAGATTAATAGCAAAGGTGAAAGAAAGAAAAAGTCTGGGATACGAAGAACAGCTCCAGACGTTAGGTTTCTCCAAACATAAAGAGTAGCCATACAAATTACAAACGTGAATAGAATAACACGGGCGAAAATACTCCATTGGTTGGTCCTTCAGCAGCAGAAAACTCTGTATTGTTTTTGTGTAGTGTTTTAGGGTTGCAAGGATTTGTTTTAGGGTATGTAGAATGATATGGGATGAGTTTGGCTGGGTTTTCTTATAAAGATAAAATTAGTTTTTCTTTTCTTTTTTGAGTTTATATATTTGGAGTTGCAAAATATAAACCAAAAGATATGTTGGTCTAGTGGTTATAACATGTTTAAATGTTAAAAACAACTCATGTTCGATCCTATCTAGCTTCATTTTTTAAAACAATTAATCCGATTTTTAATAGCTTTAATCGCTTAGGAGGAATTAATTTGTGTATTGAATGATGAATTGGCTTTATAACTTGGCATTATGGGATGCCAAGTGTTATATGTGGCATGCCTCCTCTTATATATAATGTATAGATATATTATGGTTAATGTAAAAAGAGTTTATGGGTAAAAAGTATATGAAGGATTCTTGACCATTGGATGTGTAATTAATGTTATGATTTGTAGTTAAGATGAATAAGGGTTATTGATGACAATATACTAATTTTATTGGGTCATTATGTATCATTATAAAATGAAAAACGGTATCATTGTCTTTTAGTATTTGTCATCCAACGTTTGTTTTAATCACATCCAAATTTAATGCCATGACCCATTTAATTCAAAATTTTGAACAGTTTATTTGGCCATGACACATTTAATTCCATATTAAAACACTGAACCGTTTAATGTCATGACACCATTAAATTACACGAACCTCTTAAATTACCTGTTATTTTTTTTGTTAGTTTTTCTTTTTTTTCTAGTTGCCATACAATTAATTCATCCTTGTAATATTTATGGTGACACATATTTGTTTATGACACACTAATTTTTTTTTTAATACATATATAGTGACACACTAATTTTTTTTTTGACACATTTGTAATGTCACACTTAATTTCTTGATACATATGCATACCAAATTTTTTGACACATTTGTAACGACTAGCGTCACACTAATTTCTTATTAGATATATAGTGACACACCAAAATTTTAGTACATTTGTAGTGACACACAACAAAGTTTTAATACATTTGTAGTGACAAATGTTTTAATACATTTCTTGATATATATGTAGTGGCACACTAAATTTTGATGCATTAATAGTGACAAACTAACTTTTATGACACATTTTTAATTACAAACTATATCTTTTGACACACTTAATTTCATAATATATTTATAGTGACACACTAAGTTGTTTTGACACATGTTGTGTGACACAATTAGACTTTTGATACATTTGTAGTGACACACTAATTTCTAAACACATTTATATTGACAAAGACTAACTTTTTGCTGCATTTTAAATTAAACACGTACCTCTTTTTCATCATCTCCTTAACATATTGTTTCATTAGTTCATGCAATAAAACCCATGGCCATACTCGTATATCCTTACTTTCATATAGACTTGTAAAAACGTTTCCTTTGACCATTTAATTTCATAACTACTATATAAAGATCAAAGTTGTGAAAGCTTTCACAACAACTACTACGTATATAAAGTTCAAATTTGTAAAAGCTTTATAACATTCTATGTGAATTTTATGAGCATTTAAAAGATATGTGGTTAAATGTCTATAGTCTGATTCTTGGGAAACCAATTAAAGAGTTTTTTAGTATATTGGTAACTCAAACGTGTTAGGTTTGAGTCCCCGGATCGTTCCGAACGTGGGATGAATGGAGTTTGACAACTCACGTCGCGTTTCGGGATTCGAATGGGTAGAAAGGGAATTTGGGATTTTCCAAACTACGGTGCAAGGGAAAGTAATAAAAAGCAATTAAAACTACAGAATCTATGAAGCAAATAAGTAAATGCGACTAAGTATGCAAGTTAAACTAAAAACGCGAATAACGTAATTAATAAAACGTATTTAAAATGCAAACAAAACTATAAAAATGAACTATTATTTTTCCACAACTAAAAATGATATTTGAAATTTAAAACTAATTTTTTGGTTTTTCTTAATTTATTTTCAATTAAAAATTATTTTTGAACATTTAAAATAGAGCTAAAATGCTAAAAATTATGAAAACATGCAAGAAAATAAATATTTTTCAAAAATATTAATTTACTAAAAAGAATTTTCAAAACTGAAATCACATTTTTCTGACTTTTTCTCTATTTATTATGAATTTAAAACTATTTAAATCTAATTAAATTCCTAGAAAATACTATTTAAACTATGAAAAATCTGGAAAAATACTTTTTCTGACTTTTTGAATATTCTAAAACTAAGAAAAATTGAAATTTCATTTTTCTGAACATTTTCTGAATTATTTGGATTAAATGCTAATTAAAAAGGCTTAAAAATGAATTTAAATTCAGAAAAATAGCAAATGAGCAGGGAAAAATATGAAAAATTCCAGAAAAGTCTAAAATATTAGTGAGAAGCAAGGAAAATTAACAGAAGCTACATGTGAACATAGGAAGAGCTACTTGGGCATAACTGATATAGAAAAGCTATAAAGAAATAAGCTATAAGCTACCTAAAAGCAACTAGAAGCTAACACGGGCTCTTAGAAGCTAAATATAACTAAACTAAACCTAAAGCAACATAATTTTACCCTATAAGCACATAATTAACACTGATTAGCACTTAAACAGATTTTCACACAATAAGTCAAACAGCCCTTATGTGCCTACTTTAAGCTCAAGTTAAGCTGCATTAGAAAAATCCTAAAATTAAACTAAAATTAACTTGTTGAGAACAACCAACTAGAGACCTAATATCCAAAATTTCAGCTATAAAGGGCTTAAAATGAGGAAATGAAAAATCAAAAACAACAAGGGATTAGGACTTATGGTTGACTGATGTGGCAGATATGAGAATGGGAAAAAGCATTGCAGGCAAATAATAAGCAAACCAAGCTATCTCTAAACCATCTATCTACATCTAACCTACAAGTATTCAATAAGCCAAGTTCTAAAATGAAATCCTACTGAAGGCAGATTGCAATGAAAACAGGCCAATGGGGCTTTAAATGGTAACTTGCAGATCCAACTTAAGGGAATAAACTAGTGCATAAGTGAAATCAAAGCTTAAAAACTAAAAGCCAATCCTAATGCTACTTTTAAAGAACCAAAGGTCTAACACAAACAGCAACATGATAAACAGAAATGAAGCTAAAGGAACATGTACTTATCTGATAATGTTAACTGTGGTACAGAACATCTTTTCACCAAACTACCCACTTCTAGCCATAAGCAGAACATGAAAATGATTTTTCTAATTTTTTCCCTTTTGGGAAAAGTGAAACAAGCTGATGAAATCACAATTTTTTATTTTTAATGATTTTAATATCAACTAAAAGTGACGCTACTTAGTAAAAATTACTGATATTACCATTTGGACAGAAATCTGATGTGCACCAAAAACTAATAGAGTAGAAAACTAATCAAAAACTCTTTGACAATATGAAAACTAAGACTAAGATAGCATGGAAATCAGTACTACTCTAAAATACTTCAAATTCCATTTATGAAAATGACTTTAACTTCAAAAATTAGCATCAACCAAACACCCCTTCTAAACTCTAAATTGCACATTGAAACTTAAAACTTGTTAAAACTGAATTGACACAGATTTAAAATGACTAATTAAACATAAAACTAAGCATTTTAACCATAAAGAACCAGAAATTTCCCAAAACTGTTTTGACTTTTGATTGTTGACTTTCTTTGACTTATGATGACTGTTTCACAATTTAACCTGAATTATGCTAAAATTAGCTCACAATAAGCTATGTTTAGCTTATTTGAGCTTATGAAATCAAGGAAAAGAAGCTTTAACAACAGTAAACAGAAAACTGAGATTACTTTCATTAAACTGAAATTTCATTAAGGAAATAAAAAGTACAATTAGAAAAACAATGATTACAATAATGAGTGACTTCAATAAAACAGTAAATTAACAAAAAGTAAATTGGTCGAAGCTTTCTAAAAACTTGAAAAACTGGACAAGCTCTATTCTATGAAGGAGAGGAGCTTTTATAGCTGAGCTTGACCATCAGGAAGCTTCAGGAAGGAGTTGAGTGTGCTTCTTTGGACGAATATCAACCTTTGATTACAATCCCATCAATCCTCCATTGATCTCGACCCTTGAATCCATTTGATGACACTTCTCTGACCAATCACAGCACACCTTGGCACACGGATTGCCAAGGTGGCATTCTCCTTGTCAGTACATGCCAGATAAATGTACTTAATTGCAGTTATTCTCTGTTAATTTGTAAGGTGAATTTCTAGGGTTCATGTAACCTGGGTAATTAGGGGGCGGGTAATATTTTTATATTATAGTTTGACTGAGTTTTGTTTGACCAGAGATATATGGGTGTTGATCGGGTTTTAGTAGGGTCTTTGGGCTCGGTTTTAGCATATTTGGGCCATGAGGTTTTATAATGGATTAGGGCTTTTTGATATAATCTGAATTATTAACACATAAGGACCACATTTGAACATTTTGTAATTACCAAGGACCAAAGGTGTGAATTGTGAAATGGTATGATAATACTCTTGTTGGCTTCTTTGTTGGCAAGAATATCGCTTTTCCTTTGGTCCAAACGTATGTCACTAACACGTGGGGTAAGTTTGGGTTAAAGAAACTTATGAAAAATGATGATGGTGTTTTCCTTTTTAAGTTTGAGTCTAAAGAGGGTATTGAGAATGTACATCAACGGGGACCTTGGATATTTCGTAACTCTCCCATCATTCTCGCTAAATGGACTCCTGATGTGCTATTGTCCAAAAGTGTGGTTACCAAAGTGCCAGTGTGGATTAAATTGCATAATGTGTCTTTGCTTGCATATTCGGGTTGAGCCTTATTGCTACTCAGGTGGGTAAGTCGATTATGTTAGATGCTTTCACTAGCTCTATGTGCGTTGATTCATGGGGTCGTATTAGTTTTGCACGTGATCTTGTTGAATTATCATCGGAATCTGATCTTAAACATGTGGTGACTATGGCGATCCTTAAAAAGGACGATAGTGGTTTTACTACGGCAAGTATCAAGGTTGAAAAAAAAAGACATGAGATGCAAAAAAAACCCTAAAGTCGATTTGGCTCTGGCGAAAACAAAGATAACACCGAATCCCTTTCACCTCTAATAATTCGACATCATGCAATCTCTATTCTCTTGTTTCTTACTCTAATTCGTTTCAGTTATGTGATTTCATTCGTGATTTACGTAATTGTCTCTGATTTTTGTAATCGATTGGAGTTAGGGTTTGTCATTGTCGGTTTTTAGTTGTTTAGGGTTTCGTTACATATAAATCGATTCTTTTTAATTTTGTGCTTCATGGCTGATTTTGGGTAGTAAAGTTAGCATCAATTCATGCCTTAGTCACACTAGGACTTCGTTTGTGGAAGATTGTGGATTTCCGTTTGCTTTGTTTTCACGTTTTTAGGGTTTCGTTTTGGTCGCTTTGTTTTTCCGTTTCTTTACTTTTGCTGCTTCTTAATTGTATTATGGATAATAGTGGTAAGGTTAACATGGATTTGGATGCATTTGAAGCTCGTATGCGTAGGTTGAAAGGAACGAGGTTGAGGTTGCGCAAAAACCCTAGATTGCCATTCGATATTACGACACCCTAATGTAGCTACATCGATGTTGATTCCAATATTGCTGCTTTGGGGGTGCTTGATTCGTATCAAGAGTTGAAGGATGGCTAACGTCCAAGAGATTGGTAATAACGAGGTTAAGGTTAAACCAAGAGTTGCGGTAGGGTTTGAGAAACCCTAATCGGTTCGACAATACTTGTCTCGATGACACTCGAATGCCAAAGAATGATACTCTTCAAGGTACTATGGAACAAACACGCTTAGATTCTGGTTTTACAAACATAGAGGTCGAAAACTTGGAGTATGGATCGTTTGGGATCTTTGGACCTAATGTTACATCGACAAGCATGCATGGTTTTCCTCTCTTTTCTGAGTCGTTTGGGGTCTAAAGCTAGTGTTTTGGGTGCGTCCAAGGAACAAGGTGGTGTGGATAATGGTAATGAGACTAATCTTCCTGGTGGAGATAACGTTAAGGTTTCTCATCTAGCGGGTAAACACTCTAATGCTTCACCCTCTACCGTGGAGAAAACTCAAGGTAATGTGACTTGTTAGCCTTAATAGTTTTATTAGAAGTGATGGTCATTCACGTTTAGGAACTTTGTAATATGTGTTAGATATCGTGATAGAATAGTCAACGGGCTCGTGGACTGGGCTAAGCTAATTGGTTAATGTTAAGGTATGCTAGCGTGTATAAGCTTAAGCATCCAAGCCCATGTCCAACCCACGAAGCCCAGCCAAGCCCATGGAAAGCATTTAGGGCAACATGTGTCTTGTACTATAAATACCCCTCAAATGGTCATTTGAGGGGTGTGCTTGAAAGTGTGTGTGTGTGCTTTTCTTTATTGAATATACAACATCTTGTGTTTATCTTTATCTCACATATACACGATTTTTATATCATTCAAGTCACCATCTTTCTTTTCCTTACTTCTAAGCATAACGTTTGTGTTTGTAGTGTTTGGTTTAACGTGTTTATAAGCATAACGTGGGTATTGGTTTGTGATAAGGTTGATATATCTTTGGTCCTAACAATTGGTATCAATCGCCTAACAATGGTTTAGGAGTGTTTTGGTTGAAGTTTTTTTTGTGTAGTATACGCGTAGCTCTCGCTATTCAAAGTTGTCACGCATAAAACTTTTATTTTTGCACTTAAATCTTCAAGATTCTTATGGTCTAAGGTTTATATAGTGTTAAAGATTCTAGTTTTGGCAAAAAGTTGAGAGCTTTACGTGTTTTAAATCATTTTAAGCTCGTATTGGTTTGGTCATTTCTACTCGTAACTTTTCTAAGCACTTTGGGTGAAAAAGGTCAACATTTTGGGTTATTCGAGTGTTTTAAGGCTATACGGGTAAAGAAATCATTTGAATCGTTGGATTTCTTAGAGTAGAAGTCAAAAGTCAAAACCCTAGTTTTCTACTCATAACTTTTGGTGAAGAATCTTCGTGCTATAAGCTGTTACTCGATTCTTCCCTCACTTGGATAAGTGTGTGGAACACTTCGACTTGTGGATATCCCTTACTTTGTGATAGTGTAAAGGATTTTTGGATTCTCACAGTAAGCCATTCTTGCGTAAGCCATTCCTCGGCTAAGCTATTCCTGCAGCGTGGCACTCTTGCTACGCGTAAGTTGGGTTCTACATAAAATTTCCTAAGCCTCACAGTTCCTACGCTGGCATCCTAAGCCTAAGGATTCCTACGCACTAGCATCCTACGCATAAGATACTTTCGCCTCGTCTACTAAGTAACCCGTGTTTCTCGCTAAGCTCTTCATTTAAAAAAAGATTTTTTGGCGGGAAAACTTGAGTAAATTTAAATTTTGAGGAGACTAAGCGTTCAATTTTTTACGCGAAGATTCAAATTTTGGTATAATTGTGAAAATTTTGGTCAAAATTCAAATTTTGAGCCTAAATTCAAATTGTTTCGGTCAAATTTGGCGTCAAAATTGTCATAACTCAAAATTTTCATACGACCTTAGAATTGATTTTTATAGTGAATTTCAAATTTTGGAAAATTTTTTAGAACCAAGTTCTGATGCGACTTCAGAATCACCTCAACAGGGCTTAATCTTCATCAACCACAACTCCTTTATCGTTGAATCGATCCTACATCAACTTTATTAGATCATACCTTCATCAATGGCTACTCAACAAGATATTCATGCGGCCGGTCTTGACCGTCCTCTATGTTGGAAAAAGATGGTTATCTTCAATGGACAAGTCGTATGCTTCGTTACATCAAGACCAAACCTAATGGAAAACTCATGATTAAATCCATTCAGGATGGACCCTTCATACCTCGACAAGTCCAGACCCGGAAATCGATGCAACACCTCCCGTCCCACCATTTTTTCGTCTTCAAAAAGACGAATACTCACGAAGGATCGAAACAAGTCGAAGCGATGACATGGCAATTCATTATACAACTGGGTTTACCAAGAGACATCTTTCTTTGCGTAGGCGGTTGTGGCTGCTTTCGACATGTGGGAACGTGTTAGACGATTTGTCATGGAGCAATCGGTCAACAAGACATGGAGAACAAGTTGCTAGCGCATGGGAGAAGTTTACATCTACTCGAGGAGAATCCATTGAATCCTACTATGGAAGGTTTTGTACTTTAATGAATGAGCTTATCAGAAACAAGTTGGCACCCAGAACAATCGTTCAAAACATCAAGTTCTTGAACAATCTACCGGAAGAATGGGGCGATATGTCACTATTGTCAACCAAACTAAAGACTTACATCGGTGAACTTTGATCAACTCAATGATTTTCAAACAAAACCAAAATGAAGAATGAAGTCAGAAAAGAAAGATTAGCAAAGAATCATGATCCATTGGCACTCATTGCAAAGACTCAAACTCCGGTGAATACACAACAACAAGCTTCATCATCTTCCACTAACAACAACTTGCGGCAATACATCCCTCAACAACAAAACTATCCACCTGAACAACAACATTACGAGAACAAGGAATCAGCGATCTTGAAATGGAACCAGAAGAAGCTTTGTCACAAGCATTTGTATTCTTGGGTAAAGCATTTAGTGGTCGCTATTCCACACCAACTAACAACAACCAAAGGATTTCATCAAACACTTCATACTGAGGCAAATTACAGTAGGGTGTGAACATGGGCAATCAAGGTCAAATGGTTGGAGTTATGGGAATCAGCGAGGGATATGCTACTAGATTTCGCATGGTAATCGAGGCGGTTCAGTCGAGTGTCGGATGGGTGAGAATGTTGGAAATAAGAAGCGTGGGTATCGGAATGGGAATGTTCGGCTCGGTAGTTAGGAATTATAAATGTGAATGGGGTATCGAGGTTAAGTGTTATAAGCTGTCAAGGATTGGGTCACATGGCAAGGAATTGTCAACTAAGCGAAAAAAGAAGGATCTGCGTATCTTCGGAAAGTTATTCTGTTGGCACAAAAGGAACAATCTGGACTTCAATTGAGTACTGAGGAACATGACTTCATGGCTATTATGGATGATTTGGAAGACCTCGAGAAACTCAATGCAAACTGCATCTTCATGGCAAATCTTCAGGGAGACTAAGTGCGACCGATTACGGCGCACCTCACGTCTATGGCATGTAGCATTATCGAGGTACCAATCATTGATCCATGCTATAACAATGTCATATTTGATGTGTTTACTCATGACGAACGGCATTCTGTGACATCAGCACCTACTTTGATACATACATGGACAATCCGGTTGTAGCAATACTAACTCTGAACTCCAAATGTGGATCCTAGTGGAGGCGTGGCACAAAATACGAGGCTGATGAGGAAACTCGTGCTTATTTTGAATCATTAATCAACAGCTGTGGCATTGAAATTGAGAAAGTTAAAAAGGTCAATCGCGATGTTAAGGCCGAATGCCAAATTGACGGCTGAGCTTGAGAGTTACAAGGAGAAGCATAAAAGCTTTTGAATTTCAAAAAAACAAAGAATCAGAATTAGAAATTGGTTATCGAAATTTGGTTTCTAAAGAAAAAGAATTGCAAATCAAGTATAACACACTTGATGTGAATCTGAACTTGAAAATAAAATCTTTAAACAAGGAAATTTCTGATTTAAATAACCAACTTTCTAAACAAAAGAAATGTTTTCTAATCTTGAAAAAGAAAAGAAGCAGTTGATTATTGATTTTTCAAAACGAGAAGATTCTCTTCTTGATGAAATTCTTGATAAAAATGAAAAAATCCAAACTTTGGAAAATTTGCCTTAAAGCGGGTCATTCGCTCAAACAATCAAGATGCTTTCTAATCAAGTAAATCCAGCTTTTCATACTAACAATAGAATGGCACTTGGTAACGACCTTCGTTCCTCAAGAAAGCTCGAAATCTCGAATGTGTTAAACAATGGAAAAGCTTTACATGAACCCATTATTGTTAGTGATTCTCTTGAAACGTTAGAACTATCTGAGGAGAGTAGATCAAAATGAAACAAAAGAATAGAAATCAAACCAATTGATTATAACAAATGGAACAAAATTAACGGAATTACTTTTGTTAATCAAAAAGAAAAGTCAAAGTTCTCCATCACACCAAATGTTTCAAACAAGAGTCAACACACTTTCAAAATCTGTTTCAAAACCAGTTGTTGTCTCCAAATCTCTTTCGAACATTGAACAAATGTCTTCAAACAATCCTTTTAACTCAAGTGATGCGAGAAGTATTTTAGACAATGTGAAAACGAGAATTGTGGATCTTCAAGACACTGTTAAAACTAAAACCACTATTACACCTAATAACTGGTTCTCTAGTTTTGACATCGAACAAAGAAAGTTTTTGAAACTCAAATTGCCCTCAGTGAATGCCATCAACTGCAAGGGTAATTCATTTTGAACAAGCTTTTTTGAAAGAAACAGCTGACTTTGTCAAGGACCATAAATCCTGGTAAAAAGCTAATGAAAGTGTTGAACAAATCAAAGTTTTGGAAAATTTAAATGACTCTCTTGAAGATGTTCGACTACGATATTATGTCCATCATTTTGCAAACATATTACTGTGAAGATCATGAAAGACTCGATCACGAGACCTCCAAAATTGTTTCAAAATATGAAAAAGCTCTTGAAAACTTGAAAAAGAAAATGTCTCATATTTTAAACAACTTGATCAAAAAGCGAGGAATGCAAGTATGAAAAATTGTCATATGAGCGTGCCTACAATGACATGAAAGCGAAAAATGATCTTTTGAGGTCTCTGGAATGTCAAAAAGGAAAAGCGTGGATACGTGATTAAAAAACCATTGACTGCGGAGAAAGCAAATGTTCCCAAACGGTTTCAAACCAAAATATACGTTTCTATGCCTCCTCCAAAAGTCAATGAGAAAAATGTTTCATCAAAACGGTCACTCCACGCCCTACCTAAACAACATGTTGATCAAGGAAAAGCGGTTATCGAGAAACCAAAAGTTTTAGCACCTGGCCTTTTTAAGATGAGTACCACTAATAAAGTACCTTTTCGACATCTAAAGAGACTAGGATAGCTGAAACCACCTCCCTTCATAAAATGTGAATCTAATGCATGTGCCTTACCTTCTACAGGACTAGAAAGCACCTCTAGGAGCGTGAGACTAAAGCCTAAGAGCAATACAAGGAACAATAGAGTCTCGTGCCTCTAAGGTAGTAGCTTGAATAAAGAGAAGAAAGTAGAAGAACATCCTAGGAATTTACAGCTTTTGAATAAGAAAGACATTTCATCTGAATGTAATGAACCTATGAAACTTGCTAAGTCTAATGAATGTGTTGAATCTCTTTGTTTAACTTGCAAGAAATCTTTAAATGTTCAAGATGATTGTGTTTCTAAGAATGAATGATAAGCTTTGTTAAGAAGAATGTTCCCAAAAAGAATTATGCTAAAGTAGGAAGACTAGTTGCAAAACTTAGGCTCTACACTACTTGATAGGAACCATAGTGTATACTTTAGGGATGATATTTGGAAACCCAGTGTAGAACTTTCACACTCGAATGGTACAATGAGTGATAAACCGGACTTCCCAGTAGAAAACTTATATGAGTGTGATCAGGATTTTACCTCTAACCCAAAGGAACCAAAATCAAAACGGTTTCCAAAATATTCTTCTTTTACATTCTTGTGAGTTATCGAAATTTGTCTTTGGATCGTCGACTCGGGTTGCTCCAAGCACATGAGGAATCTGAAGCTGGCGATCAATTTCGTTGAAATTCATGGGAACCGTACACTTTGGAAATGATCATGTAGCAGCTATCATGGGTTATGGAGATCTACCTTTTGGAAATTATTTGATCACTTGGGTTTACTATGTCGAAGGGTTGGGACACAATTTGTTTTGTCGAGGCGGAGTTCGTGATGCAGATTTAGAGGTTGCTTTTAGGAAAAATGCTTGCCGTTAGAAACGGATGGCCGATCTCTTAGGGAATCGTGATACAATCTTGTATGCTATCGACATCAATCAAATGGCCTCTTCATCACCAATATGTCTTATGACGAGCATGGAACACAGTCACGGTTGTAGCGCAGACGGTTATCCCATCTCAACTTTGACACCATCAACAAAATTGCCAAAGACAACATCGTCAACGGACTTCCAAAGTTCAAATACACCAAGGATCACTTATGTCCATCATGCGAACAAGGAAAAAGCAAAGAGCATCATATAAACCCAAATCCGTACCTAGTTCGGAAGCAAAGTTGCATATGTTGCACATGGACTTAAGTGGCCCAATGAGAGTTGAAAGCATTAATGGGAAAAAGTATATTCTTGTCATAAATCGATGATTATTCGAGATATACATGGGTTAAGTTTAGAGATCAAAGAGCGAAGCACCAAGCATCATCATCACCTTCAGAAGCGAATTCAAGTACTTCTTCAAACTCCATGGGGTTGTAAGAACGGACAACGACACAGAATTCACTAATCAGGAGTTAAGATCTTATTTTGAAGATGTTGGAATTACTCATCGGACATGGTTGTTAGAACTCCACAGTGAGAATGGGGTAGTTGAAAGAAGAAATAGAACTCTTGTGGAAAATGCTTTCGCACGATGCTAATCTATTCTAGTGCACCGTTATTTCTATGGGCTGATCTTTGCCTTGCTTGTTTCACTCGAGAAGATCCCTTATCCATCAAAGATTCAATAAAACCCCATATGAACTTGTGAACAACAGAAAACCGGATATCTCTTACTTTCACGTATTTGGCTCTTTGTGCTATCCTACGAATGACAGAGAAGATCTTGGAAAACTGAAAGCAAAAGGTGATATTGGAATCTTCATTGGATATTGAGATAACTCGAGGGCATTCAGGGTGTATAACAGAAGAACTAGGAGGATCATGGAGACGATGAATGTGAAGTTTGATGAACTTTCACATATGGCTTCTGAGAGACTCGCTCTAGAACCCGCACTAAACCGGCAGACTTCGGACACATCATTCAGGACTCGTACCTTAAAGAGCTCAATCAACTTCGATTGACAATCCTAAAGAACAAGAATGGGAGAATTTCTTTGAGTTAATGTTCGATGAATACTATGGTGGAACCTCGACAAATGCATCAAACCATCATTCCGCTGCACCCGCTCAACATCATCCTCCACCACCAACAGCAGATGCATCTACAACGCCGTGAAACCAATGCACCAACTCCATCTACATCATCTACATCTACTACGGTTATTGCTTCTACCCGCCAGCTTGATGAGCAAAATCAAAACCATTACGATGCAACGTTAGATGACGACTTATTTGAAAACCCGTTTGCTACGTGAATCAATGAATCTTCTTCAAGCTTACGAGAACCATCTAACTCTCGCATACGTTTAATCCAGCGGTATCCTTCTACTATGAAGTGGACTAAAGACCATCCGATTGAACAAGTTATTGGTGAACCTTCAAGGCCAATTCAGACGAGACGCCAACTTGCCACCGATTGCGACTTATGCATTTACCTTTGCTCAATTAGCAATATAGAGCCAAAGAACATTGGTGAGGCAATGGCGGAACCGCATGGATAGAAGCAATGCGGGAGGAACTTCTCCAATACCGTCTACATGACTCTTGGGAAATGGTTCCAAGACCAATTGACATTATTCATTGATCTCAAATGGTTATGGAAGAACAAACGGGATGAAGAAATGACTGTAATTACAACAAACAAAGCTCGTCTTGTGGCCAAAGGATAAGACAAGAGGAAGGATAGACTTTGAAGAGTCATTCGCGCGTAGCTAGACTTGAAGCAGTCGAGGATATTCTTAGCCTATGCTACTCACAAAAACATCACGGTTTATCGATGGACATTAAGACCGCGTTCTTGAATGGAACTGAAAGAAGAAGTGTAATGCGTGAGTCGTGTAAGGCTTCATAGACATGAATCATCCGACTTCGTCTACAAACTCAAAAAGGCAATCTATGGATTGAAACAAGCTCGAGGCGTGGTATGACTGAACTGTCCTCTTTCCATATCCAAAACAATTTCACCAAAGGAACAGTTGATCCTACCTTGTTTACACAAAAATGCAAAACGACATTTTGATTGTTCAGATTTATGTGGGCGACATCATCTTTGGGTCCACTAATCCGAATCTTTCAAAACATTTTGAAAATCTCATGAAAAATAAATTTGAAATGTCCATGATGGGGGAACTAAAATTCTTTCTTGGTTTACAAATACATCAATCCCTCGTGGAATTTTTATAAATCAAGCTAAATATACCACTGAGATTTTGAAAAATCATGGTATGGATAATTGTGACTCGGTCGGAACACCAATGGTAACTTCACCAAAATTGGAACCGATTTGTTTGGGAAACCTATTGATCCGAAGAAATATCGGAGCATGATTGGTTCTCTCATGTATCTTCCGCTAGTCGACGGATATTCATTTTGTTGCTTGCTTATTTGCGGTTTCGAGCAAAGCCTACCTAACCGCACCTCAAAGAGGTTAAAAGGATCTTCGGTACCGAAGACATCCATTCATATGGGACTTTGGTATCCGAAGGAATCCGGATTTGATCTAATTGCCTTTTCGGATCACGGACCACGCAGGTGATCAAGTTCGACAAAAAGTACATCCGGAGGAGCACAATTTTGGGTGAAAAGTTAGTAAGTCGGTCTTCAAAGAAACAAGATTGCCTGCACTATCAACCGTGAGTATGTGTCTCTAACTGCGTGTTGTGCTCAAGTTCTATGGATGAGAACACAACTCACAGATTATGGCTTTACTTTCGATAAAATACCTATGTATTGTGACTCGAAAAGTGCCATAGCCATATCATGCAATCCGGTTCATCACTCAAAGACTAAGCATATCCGTGTCCGCTATCACTTCATCAAAAGAGTATCGAAAATGGTAATCTTGTTGAATTATTCTTCATGAAGACAGATTACCAACTCGCCGATCTATTAACTAAAGCCCTTCCAAAAGAAAGGTTTGACTATTTAGTTCGGCGAATTGGAATGCGAAGCCTAACCCCTGAGGAGTTAGAACGTCTTCTCGATTCTTCTTGAAAATGATTTTCCAAAAGCTTCACGTAAATATTTTTGAAAAAAAACAAAATACAAAATTTGAAAAACCAACAAAAGCAAAATATAAAATATAAAATTTTTCAAAAATACAAAAACAATATAAAATCAAAAATCCAAAATATTCTTCTCACGACATGTCTCTCGTATAATCGATATTCTGTACGTTTCTAGAAATGTCATTCAACAATGATACTGGTATGTACAGATGCTTGAGCGAGAGTTCTTTAATTTGTTTTCTAAAACATGTGGTTTCTCAAAATTTCTTCATAAAATGGCTTTCGTATACATGGATGCGAAACCCGGACCAAAATGATGACTTTTGATTATTTCAAATCAAAACTCGTGTTTTCAAAGAAAAATGTAGTGTACTCAAAAAGATTGTACATTTAAAAATGGTGAGAAATCATCATCATCTTGAGCACCTTTTCAAGATTGTTCAAAAGATTTTCAAAATCTTTCAAAATATTTTGTGCTCAAGATAACTCCCTCTAAAACCCTTTAATTGATTATGCTTTATTAAAGGGGAGTATAAAACTAAAATGTTCCAAATTCATGCTTAAATCAAATCCGTTTGTCTCCCCAAAAGATTCTAAAATATTGTTTAATCCGTTGATATCAAAATATCACGAATATGCTATTTTTGAGGGGGAGGAGACGTGATTAAAATGTGATCAAAAGTTTTAATGATCGTTGTTTGAATCTCATAATGAGCTCGACTCAGACGGAACCAATGAATTGACGAGGAATCATGTACCATCTCGAGAAACTTTCTATGGACTTGACGGGTAATAATTTTAAGCTAGTTCTCTAGTGATGTAAACGTGTCTCGAATCGGTCTTGTTCATATAAAGTCGATCAATTCAAAAGTCGAACTCTACCCTCTATGTGCGAGATTTCTTTAAAACTCATAAGCACATGTGAAGGGGAGTGTTTACGAAAATATAAAACTCGTGAGTGTCTCAAACATGTTTTCTATCATAAACACTTTGAGAGATTTTCAAGAAAAATGGTTTTATGGCAACAATAGGATGCATCATGGAGTTATAAGGTGTCTAAGGATAGGAAATTCGTCCTATGATCCGCCAGAGGCGGAGGGATCTACCCAAGGACATCACCAATAGTTTAGTATTAGAAGTCCTTAGGTATGATTGAAAAAGGAGTAATGTGAGAAAGGAGAAAGAAGGGGTTGAAGAATTAAAAGAAATGTAATGAAAAGGGTGAAAAGAAATAGCCCTCCATATTCAACCTTAGGGCGGAAACGGGTTCAATTCATGCATACTCTGGTTGTCACTAAGTTGACACCGGTATTGAAGACAAAGACGTCATGGACCCAGTGACGCACTGCACCTAACCTTCTAGCCACTCAATTCCTCTTAAAAGGATTTGTTTCATTCTCACTGGGAACCCTACATAATCTATCGACTTTCTCTTAGAGATTGTTGATATTGAAGAAGGAGACCCTCTCCCTAGTCTCCGCTTACGAAAACCAAAATGCACTAATTGAGTCTAGAGCCACGAGATTCATCAAAAGATCTCATAGGAACACATGACATGACATCTCTTGTTGTTCATCATTAAGGGCACAAGTGATATATTATAGAGTCCTACGCAGATCTTAGCAATTTGCCAGAACATTTATGAGAAGTTTCACATCTGTGATCTTCGGTGATTGAATGGAAACTCGCGGGGGTCAACATCAAGCGACCCCACGGCAAAGGTCACTTCCGGTAACTCCGTGGATTACGCTTAGTGTGTCTCAAACGGTCTACGTCGTGGGGTGATGCTTGGTGTACCTCGGCTCATCCAACCGTAGATGTACTTCGGTATATCGCGTTATCTCACTTGTGGGACTCCAGGAACGGCCTTTGTGAGAATTAGAGATGTGTTTTCACACTATCTTGTTAACACCCTCGAAATTCAAACTTGTAAGTGCCGGAATCCGCTTATTACTAACTTTTTTATGTTTTCTTCTTATGGAAGCTCCGGAGCGGATGGATCGTCTGAGACTTCGCCACATGCTCATAACAACGACACATGAAAGTTCTCATCACAATCAAAGGCTACACAAAGTTTAAAGACTAGAGAACTACATCATTGGTAACCAAAAGTCAAATAGAAGTGTGAGCATGGTGGAGAAAAAGACGTGGAGATACCTAACCAACGAAGTTGACAACGGCAGACAACCACATTAATTGATCACAAAGCATGAAGGAACAAAGAATCAAGACTATTCAATATCTACGCACAAAGTTCGAGCTCAAGAAAAGTTTAAAGACCTAATCAAGTGGAGCATCATTTGAATGACCACCCCTTAGGGGGAGATTGTTAGCCTTAATAGTTTTATTAGAAGTGATGGTCATTCACGTTTAGGAACTTTGTAATATGTGTTAGATATCGTGATAGAATAGTCAACGGGCTCGTGGACTGGGCTAAGCTAATTGGTTAAATGTTAAGGTATGCTAAGCCGTGTATAAGCTTAAGCATCCCAAGCCCATGTCCAACCCACGAAGCCCAAGCCAAGCCCATGGAAAGCCTTTAGGGCAACATGTGTCTTGTACTATAAATACCCCTCAAATGGTCATTTGAGGGGTGTGCTTGAAAGTGTGTGTGTGTGTGTTTTTCTTTATTGAATATACAACATCTTGTGTTTATCTCTTCTCACATCATACACGGATTTTTATATCATTCAAGTCACCATCTTTCTCTTCCTTACTTCTAAGCATAACGTTTGTGTTTGTTGTGTTTGGTTTACGTGGTCATACTTGTGTTGGGTTTGCTTGGTAAAGTGATAAGGTTGATAGATATAAGGTCCTACATGACTATTGTTCAAAGTGTGGAGGTAAATACATCACCTAAGTCATACGTTGGTGCTACTAGTGGTGCTAATTCAGCAAGTGTCCCGGTAAAAAGTAAGTCTAACTTTCGTGCACTTAAAGTTGATAATATGTTTAATGGTGTTGACGTGTCCATTCCTCTTAAGGTGGTACAAAATATTAGCTCTAAATTTGATAACACCTTGTATGGATACTTCATTGGTAAGCGTATTGCATTTCGTGGTTGAGTTTTTGCTTGCATAACAACCGGGCTAAGTATGGTTTAAAGCGGATCATGATGAATGCAAAGGCTTCTTTTTCTTTAAGTTTGATTCTCGAGGTTGGTATGGAGGTCGTTCTTGAAGGAGGTCCGTGGATGATTAAGAATAGTCCTATTATACTTAAAAAGTGGACCATGAGTACTAGTTTGACGAAAGAGGAGTTAACCCGCATTCTGGTATGGGTTAAACTTCATGATGTTCCGTTACAGGTATTCTCTGAGGATGGCATTAGTATTATTGCAACACATATTGGTACGCCTATCATGCTTGATTCTTTTACTAGCTCTATGTGTGTTGAATCTTGGGGTAGGAGTAGGTTTGCTCGTTGTTTAATTGAAATTGACTCTCATACTCCCCTTAAGGAATCTATTTCTATTGGGGTACCATATTTGGATCGACACAGGTTCTCTTAGAAACTATTAGGTGGAATATGAGTGGAAACCTCCTAGGTGCGATGTTTGTTTGATTTTTGGCCACTCTGTTGACTCTTGTCCTAAGAAAATTGTGGCTGAACCGGTTGTGGAGGATAGGAATGATGGGTTTCAACTAGTTGGGAAAAAGGGTAAAGCTAAGAGGAATGCTAAGGAAAATAAAAGTGGTAATGTGTTTAACGGGGTTCCAGTTGGTTATATGCATTATAGGCCCAAAGTCGCTCATACTCCTACTACTAGCATACCTCCTCATGGAGGTGCTAGTACTAGTCTGGTCATTCACCCAATCTGGTAGGTAATTTGGTTTCACCTAATAAATCTACACCTAATGCCCCTACTGATATGTCTAATAAGGGTAGTCAACCTGCTCATGCTTCAACAACGGTAAGTAATCCAATCCGGCTCCTAATATATCTACATCTAACCCATTTGGTTCTTTGGCTACTTCTGATGATGTTGATGAGAATAATGGGTTGGCGGATGATGATGAGGTTGAAAATGTTTATGATGAATCACGGTAATTTGTTTGACAAATCGGGAGCAAGCACTCACTCCTCTGAATGTCCGATGTTTAGTATCGCCTCTTGGAATATAAGGGTTTGAACCATTCCCTAAACAAAAGAGGTTAAGCAAGTGGTTAATGATAATAATCTTAGTGTGTGTGCTATCTTGGAATCTCATGTTGATGCGTCGGTTGTGTATGATACATGTCGTAATGTTTGTCGTCGGTGGAAGTGGACGTCAAATGGTAGTCTTTGTGATAAGGGGTCCCGTATTATTCTTGGTTGGAATGATGATATTGTTGATGTTATGATTATGTCTCAAACTAACCAGGTTATGCATGTTCAGGTAAATACTCGGACGGACGACCAAATCTTTTTTGTTCTTTTGTGTATGCAGATAATTACTATGTTCATCGGCGTGCTCTTTGGTCCAATCTTGTTTGCCATGTTGGGTTTATGCGTAGTAGGCCTTGGGTTTTGTTGGGTGATTTTAATGCGGCTCTTAACTTGGAGGATCATTCATGTGGTAGTTATGCTCCGACATTACTATCGCGAATTCAAAGATTGTGTTGAAAATAGAGGTTGAGGATCTTAATTGTATTGGTCTTCACTTTACTTGGAATCAGAAACCAAGAGGCTCATTTGGTACATTGAAGAAAATTGATAGGGTAATGGGCAATCTTAAATTTCCGACTTGTTTCCAGAGTTCGTTTGCTATATTTCAACCGTATCTTATTTCGGATCATTCTCCGTGTGTTCTGCGTATTCCCCAACTAACTAAGCCTAAGCCTAAACCGTTCAAATTCTCTAATTTCTTGGTTCATAAAGATGGGTTTATTGATCACGTTATTGGGATGGAATCTTAATGTTCATGGTTGTGCTATGTATCGTGTGGTTCAACGCTTAAAGGGGTAGAAATCTCCTTTTCGTAAGCTTTTGCATAGTCAAGGTAATCTAAATGAGCGGGTAGTTAGGATTCGGAAGGAGTTAGATGAGGTCCAAAAGGCTATTGATACGAGTCCGTCTAATTCAGACCTACGTGATGAACATGCTCATTATATTCTTGCATATAAGGAGGCTATGTTAGATGAAGAACGGTTTTAAAGCAGAAATCTAAGGTTCAATGGCTTCATGTAGGTGATTCTAATACGGCTTACTTTCATAATATTGTTAAAAGCAAATGTGCCTTAACGAATTGAATTGGTGAGAGATGCAAACAATGTCTTATATGAGGGTCATCGGGTTGCGAGATGCTTTTGTTGCTCATTATGAACAGTTTCTTGGTATAGAAGGTAATTGTAGTCCATTTGATGAGTACGGTATATTTTCTAATGTTCTTTCACATCAATTGGCTAATTCGATGGTTCGTCATGTCACGGATGCGGAGATAAAGGAGGCTATATTTTCTATGGGGATGATAAAGCTCCGGTCCCGATGGTTACACTTGCTTTCTTTAAGAAATCATGGGCTATTATGGGTGTTGAGGTTATATCTCGCTGTTCGATTTTTTCATGAATGGTAAGCTTCTTAAGGAGATTAATCATACCATTATATCGTTGATCCCTAAAGTGTCTACCCCGGCTAAGATTAATGACTATAGGCCTATTTCTTGCTGTTGTATGTCATGTATAAGTGCATTAGCAAAATCCTTGCTAACCGTATTAAAGAAGGCCTTGGTCAGTTGGTCGATATTAATCAATCTGCATTTGTTCCTGGTCGTCGTATATCTGATAATATATTACTTACCCAAGAGCTTATGCGAAATTATCATAGAGGAAGAGGTCCACCTAGATGTGCGTTTAAGGTTGATATTCAAAAGGCATATGATACGGTTGATTGGGCTTTTCTTAAAGCTATTCTGATTGGGTTTGGTTTTCACGCAAAAATGGTTGACTGGATCATGGTATGTATCTCATCTACATCTTATTCTATATGTATTAATGGGGATCTTCATGGCTTTTTTAAAGGTAAGCGGGTCTTCGACAAGGTGACCCGTTATCTCCCTATTTGTTTACTCTGGTTATGGAAGTTTTAACTCTTATATTGCAGACAAAGGTTTCTAATGCAGTGGATTTTCAGTTTCATCATTTGTGTGAACAACAGAGAATTATTAACCTATGTTTTGCAGATGACCTCTTCTTGTTCGCTAGAGGCCATCAGGATTCTAATATGTCATTATCAGGGCTTTGGAGATTTCAAGAACTTTTCGGGTCTTGTCCCAAGTATCCCGAAAAGTACAGCTTTCTTTTGTAATGTGCCTAATGCTATTAAAGCTGCTATTCTCCAGTCTATGCCATTTGCAGAAGGTTCTCTCCTGTCAGTATCTTGGGGTTCCCCTTATATCGTCGAGACTTCTTTATAGGGATTGTAAGGTGCTTGTTGAAAAGTTGGAAGGCCGTGTGAATGATTGGCGTAATAAGTTCTTATCTTTTGCGGGTAGGCTTCAGTTGGTGAGGTCTGTTTTATCATTGATGCATCGTATTGGGCTTCATTATTTACTCTCCTAATCGTATTATACATGAGTTAGAGCAGCTTATGAGGGGTTTCCTTTGGTGTCAAGGAGAAATGAAAAAGGGAAAGGCTAAGGTTGCTTGGGAATCTGTTTGTAAGCCAAAGAAAGAAGGTGGTCTTGGTATTCGACGTTTGGAGGATTTTAACATTGCTCTCATGACTACACATATTTGGAGTATTCTGACACACAAAGAGTCGTTATGGGTTCAATGGATTCATTCTTATAAACTTCGTGGGAGAAGTTTTTGGGATGTTCCATGTTTGGGGATGTTTGGGGATGGCGCAAGCTTCTTGCGATTTGACCAAAGATTCGTTCATTTATTTGGCATAAGATCAATAATGGCAAGGACACATCGGTTTGGTTTGATAGGTGGTGTGCGTTAAGCCCAATCACGATTTGCTTAGGGATATTGCCCGAGTAGGTTTTAATTTATTTGATTCGGTTTACGATCGATTGCTAATGGTGTTTGGCGATGGCCGGTTGACTGGTTATCTCGTGTTCCTTTGTTAGCTGCAATTCCGGTCCCTACCTTAATGATCTGTTGATGGATTATTATGGCGCAAGTTGGATGGTAATTTCGTGGTTTTTAGGTCTCGGGTGCATGGGATTCTATACGTCTTAGGGTGATGTGGTTGGTGGTGTAATGTTACTTGGTTCTCTCATTGTATCGAGGCATGCAATACACTTGTGGCTCGTATTAAGCACAAGTCGAAGACCCAAGATAGGATGCGACAATGGGATGTTGGTCCTAATGTGGATTTGGACTCGCTTAGATGCCCGCTTTGTGAATTGGTTCCGGATTCTCATTCTCACTTATTTTTGAGTGCCAGTTTTCTATGCAGGTTTGGTTTCAGGTCCGGGTTTTATCGACGCGTGGATGTTTCCCGCCTTCCTTGGAGAGTGTTGTTCATATTCTTATTCCTATATCTAAGGGGCGGTCGGTTGGTAGCATCATTTCTCGATTCTTTACTGGGCTACTACATACTTTATCTGGATGGAGCGTAATGCTAGGATTTTCAAGCGTAAGAAGTCTACTATTGCGGAAGTGGTTAGCATCATTGTCTCTACTATTCGGTTGAAGCTGGTTACTTTCAAGTTCAAGAAGTTAACCTCGCGGTCTCGTTTGATCCTTGATAAATGGAAGATTCCAAGTATATGTATTTCTCACAAAGGGAGTGCGGGTAAGGGTTGTACTCTTTTTCCCTCCTCCAAGGTTTTTCCCTTTGGGTTTTTCTTGGAAAGGGTTTTTAAGGAGGCAGACTTCACGGGTTAATTTTCTCCCTTTGTGGATTGGCTGGATGCGGGATGCTCGCTTGCTACAAGTTTTTTTACTTGTTTATGCCTAGTTAGTTAATGTAATATAGCTAGGTCTTTTGTGTTTATGGCTTGTCATAAACACTAGTTTATCAAGTTTTCGCTTGAGGTTAATGTGGTACCTCAGCCACATTCCATTTGTACTTAACATTATTTTTTGGTTATATATTTACCGGGGTAAAACCCTTTATCCAAAAAAAAGTATCAAGGTTGAATATGAATGGAAACCTCCTCATTGCACGGAATGCAAAGTGTTTGGGCATGCTAATGCTTGTTGTCCTAGGAGTTCTAAGGAGCATCATGATGCTGCTCCCACCTCGTCTTTGGAAGAGCATGATGATGGGTTTAAGGTGGTGCGGAATCGGAAAGCCAAACCCAAAGGTACGAAGATGTCTAGTGGTATTAATATGGGTAAGGGTCCTAGATTTGTACCTAGGAAGCATGTATATGTTGCAAAGACGAAGACACCGGAAGCTGTTAGTATTAATGCTAAAGGTACACCTATTACTACGTCTAACTCTTTTGGGACTCTTGAGGTGCAAGATGACTCGGGTATCCCAAGTAATGTGGTTGATTCTACTACTGATGAGGCGAAGATTGGTAATTCTTCTGGTTGTACTAAGGAAGCAGGTATGGATGGTCCTCGGGGGAAGGAATCTCGTGTTGATATTGATGCACCTATTAAGCCTCCGGAGACTATGACTTCTTCACGCTACTAAGGTAAGTAATACGTTCTCTAAAGTCGGGAATGTGACTTGTTCTGATAGTGATGAGGATGAGGTTTTGGAGCCGGATAACCCTATGGCGTCATTTTTGGCTTCTGGGGGTGGTGGGGACTAGAGCTTGAAGACTTTGATGATTATCTGCTCAAGTCTATAATTTACCGAGACACTTGGAGGATATGTGTGACATGTATGATGTTAGTCTCTTAGGTCGCGGTAGGAAGTCGTTTTGAATGTTTGGTAGTTCATAAGATTGGCATGTCTTTCTTATGTATTTTTTTTGGTTAATTTGCACTTGTTAGTGTGTGTCTGTTGCCCATGTAACGGGCCGAGGTGAGAGATTCACTCTCATCCGATGTACTTAAACGTTTTGGTTAATATATTTTACCAGGGTGCAGGATTACTCCCCTTTACCCAAAAAAATAATCTCAAGTCTCGCATTTTTAAAGTCACTTATTAGAAACTAGCAAATCTTTTCAAAGCTTCGCATATTTAAAATCACTTAGAGAAGCTTGCAAATTCTTGGCCTTGTGAGCTAGAATCGCATTTTATAGCCTCTTGTCTAAGCAATTAGCAAAGGCTTTTTCAAGAAAACGCGTATTTAAAGTAACTTATAAGAAACTCGCAAAGACTTTTCTATCATAAAACTAGCAAAAGCTTACAAAAATTTTTAAATTTTCACATTTTTGCTCAATTTTTTCATTTTCTAAGGAAAAACGGGGTTGCGAGAGTACACGACAAAAAATAAGCAAGTGCGGTCAAATCAAATCGAAGATTACCCACCCCAGACTAAAACGAAACATTGTCCTCAATGTTTAAAGGCACGGGTATCAACGAAAATCTAAAAGCCGTTTATTAAGTATGCTAAAAGATAAACGTTAGTCGATAAGATTAGGATATCGGATTTCCATAAGCATCAATCATGAAACTCGAGTGGAGAAAAGACAAACTTCGAGCACTAGAGTCTTCATATGGGGAAAATCCTAGACAAAAACATCACAAACAACCAAAAATGATAAATAGAAGAGGCTAACCGCTTCATGTCACTTATTAGAGAAAATAGAAAGAAGATAGAGACGCTTGTTTTGTTATCGAGTCGTTAGCTTGACCCACCCCGAATTCATTTGTTCTTGGGGAAGCAAGTGGAATAGATAATCTCCATCGGACTTTCGTTCAAGAGGTTTGGATAAACATTGAAGCATAAGAAAGTTCCACTCCGATGAGATACCCACGGTTCTTAAAAAGGAAAAGCTATGATACCGGGGTCAAAGATGGTATCCTCACTCCCGCAAGAGTGAAGAAGAGGAGAAATCACATTATATGGATGAAATGAAATAAAGATTTTTATAACAATTAGGATCCATTCTTCATCTTCAAAAGCAAATTTCATATAATCTTTAATTTGAATTTGATCATTTAAGCTCATTGGGTGATTTTCAACAAAATTTTTGGGAGGAAGAGGCAGGGTGATGTCATCAATAGCGAAACTATTTTGAGAGAGTTGCTCTTCCCCAAACTAAAATCTTTCTCAAGATTGAAATAGAAACGATCATACTCCGGAGGAGATATGATATGAGAGAGTTCACCGGAGAACTCCTCAAAACGGAACGAATCATACTCGGGAAGAGAGAAATAAGCATGAGAAGTGGTGCTGCCACGACTGGTCTCTTCCGTATGATCGATATCAAAGGAAAATGACTCATAAGTCGTAAGAGAAAGATCGGGATGAGAAGTGGGATTGCCACTACTCTCCTCTGCCGTATCAAAAATAAAACTCTCAAATTCGGGAACATAATCCTTGAGCTCGAGCTCCGGAGGATCTGACGGCTTAAGTTCAACAATTTCTTCAATGTTATCTTCCTATGGGGGTAGAAAAGGCGACGATTCATCATATAACATCTTTTCTAACAAAGGAACATCTTCCCCCTGATCTTTCTAGTTTAAATAGTATTTAATTATTGATTCGTCGGGAAACCAATTAAAGAGTTTTGTAGTATATGGGTAACTCAAACGTGTTAGGTTTGAGTCCCCGGATCTTAATTGGTTTCAACAATTTCCGGCGAAATTGGATAATCATCAACTTCTTCCAAAACGAAGTCACTTATCTCAACCGGCATGAGTGAAGGGATAGAGTCGGAAATGATAGGATCGGAAATGGGAGTGGGATTGCCACTCGAAGAATCGTCATCGTCTTTAAGTTCTCTTCTTCAAATGGTTCATCGTCATCACTATCGTCAGAATCTGAATAATAAAAGGTGGGTGAATGACTCGGTCTTTGATAATGGTGACTGATATATCTTTCTTACTTTTCAAAGACGCCAATTTGAGCACTCATAACGGAAATTTTCTCGGAATAATGATCACTTAACATAGTGGTAGAATCGTAAGGAACGTCAGCATCCCACTCATAATGATGTTGCGTCATATTCTCGATCAAATCGTAAGCTTCATAAGGGGTCTTCCGCATGAGATTTCCACCGTACTGCCAACATGATTTTCTCTCGATCAATTGTAGTGATACCATGATAAAAGGTTAGGATTTGATCAAGAAGCAAAATTCGGTGATCGGGACATTTCTGCAATAACGTTTTGAATCTTTCCCAAGCTTCAAATACAGATTCCTTGGGTAATTTCAGGAAATTAAGAATTTCTTTCCTCAGCTGCATCATTTTTGAATATGGAAAGTATTTTGAAAGAAACTTGTGAAACATCTCTTCCCAAGTATAAATTGAATGTTTTTCAAGGGTATAAAACCAAGTTTCAGCTTCGTGGGTTAAAGAGAAGGGGAAGAGATTCAATTGGATATCATCTTGAGAAACGCCACGTTGCTTCATGGATTGAGTGATAGATAAAAACTTGTTCAAGTGATCATTTGCATTTTCATCGTTAAATCCATGAAATTGGCAATGTTGTCGAAGAAGACGAACCATATGACTTTTCAATCTAAATTTTGCTCCCTGAACGGATATCGGAACAATCGGTCCTCCTCGACCGATAAGTGATGGACGATAGAAATCCTCCATGGTCCGAGGATCATGGGGATCAAAGGGTGAGAAATCGAGCATTGTGGAGAATTAAACAATTTAGAGGGTAAAGAGATAAGAATTAAACATCAAGAGGATACGAAGAATATTTTTGGGTTTTTATAAAATCAAACGTAAAGGGAAAACATATTTTGAAAAGGAAAATATTTTTTGGGTTTTTATTTTTAAGAAAATTTTGAAAACACAATATTTTTGGTAACCGTCCCGTCAACTGGTGCTCGGTAGCTCCCAAAAGTACTCGCAGCGAAGCGGGAAAGAAGAGAGGATCTTTCTTCAGTCTGCAATTTAATGTCAAGACTTCCTTATACCCCGTGTATAAGTTGTACTTTTGAGGTGAGCCGACGTAACAATTGACGTGTCTATTTGTTTTTTTGGTTTTTTAATTTTTATGGTTTTGTAAACACTCTAGGAAGAATGTTGTGGTTTTTTAGATTTTTTTTTGGGTTTTTGAAAAAAATATATATACAAAAACAACGATAACTTCACTCGGGGAAGGATCTTCAAATACAAGCGAATCGAGACGGAATCGGAAACTCACTACATGCCTTCCCCAGCAGCGGCGCCAAAAATTGATTCGTCGAGAAACCAACTAAAGAGTTTTGTAGTATAAAACCCTAAACGATTCTCTCTAGGCGATTTTTTGCAAACCCTAAACCCTCATCGTTTTTTCTAAAATCTGCCTCAACTCTTGTGATTCTTTGCATCGATTTACCTTTGTTACTGATTAACTTCATTGTTATTTAGTCCTTGGCTGAATTTGTGCAAAGTTTTACTTGTTTTGTTTCAGATTTGAACAATCGTTTTTTTTAGGGTTTGTATAAATCGTTTTTGGATTTAACCTGTTCTAATCGATCTTGATTCATTCAAGGCTGGTTTAATCGTTATTAATTCCTTTATTGGATCATCTATCATGGGGGCTGGTTAGATTTTTGGTTCTTGCGTCATTAAACCCTAACGATCAGTTAGGGCTTTGCCTTTGTTCATTTTTTTGGTTAATGCCGGTTGAAGTCGGTGTGGTTATTGTGTAGGTCGATTATTTGGATTGTTAGTGGGGTTTAAGAGAGATGGAGAAAGGGTTTTTTAACAAAGAAGGTTTGTCGATGAAGGCTGCTAAAACAGCCACCAAGGTGGCCGATAAAGAAGATGCATCTGAGTTCACGTCCTTGGCCGATCAAGGTAATGTGAAAAAGGACTCTAATCCGTATGCATCACTGGATATTAATGCTTTGGATGCTAGGCTAAAACGTCTCAAAGGTGAGCACGCAATGGATGATGATACGAATGTTCCTGAAGTGCGCAAAGCTACTAGGGTTTTGCGAAACCCTAATACTCACGAAGGCACAGTTGAATCTGTTTGGAGTTCTTCTAATCCGGAACAAACTTCTTGTCCGGATCCATGGGTTGATATGGCTGGTTCCGTTTTGGGTGGGGAGAATTCGAGCACTAATGTGAATTCTATTAATGCTATTGATCCGGATGCTTATGTGAATCCGGTTTTGGTCTCCCATAGTGTTACTACGAATGTGTCTAAGGTGAACGTGGTGAATGCTTCTACTTCTGGTCCTAACGTGATTGGTAGTGAAAATAATGAAGTGAGGTCATTTGATAATGTATTAAACCCGGAACGTGTCTCTAGGAAAGTTAATTTTCGTTCCTTGGTGAATGAGACTCGCATTGAAAATCATGATACGGTGCTTCCAAAGGCTGCTATGGAGGGTGTATTCAACCGCTATGATAATACGCTTGTTGGCTTCTTTGTTGGCAAGAATGTTGCATTTCCTTTGGTTCAAAACTACGTTACCAACACGTGGGGAAAGTTTGGTTTTAAGAAACTTATGAAGAATGATGATGGTGTTTTCCTCTTTAAATTCGACTCTAAAGAGGGTGTTGAGAATGTTCTTCAACGGGGCCCTTGGATTATTCGCAATTCTCCTCTCATTCTCACTAAATGGACTCCTGATGTGCTATTGTCTAAAAGTGAGGTTACTAGAGTTCCCGTTTGGATTAAATTTCATAATGTGCCATTACTTGCATATTCGGAAGATGGGTTGAGCTTAATTGCTACTCAAGTGGGTAAGCCGATTATGTTAGATGCTTTTACTAGTTCCATGTGTGCGATTCACGGGGGCATAAGTTTTGCACGTGCTCTTGTGGAATTATCATCAGAATCTGAGCTAAAACATGTGGTGACTATGGCGATCCCAAATAAGGATGATCGGTTTTACTACTGCAAGTATCAAGGTGGAATATGAATGGAAGCCACACCGTGCGGAATGTAAAGTGTTTGGGCATGTTACTGATTGTTGTCCTAAGAGTATTAAGGAGCATAATGATCTCCCTCCCACCTCGAATGTGGAAGAACCTAATGATGGTTTTAAGGTGGTGCAGAATCGGAAAGCCAAACCAAAAGGTACGAAGATGACTAGTGGTATTAATATGGGTAAGGGTCCTAGATTTGCACCTAGGAAGCAGGTATATGTTGCTAAGACAAAGACACCGGCAGCTGCTAGTGTTAATGCTAAAGGTACACCTATTACTACGTCTAACTCTTTTGGGACTCTTGAGGTGGAAGATGACACGGGCATCCCAAGTAATGTGGGTGATTCTACTACGACAAAGCGGCTGGGAAGTCTTCAGTACTACTAAGGAAGCATGTATTGATGGTTCTCGGGGGAAGGACTCTCGTGTTGATATTGGTGCGGCTTCTAAGCCTCCAAAGACTGTGACTTCTTACGCTACCAAGGTAAGTAATCCGTTTTTAAAGTCGGAATGTGACTGTTCTGACAGTGAAGAGGATGAGGTTTTGGAGCCAGATTACCCTATGGCGTCATTTTTGGCTTCTGGGGGTGGTGGGGGTTTTGATCTTGAAGATTTTGATGATTATGCTGAGCAAGTCTACGATCTACCGAGACACTTGGAGGATATGTGTGACATGTATGATGTTAGTCTATTAGGTCGTGGTAGGAAGTAAATTTGGTTTTTTGGTAGTTCATAAGATTGGCATGTATTTCTTATGTAATTTGTTTGGTTAAGTGCACTTTTTGTGTGTGTCTGTTGCCCATGTAACGGGCCGAGGTGAGAGACTCACTCTCATCCGTTGTACTTAAACGTTTTTGGTTAATATATTTACCAGGGTGCAGGATTACTCCCCTTTACCCAAAAAAGAGTTTTGTAGTATATGGGTAACTCAAACGTGTTAGGTTTGAGTCCCCGGATCGTTCCGAACGAGGGATGAATGGAGTTTAACAACTCACGTCGCGTTTCGGGATTCGAATGGGTAAAAAGGGAATTTGGGATTTTCTAAACTACGGTGCAAGGAAAAGTAATAAAAAGCAATTAAAACTACAGAATCTATGAAGCAAATAAGTAAATGCGACTAAGTATGCAAGTTAAAACTAAAAACGCGAATAACGTAATTAATATCTAATCATTAGATTTTAATCCACATTTTGGGTCAAGCATTCATTACAATGCATTATTTTTCTATAAATAGGATTCCCAAAATGCTTGCATATTCATCACTCTCAACCTCACAAACAAACATCATCATGTCACCAAAAAGATCTTCCAACATAGATGAATCACCTAGTGCAAACAATCCCTTTCATGAACTCCAAAATTTTGTCCTCCCACCTTCCAAAATACCACAACCAAAATCTAGGAAATCTGCACGGATTAGCATCCGGCCTTGTTGCTTAGCAAAACCATCTTCAAATGGCTCATCACCAAACCACTCATTCACCACAAGATGCTTCAATTATAACACATCCTTCATCACCAACAAGTACACCAACTTCATCACCCATCAAATCTCCACCTAAGGTCACTCTTTTGGAACTCCTTAAGACTTCAACAAGATCTCAACAAACCAAGCAAAAAGAACTAGCCTTTTTGACACCTCCAACTTCTCCAAACACAATTTTCAAAGACCTTGAAACCTCACCACCTTTAGCTCCCATTGTGTTACAAGAACATCTAGGTTCTTTTCCACCACCACATCCAAACATTCCGGACTTTGATCCATATTTTCCAACTTTTCCACCACAACTTCCGCATCTCACAAATCAAAGTAAACCGGAAAACTTCCGCACTCATTACCCACATCACTTGCATTGTGAACATTGCCAATCCACTAGGGATATTGCAATAGAAATTAGGGAAGAAATGCGAGTCATACTTAACCTCATCCTTGATCGCATCAACATCATTACTCACCAAAACTTCCATCCATAACCTTATGCTAGCATGGAAGGAATCATCTTTATTACTTTTAGTATTTTTCTTTTGACTCATTTTTTTAGAACAAGTCTTGTTCTTACTTTTACATGCTTGTATGTGGCATAAATGCCACTACATTTTGTTGTTTTATTTCAAGGCCTTGTTTACATACCTTGGCTCCCAATCTTGATTCTCGTCAATCACAAGATTATTTATGTATGTTACTACTAACCCTTTCTTTGTAGGATTTTTTTTTTATTATTTTACTCACTTGACGCCCCATTCTAGGGGGAGCTACCGTCAAGGGGGAGTTAGAGGTACGTGGACCATTTTTCCACATTTTATTTCTTCGGTCGGGTAACTTTTTGTTTCGACAAAAAGGGGGAGAAGAAGTAAAACTTAGGCTTTCAAAACATACATCTAATCTTAAGTTTTACTCATCATAACATTATGTTTTGTCTTCAACAAAAAGGGGGAGATTGTTAATACAAATAAACCGTAAAAACGTTTATTAATATTTAGCGATCTCTTTGTGTTTTGTTGATAACAAATATAATGTTATCGTAAGTAAAATTATAAGGATACATATTATTTTTGTAAAGCATTTACATATAGTCATTTAATACAAATTGTTGTAATAAATCATTTGTTGTAATAGTTTATTAGGATGGGTAAAAACCACAACCCATGACCCATGGTATTAACCCATGATCCATTGACTAGATGCATTGCATCTATTAGATACATTGTATCTAAATAAATAACCATGGACCAACCCATAACCCATGACCCATGACCCATAACCCAAAAACCCATGGGCAAAGAGGAGCGTCCCACGGATCCCTAGAGTTACACTAGACGGATCCCTTAAGCAAGGGATCCGTGGGATCCGTGTGCAGTGGCAAGATTTTGCCTATAAATAGAGAGCCATATCTTCATTTTTACTCACCCCTCTTCTTACTAACTCTCTCATATATTCTTACACTCTTCTAACAAAAGATCATTTGATCTAGAGAGTTGTTCTTTTTTCTTCTATTGTGATTCTCATATAGGTCCTTCTCTAAGGCGAGATCACGAGCATTCTACAAGTCATCCAAGAAAGGGGTCCTTGATTGATTTGTTCCTCAACAAGATTTCTGTAGCAAAGATCTTGTACTTGATATTTCACATATTTGTTGTGTAATAGTCGTGTTGGATTGGTCCTCCGTGTTACGGACTCGGTATTTAGCTTTGTACCGGAGAAAGGTGTAAGCAACGTTGTGAAGGCTTCTCCACCAAGTTGAAGGAGTTTGTTGACATAGTGCTTGAACTCTCGAGTAGGTGACTCGGGGAGTGGAGTAGGGCAAGGAAGGTGTCCTTGTAGCCTAACCACTATAAATCGGTTGTGTCATTTCTATCCCTTACTTTACTTTCATTATTTGCATTACTCTTAGATCTATACTCTCTCTTCATCCATACGATTTCACATAACATCGAATCTAAAGTTTTTAGAAACTAACTTAAAATTGGGGCAAAAACCCTAAAATCGATTTGCTCTGGAGAAAAAAAAGAAATTCGAATCCCTTCATCCCTAACTCTTTTAATCGACAACATGCAAGCTCAAATCTCTTTTCTATTACTATAATCTATTCCTGTTATGTGATTACATTCGTCTATTACATAATTGTGTCCAGAATCTAGTGATCGCTAGGTGTTTTTTGGGTTTAACTTTGTCGAACTTTTAGGGTTTCGAATTTTTTTATTCGGTTTATTTAATACTTTGTGCTTATCATGGAGGATTTTGGTTAGTTAATTTGTGCTTGAACTCATGCCTTAGCTGCTCTAAGGCCATCGAATTGGAAGATTGACGTGGTATTCCTTGTTCTTGTGATAATCGTTTTTTTTAGGGTTTTTTAGGGTTCGCTATTCTGTTTTTCTGGATTTTCTTGTTCGCTGTTGTTATTTGTTTGAATTATGGATAAGAGTGGTACTGGAAACGTTGATTTGGAAGCCTTGGATGCTCGTATGCAAAGGTTGAAAGGGAATGATCTTTGATACTTATGTTGCGCCTAAACCTAGAATGCCTCTAAGGATTGTTCGTAATCCTAACCTTGATACTTCTGAAGAGAACTCGACGTTAGCTCCTGGTGATTCTTATTCTGCTGATCCGTCTCGAAATATTACCTTGAACTATCGTGAGTTTAATATTGACTCAAGTGCTAATCCAAACGTGCAATCTGGTGAACATGACTCGTTATTTTGGGGCGATGAAGGTATTGTTAATCAATCTGATTTCCCAACTCTTGAGGTTGTTCTTGGGGTAGCAAAAAGTGGTAATCAGGTTGGTAATCAAGACACGAGAGTTAATGAGGATGATAGTAGTTTGCCTCAAGGTGATGGGATTAGTGTTGCTAGTCTAGCTGGTAAACTCAAAGGTGTAGTCACGCATGGCTCTTCTAATAAGGAGTGCCCTATCGTTCAATCGTCTGAAGTTTTGCAGTCATCAACGTATGTTGGAGTTGCTAGTGGAAAACAGCCTAAACCCCAAGGTACTCAGTCAACTCCTGCTAAACGTAAGTCTAACTTTCGTGCACTTAAAGTTGAGAATATTTTTAATGGTGTTGATGTTTCCATTCCTCTTAAGGTGGTACAAAATATTAGCTCTAAATTTGATAACACCTTGTATGGATATTTCATTGGTAAGCGTATTGCATTTCCTGTGGTTGAGTATTTTGCACGTAACAACTGGGCTAAGTATGGATTAAAACGGATAATGATGAATGCAAAAGGCTTCTTTTTCTTTAAGTTTGACTCTCAGGTTGGTTTGGAGGCTGTCCTAGAAGGAGGTCCGTGGATGATTAAGAATAGTCCTATTATTCTTAAAAAGTGGACCATGAGTACTAGTTTGACGAAAGAATAGTTAACCCGCATTCCGATATGGGTAAACTTCATGATGTTCCGTTGCAGGTATTTTCTAAAGATGGCATTAGTATTATTGCAACACATATTGGTATGCCTATCATGCTTGATTCTTATACTTGCTCTATGTGTGTTGAATCTTGGGGTAGGAGTAGTTTTGCCCGTTGCTTAATTGAAATTAACTCTCATGTTCCCCATAAGGAATCTATTACTATTGGGGTACCATATTTGGATCGATTCTTCTGAAACTATTAGGGTGGAATATGAGTGGAAACCTCCTAGGTGTGATGTTTGTTTGATTTTTGGCCACTCTGTTGATTCTTGTCCTAAGAAAATTGTGACTGAACCGGTTGTGGAGGATAGGAATGATGGGTTTCAACTAGTTGGGAAAAAGGGTAAAGCTAAGAGGAATGCTAAGGAAAATAAAAGTGGTAATGTGTTTAATGGGGTTCCGGTTGGTAAAAATATGCAGTATAGACCCAAAGCTGTTAATACTCCTTCTACTCTCAAACCTCCTCAAGGAGTTGCTAGTACTAGTGCGGGTCATTCACCCAATCTGGTAGGTAATTTTGTTTCACCTAATAACTCTACATCTAATGACCCTACTGATGTGTCTAACAAGGGTAGTCGGCCTGCTCATACTTCACCTACGGTAAGTAATCCAATTCTGGCTCCTAATATATCTACATCTAACCCATTTGGTTCTTTGGCTACTTATGATGATGTTGATGAGAATAATGGTTTGGCGGATGATGATGAGGTTGAAAATGTTTATGATGAATCTGGTAATTTGTTTGACAAATCGGGGGCAAGCACTCCTGTTCTAAATGTCCCTGATGTTTAGTATCGCCTCTTGAAATATAAGGGGTTTGAACCATTCCCCTAAACAAAAAGAGGTTAAACAGGTGGTAAATGATAATAATCTTAGTGTGTGTGCTATCTTGGAATCTCATGTTGACATATCGGTGGTGTATGATACATGTCGTAATGTTTGTCGTCGGTGGAAGTGGACGTCAAACGGTAGTCTTTGTGATAAGGGGTCCCGTATTATTCTTGGTTGGAATGATGATATTGTTGATGTTATGATTATGTCTCAAACTAATCAAGTTATGCATGTTCAGGTTAATACTCGGGCGGACAGCAAAACATTTTTTTGTTCTTTTGTGTATGCAGATAATTATTATGTTGATCGGCGTGCCCTTTGGTCCAACCTTGTTTGCCATGCTGGATTTATGCGTAGTAGGCCTTGGGTTTTGTTGGGTGATTTTAACGCGGCTCTCAAATTTGAGGATCATTCATGTGGTAGTTATGCTCCTGACATTGCTATGCGTGAATTCAAAGATTGTGTTCAGAGAATGGAGGTTGAGGATATTAATAGTACTGGTCTTCACTTTACTTGGAATCAGAAACCAAGAGGCTCACTTGGTACATTTAAGAAAATTGATAGGGTCATGGGCAATCTGAAATTTTCAGACTAGTTTCCAGGTTCGTTTGCTATATTTCAACCTTATCGTATTTCAGATCATTCTCCATGTGTTCTGCGTATTCCCCAGGTAACTAAGCCTAAGCCTAAACCGTTCAAATTCTCTAACTTCTTGGTTCATAAAGATGGGTTTAGTGATACGGTTACTGCGGGATGGAATCTTAATGTTCATGGTTGTGCTATGTATCGTGTGGTTCAACGCTTAAAGGGGCTGAAATCTCCTTTTCGTAAGCTTTTGCACAGTCAAGGTAATCTGCATGAGCGGGTGGTTAATATTCGGAAGGAGTTAGATGAGGTCCAAAAGGCAATTGATACAGATCCATCTAATCCAGACTTACGGGATGAACATGCTCATTATCTTCTTGCATATAAGGAGGCTACGTTAGATGAAGAACGGTTTTTAAAGCAGAAATCTAAAGTTCAATGGCTTCATGCAGGTGATTCTAATACGGCCTATTTTCACAATATTGTTAAAAGCAAATGTGCCCGTAATCGAATTGAATTGATTAGAGATGCAAACAATGTCTTGTACGAAGGTAATCAGGTTGTAGGTGCTTTTGTTGCTCACTATGAACAGTTTCTTGGTATGGAAGGAAATTGTACTCTCTTTGATGATTATGGTATATTCTCTAATGTTCTTCCTCATCAATTGGCTGGCTCGATGGTTCGTCATGTTACGGATGCGGAGATTAAGGATGCTATATTTTCTATAGGGGATGATAAAGCTCCTAGTCCCGATGGTTACACGGCTGCTTTCTTTAAGAAAGCATGGGATATTGTGGGTTCTGAGGTAATGACAGCTGTTCGTGATTTTTTCATTAATGGTAAGCTTCTCAAGGAGATTAATCATACCATTATATCTTTGATTCCTAAAGTTTCTACCCCTTCAAAGATTAATGACTATAGGCCTATTTCTTGTTGTAATGTCATGTATAAATGCATTAGCAAAATCCTTGCTAATCGTATTAAAGAGGGCCTTGGTCAGTTGGTTAGTATTAATGAATCTGCATTTGTTCCTGGTCGTCGTATATCTGATAATATATTACTTACCCAAGAGCTTATGCGGAATTATCATAGAGGGAGAGGTCCTCCTAGATGTGCGTTTAAGGTTGATATTCAGAAGGCATATGATACGGTTGACTGGACTTTTCTTAAGGCTATTCTGATTGGTTTTGGTTTTCACTCTAAAATGGTTGACTGGATCATGGTATGTATCTCATCTACGTCTTATTCCATATATGTTAATGGGGATCTTCATGGCTGGTTTAAAGGTAAGCGGGGCCTTAGACAAGGTGACCCGCTATCTCCATACTTGTTTACGTTGGTTATGGAAGTGCTAACTCTTATATTGCAGAAAAAGGTTTCGAATGCTGTTGATTTTCAGTTTCATCATTTGTGTGAGCAACAGAGAATTATTAACCTTTGTTTTGCAGATGACCTCTTCTTGTTTGCTAGAGGCCATCAGGATTCTATTAATGTCATTATGCAGGCTTTGGAGGATTTCAAGAACTTTTCGGGTCTTGTCCCAAGTATCCCTAAAAGTACAGCTTTCTTTTGTAATGTTCCTAATGCTATTAAAGCTGCTATTCTCCAGTCTATGCCGTTTGCAGAGGGTTCTCTCCCTGTCAGGTACCTTGGGGTTCCCCTTATATCATCAAGACTTCTTTATAGGGATTGCAAGGTGCTTGTTAAAAAATTGGAAGGTCGTGTGAATGACTGGCGTAATAAGTTCTTATCTCTTGCGGGTAGGCTTCAATTGGTGAGGTCTTGGTATTCGTCGTTTGGAGGATTTTAACATTGCTCTCATGACTACTCACATATGGGATATTTTGACACATAAAGAGTCACTATGGGTGCAATGGATCCATTCGTATAAACTCCGTGGGAGAAGCTTTTGGGATGTCCCTTGTTTGGGGGATGTTAGTTGGGGTTGGCGCAAGCTTCTTGCCATTAGACCCAGGGTTCGTCCCTTTATTTGGCATAATATCAATAATGGGAAGGACACTTCAGTTTGGTTTGATATGTGGTGTCAGTTAAGCCCAATTCGTGATTTACTTACTGCTAGAGATATTGCCCGAGCGGGGTTTAATTTATCTGATTCGGTTTATGATCTGATTGCAACTGATATTTGGCGATGGCCGTTGGACTGGTTATCTAGATTTCCATTATTAGCTGCTCTCCCGGTTCCTACTCTAAACGAGACTGAAGATGGATTATTATGGCGCAACCTGGATGGGAACTTTAGTTGTTTTTCGTTTGGTGCATGGGAATCATCTGCGTCTAAGGGCTGATTTGGTTGAATGGTGGAATGTTCCTTGGTTCTCTCATTGTATTCCAAGGCATGCTATACATCTGTGGCTCGCTATTAAACAGAAGCTAAAGACTCAGGATAGGATGCGACAATGGGATGTTGGTCTTGACGTTGATTTGGACTTGCTTAGATGCCCGCTTTGTGAATTGGTTCCGGATTCTCATTCTCATTTATTTTTTGAGTGCCAATTTTCTATGCAGGTTTGGTTTCAGGTACGGGTTTTATCTGGTATGGATGCGGTCCCACCTTCGTTGGAGAGTGTTGTTACAGTTCTTATTCCTGTATCTAAGGGGCGGTCGGTTAGTAGTATCATTTCTCGATTATTGCTTGCTGCTACTACTTACTTCGTTTGGATGGGGCGCAATTCTAGGCTGTTCAAGCGTAAGAAGTCTACTGTTGCTGAAGTGGTTAGCACCATTTTCTCTACTATTCGTTTAAAGCTGGTTACTTTCAAGTTCAAGAAGCTAACCTCGCGGTCTCGGTTGATTCTGGATAAATGGAAGATTCCAAGTATATGTATTTCACACGAAGGGAGTGCCGGGTAAGGGTTGTACTCTTTTCCCTACTCCAAGGTTTTTCCCTTTGGGTTTTTCTTGGAAAGGGTTTTTAAGGAGGCAAACTTCCTGGGTTAACTTGCTCCCTTCGTGGATTGGCTGGATGCGGGATGCTCGCTTGTTACAAGTTTTTTTACTTGTTTATGCCTAGTTTGATGATGTAATATAGCTAGGTTCTTTGTGTTTATGGCATGTCATAAACACTAGTTTTATCAAGCTCTTCGCTTGAGGTTAATGTGGTACTTCAGCCACATTCCATTTGTACTTAACATTATTTTTTGGTTATATATTTACCGGGGTAAACCCCTTTACCAAAAAAAAACTTAAAATTGGCAAAACTATTCAACCCCCCTTCTAGTTTTCCACAGTTTTACCAAGCTGAAACAAACACACTATGGTGTCCTTTGCTGAGCCGAAAAGAAAACACCCATAACGGGTTCCTTTGTTGATCGAGACAACAAGCCACATAGACCCATTAGGGGTTGCGTTTTGGTGGCTAAACCCACGAGCCGAACACCACTAGGTGGTGTGGCTGTGGTGCGCAGTCGAGGCACATTAGGCCCGAGACAAACACCCCTTTCGGTTTTCTTCTTTGACCGAACACACAAACAAACAACACCCTCTTGGATGTTTTGTGGTTAACCGAACCATGCACACCCTATGTGGGTGGATTTTTGTTTTGAACCGACAACAAACACGCACCCCCTTGGGTGGCTTTTCTCTTGAATCCTAGACAACCAAACGCCCCTGTGGGTCGTCTTTGCTGAACTGAAACAAAAACAAAACACAGCTGCTTGGCTTGTGTTGGTCCGAGCACAACAAGTAGACCCCAAACACCCCTGTGGGTTTCGAACCCATGACCTAAGACTACACGAGTTTTATACCCAAAACCCTATTCAAAAATACAACAAACACCCTAGCTTGTTTTACCACACGAAACATGTTTCAAAGTCGTTTTTAATGAATCTTTAATCCAGGAAAAACAAAACAATAGATTCATGATCGTTTTATATTCGGTTTTAATTAAAATAAATTAACAAGATCGATTAGGTATCAACATACCACAAGGATAAGGGTGGTGGCGATATGGCTGTGATGGTGGTGTTTCTAGGACCGAAAGAAAGCCCCAGATCAAAACCCTATTGCGATCCTTCGCACTAAACCCGATGCAAAACAACCTTGGCTCCTCCTTGTCTTCGTGTTTCTTGAATAAAAGTGATGGATCGGTGGTGTTTGGTTGTGGTTGGTTCGAACAAGAAGAGAGAAAAGAAGAAATATAAATCTGATCTATCTAATCTGTAAATTACTTGGACCCTAAATCGTTAAAAGGTACAGACAAAGAACTCGGTAAACCTCCCCTATTAGCGAACTCGGTGAACCATTTTGGGAGAGACTCGGTAAAATAGGGTTTAAGGGAATCTCGGTATTTTAGGGCTTGATCAAACTTGGTATTTTAGGGTTTGAGCTAACTCGATATATTAGGGTTTCAAACCCGACTAAGCAAACTCGATGAAACCCTTGTTTACCAAGTTTGTGGTCAGACAAGAGTTTTTGCACCAAAACAACAAAAAAGTGTATTTGCAAGATTTGTACCATGATAGTTCAAAATCTTGTAATTTATCATTTGTAAACATGTTTTACACACTAAAACGTAACAAGATCCAATCAAACAGCCTAAAAGCTTTATAAACAATGAAATAAGCTAGTAGCGTTTTATACCTAAAACTTGATCAAAACACCAAACTTCATTTTTAATCCAAGAAATCTTTTGTGTGAACCTGAGAGAGGTGAAACAACAATGAAGTTTGGAACTCGAAGCTTAAATGCAAAAAATAAAAATAAAAAATAAAAAACAAAAATAATAATAAAGCACAAATTTCGGTAAAGTTTAAAGCTTGCGTTTTTTACTTTTAAAAATAATTTTTGACGAAGTTTTGTAAAACAAACAAATCCACAATTACATCAAGGCTCTTGATTCTAAATGTAAAAAACAAAATGTTGAGACTCTTATGTGATTTGCAGGTCTAGGAGATGAAAACACCCCTGATGGAGAGTCGTGAGGTGTATTTATAGGCTCATTACATGATAACTTTACAATATTGACATTACTAGTCCTTGAGTTGTACGCATACAAGTCATTAATGTAATTCACGTAAATGTTGTCATCTCGATTCCTGACAGTGATTAGAAGTATTCGCGAGGAAAATGAGAGAATGGGTTGGGAAATGGGGTCTAGTTCTCGGGTGGAAAGCGTCCAGGGGGTCTGGAGTGAAATCTTACTTGGAGATAGAATTCGCTTCATCTTATAATAAAATAGTAGGAAATGGTGAAAACACGATTTTTTGGGACGCTTGATGAATGGGAGGGGAGAGGTCGAGAGACAAGTTTCCAAGGCTTTATCGCTTAGAATGTGATAAAGGGTTGTTCGTTATAGGTAGGGGGAATTGGGTGAATGGTGTTTTGAGGTGGGAATGGACTTGTATTAGGGATCCGAGGGGAAGAGCGGAGAGGGAAATGGCGGAGCTGCTTAATACTATAACAAATGTGTATTTGTCCCAATCGTGTAGGGATGACTGAAAGTAGAACTTGGATGATAATGGTGTTTTTAAAGTTAAAAAACTTACGTCAATTGATTGAAGATTGTATCATTAATGTGGGAAATATATAATAGTCAGGAAACTGTGTAAGAATAAGTTAGTACCAAGGAAAGTCAACGTCTTCATATGGAGGGGCTTTAAAAAGGTGATTCTCAGTTATGGTTGAATTGGATAGGTGGGCATGAATCTGCATACCATTCTCTGTCTAAAATGCGAGAGTCAATGTGAAACTGTGGAGCATAGTTTGTTACTATGTGAAAAGGTAATGGAGGCCCGAGAAAATATATTCAGTGGGGGTTAGGCTTGGTTGATGTTTTTACAATTAATGATATAATTCTGCACACTTGGAATCCAAATATGTTAAAAGATAATAAGTTACTGTGGAGCTCGATGGGTTATGTCATGGCATACATTTTGCGGAAATATAGAAATAACAATATGTTTAAAGGCAAGTATGAGAATATTGAGAAATCAGTCCAAGAGATTCAAGTAAAAAGTTTTGAATAGATTGATAGAAGATCAAAACAAGGCAAGTTTCCATGGCATCAGTGGTTACATTGTTCAAACATGTATAAGCTTACAGTGTGTCTTGGTACATGTATTAACTCAATGGGTTGACTGCTATGACATTGCACCAATCTATACATATATATGGGACTAAGCATGACACGTCACTAATGCTTACATGGCATTATAATAGTGACATGGAACATCTATGATGACATGGAAATACTTACATGGCATAACTCTCTACATATTTAAAAAAATTTGTAACATGTAAGATTCGAACCCCGGTCTAAACATCCACATACATGTGCCTCACCAATGGAGCAATCCACAAGTTGGGCCATAATGTGCATTCCAAAATTGATATACGAACAAAACACTACCATCTTCCATTTTATCAGAAAACAATAACAGAATCCTCACTCATTCCGCTCCTAAATTAATTTATGCTTCAATGCCAGTCAAAACAATAAATCTCTCTCCCCAATTCGCTCGCTCTTTCCTAAACAAACTCACCCAAAATTCAAAATGCATACCCTAAGTCAAATACATATTTATTCAAAGATGAATTAACCATTTTTTGATTCTTTGTTGGAAAAATTTTGTGTTTCTTTTCCCCATCATCTTCATTTATTCAATAAACTTTTGATTATTTTGGTTTTTTTTTTTTTTTTAATATTTTTGTAGGTAGAACCTGATTGAGGAAGATTAACCAAGCTGGAAATTAATGATGATACAACAAAGGTACGATTTTGGGATCATCGGTTATAAAAAGTTACAATTTTTTGTTGATGATTAATGGTTTAATTTGAAAAAAATGAAGCTGTATTGTGGTTTAAGCTGTATTGTGGAAGCTATGTCTTTGAACACTAGGTGTTTGAAACAAACAACTTTACCATAAAAAAAAAAACTTTCTCTCTGGCTACTATGGGCGATTTCTTTAAACCCTTTCCATAAAAAAACGACCTCTAATCTGCTTATCTTGTTTTAATCCTTATAACGATTGTGTATTGGACGGTTAACGTGTTTAATTCAGTCCTATTACATTGTTTTTATTTGGATTCAGAACTGATTGAGTTAGGGTTTCGTTTTATTAGGGTTTTCTTTAATCGTTTTTTTGATTTATTGCTAATCGGTCTTTCCTTTTTTCTGGTCTTATCTATCATGGAAGTCGGTTAGGTTTATTTGGTTGGTTTCATTATCTTGCTTCGACTTTGTTTAGGCATTCGTATTTAAGATAGACGTGGATCTTTTAGTTTTAGTTTTGAATCGCTAGTTAGGGTTTTCTGTCCCTCGTTCGTTTTTTTATTGTTATGGAGAGAGTTGATTATGCTAAGGTTGATGTTGATGGTTTGCAAGCTAGGATGGCTCGCTTGAAAAGTGATCTTTGGTACGTCTGATGTTACGCAGCCAAGGCAAGTAGTTAGGGTTTTGAAAAACCCTAATGTTGAATCGAACATGCATGGTTATGGTGCAAACGCGACTAGTGGATCAAATCCGAATATTAATGTTGCAAAGGATTCTTTTGGGGCTGAAACGGTAGATGGAACAAATCAGAGCACATTGGATCATATTTCTTCACGTGAACTAGGTTGTGAGGATTCTGTCTTTGCTGGTGCAACAAGTTTTGATGATAAAAATCTTGATGGCACTTCGTTTTGGGACATGGGTACTTCTGGTGGCATGACGGCTTTAAACACACAAGAATATCCATCACTTGAGGTTCATCTTGCGTCTAAACGAACTAACATTCCTGTTTCGGGGATATCTAGCGAGCATGGTGATACGGACATTGGTTACAATGCAAATTTACCTTCTGGAGATAATGTGGGTGTTGGTAGTCAAGGAGGACGTATGCATGGGGTACAATCTAGTGGCCCTTTGCCAACGGTGGATGAAGCTAGGCATGTCCAAACATCGGAGGTTAATGTACCAACTAAGTCCTATGTTGGTGCTACTAGTGGTGCGACTTCGACAAATGTTAAAGGTAAATCTAACTTTCGTACAATACAAGTTGATAATGTTTTTAATGGTGTTGACGTGTCCATTCCTCTTAAGGTAGTACAAACTATTAGCAATAAATTCGATAACACCTTGTATGGATACTTCATTGGTAAGCGTATTGCATTTCCTGTGGTTGAGTATTTTGCACGTAATAACTGGGCTAAGTATGGATTAAAACGTATCATGATGAATGCGAAAGGTTTTTTTTCTTTAAGTTTGATTCCCAGGTTGGCGTGGAGGCTGTTTTAGAAGGAGGTCCGTGGATGATTAAGAATAGTCCTATTATTCTTAAAAAATGGACCATGAGTACTAGTTTGACGAAAGAGGATTTAACCCGTATTCCAGTTTGGGTTAAACTTCATGATGTCCCGTTACAGGTATTTCTGATGATGGTATTAGTATTATTGCAACACATATTGGTACGCCTATCATGCTTGACTCTTATACTAGCTCTATGTGTAATGACTCTTGGGGTAGGAGTAGTTTTGCCCACTGTTTAATTGAAATTGACTCTCAAGCTCCCCTTAAGAATTCTATTACTATTGGGGTACCATACATGGATCGACCTGGGTTCTCTTCTGAAACTATTAGGGTGGAATATGAGTGGAAACCTCCTAGATGTGATGTTTGTTTGATTTTTGGCCACTCTGTTGAATCTTGTCCCAAGAAAATTGTGACTCCACCGGTTGTGGAGGATATAAATGATGGGTTTCAACTATTTGGGAAAAAGGGTAAAGCTAAGAGGAATGCTAAGGACAATAAAAGTGGTACGGTTTTTAACGGGGTTCCGGTTGGTAAAAATATGCAGTATAGAACCAAAGCTATTAACACTCCTTCCACTAGCAAACCCCCTCAAGGAGTTGCTAGTACTAGTACGGGTCCTTCACCCAATCAGGCAGGTAATTTTGTTTCACCTAATAACTCTACATCTAATGACCCTACTGATGTGTCTACTAAGGGTAGTCAACCTGCTCATGCTTCACCTACGGTAAGTAATCCAATTCTGGCTCCTAATATATCTACATCTAACCCGTTTGGTTCTTTGGCTACTTATGATGATGTTGATGAGACTAATGGTTTGGCGGATGATGATGAGGTTGAAAATGTTTATGATGAATCTGGTAATTTGTTTGACAAATCGGGGGCAAGCACTCCTGTTCTGAATGTCCCTGATGTTTAGTATCGCCTCTTGGAATATAAGGGGTTTGAACCATTCCCCTAAACAAAAAGAGGTTAAACAAGTGGTAAATGATAATATCCTTAGTGTATGTGCTATCTTGGAATCTCATGTTGATGCTTCGGTGGTTTATGATACATGTCGTAATGTTTGTCGTCGGTGGAAGTGGACGTCAAATGGTAGTCTGTGTGATAAGGGGTCCCATATTATTCTTGGTTGGAATGATGATATTGTTGATGTTATGATTATGTCTCAAACTAATCAGGTTAGGCATGTTCAGGTTAATACTCGAGCGGACAGCAAAACATTTTTTTGTTCTTTTGTGTATGCAGATAATTATTATGTTGATCGGCGTGCCCTTTGGTCCAACCTTGTTTGCCATGCTGGATTTATGCGTAGTAGGCCTTCGGTTCTGTTGGGTGATTTTAATGCGGCTCTTAAATTGGAGGATCATTCATGTGGTAGTTATGCTCCTGACATTGCTATGCGTGAATTCAAAGATTGTGTTTAGAAAATGGAGGTTGAGGATATTAATAGTACTGGTCTTCACTTTACTTGGAATCAGAAACCAAGAGGCTCATTTGGTACTTTGAAGAAAATTGATAGGGTGATGGGCAATCTGAAATTTGCTGACTCGTTTCCAGGTTCGTTTGCTATATTTCAACCTTATCGTATTTCAGATCATTCTCCGTGTGTTCTGCGTATTCCCCAGGTAACTAAGCCTAAGCCTAAACCGTTCAAATTCTCTAACTTCTTGGTTCATAAAGATGGGTTTAGTGATACGGTTACTGCGGGATGGAATCTTAATGTTCATGGTTGTGCTATGTATTGTGTGTTTCAACGCTTAAATGGGCTGAAATCTCCTTTTCGTAAGCTTTTGCACAGTCAAGGTAATCTGCATGAGCGGGTGGTTAGGATTCGGAAGGAGTTAGATGAGGTCCAAAAGGTTATTGATACAGAACCGTCTAATTCAGCCCTACGGGATGAACATGCTCACTATCTTCTTGCATATAAGGAGGCTACGTTAGATGAAGAACGGTTTTTAAAGCAGAAATCTAAAGTTCAATGGCTTCATGCAGGTGATTCTAATACGGCCTATTTTCACAATATTGTTAAAAGCAAATGTGCCCGTAATCGAATTGAATTGGTTAGAGATGCAAACAATGTCTTGTACGAGGGTAATCAGGTTGCAGGTGCTTTTGTTGCTCACTATGAACAGTTTCTGGGTATGGAAGGAAACTGTACTCTATTTGATGATTATGGTATATTCTCTATTGTTCTTCCTCATCAATTGGCTGGCTCGATGGTTCGTCATGTTACGGATGCGGAGATTAAGGATGCTATATTTTCTATGGGGGATGATAAAGCTCCTGGTCCCGATGGTTACACGTCTGCTTTCTTTAAGAAAGCATGGGACATTGTGGGTGTTGAGGTAAGGACTGCTGTTCGTGATTTTTTCATTAATGGTAAGCTTCTCAAGGAGATTAATCATACCATCATATCTTTGATTCCTAAAGTGTCTACCCCGTCTAAGATTAATGACTATAGGCCTATTTCTTGCTGTAATGTCATGTATAAATGCATTAGCAAAATTCTTGCTAATCGTATTAAAGAAGGCCTTGGTAAGTTGGTTAATATTAATCAATCTGCATTTGTTCCTGGTCGTCGTATATCAGATAATATATTACTTACCCAAGAGCTTATGCGGAATTATCATAGAGGGAGAGGTCCTCCTAGATGTGCGTTTAAGGTTGATATTCAGAAGGCATATGATACGGTTGATTGGACTTTTCTTAAGGCTATTCTGATTGGTTTTGGTTTTCACTCCAAAATGGTTGACTGGATCATGGTATGTATCTCATCTACGTCTTATTCCATATGTGTTAATGGTGATCTTCATGGCTGGTTTAAAGGTAAGCGGGGCCTTAGACAAGGTGACCCGTTATCTCCATACTTGTTTACGCTGGTTATGGAAGTGCTAACTCTTATATTGCAGAAAAAGGTTTCTAATGCAGTAGATTTTCAGTTTCATCATTTGTGTGAGCAACAGAGAATTATTAACCTTTGTTTTGCAGATGACCTCTTCTTGTTCGCTAGAGGCCATCAGGATTCTGTTAATGTCATTATGCAGGCTTTGGAGGATTTCAAGAACTTTTCGGGTCTTGTCCCAAGTATCCCTAAAAGTACAGCTTTCTTTTGTAATGTTCCTAATGCTATTAAAGCTGCTATTCTCCAGTCTATGCCGTTTGCAGAGGGTTCTCTCCCTGTCAGGTACCTTGGGGTCCCCCTTATATCATCAAGACTTCTTTATAGGGATTGCAAGGTGCTTGTTGAAAAATGGGAAGGTCGTGTGAATGATTGGCGTAATAAGTTCTTATCTCTTGCGGGTAGGCTTCAGTTGGTGAGGTCTGTTTTATCTTCGATGCATTTATATTGGGCTTCGATTTTTATCCTTCCTACTCGTATTATCCATGAGTTAGAGCAACTTATGAGGGGTTTCCTTTGGTGTCAAGGAGAAATGAAAAGGGGAAAGTCTAAGGTTGCTTGGGAATCTGTTTGTAAGCCAAAGAAAGAAGGTGGCCTCGGTATTCGTCGTTTGGAGGATTTTCACATTGCTCTCATGACTACTCACATTTGGAATATTGTGACACATAAAGAGTCGCTATGGGTGCAATGGATCCATTCGTATAAACTCCGTGGGAGAAGCTTTTGGGATGTCCCTTGTTTGGGGGATGTTAGCTGGGGCTGGCGCAAGCTTCTTGCCATTAGACCCAAGGTTCATCCCTTTATTTGGCATAAGATCAATAATGGGAAGGACACTTCGGTTTGGTTTGATATGTGGTGTTAGTTAAGCCCGATTCGTGATTTACTTACTGCTAGAGATATTGCCCGAGCGGGGTTTAATTTATCTGACTCGGTTTATGATCTGATTGCAACTGATGTTTGGCGATGGCCGGTGGACTGGTTATCTAGATTTCCATTGTTAGCTGCTCTCCCGGTTCCTACTCTAAATGATACTGACGATGGATTATTATGGCGCAAACGGGATGGCAACTTTTGTTGTTTTTCAGTCTCGGGTGCATGGGAATCTCTGCGTCTTAGGGCTGATTTGGTTGAATGGTGTAATGTTCCTTGGTTCTCTCATTGTATTCCAAGGCATGCTATACATCTGTGGCTCGCTATTAAGCAAAAGCTTAAGACTCAGGATAGGATGCGACAATGGGATGTTGGTCCTGACGTTGATTTGGCCTTGCATAGATGTCCGCTTTGTGAATTGGTTCCGGATTCTCATTCTCATTTATTTTTTGAGTGCCAGTTTTCTATGCAGGTTTGGTTTTAGGTTCGGATTTTATCTGGTATGGATGCGGTCCCACCTTCGTTGGAGAGTGTTGTTACAGTTCTTATTCCTTTATCTAAGGGGCGGTCGGTTAGTAGTATCATTTCTCGATTATTGCTTGCTGCTACTACTTACTTCGTTTGGATGGAGCGTAATTCTAGGCTATTCAAGCGTAAGAAGTCTTCTGTTACTGAAGTGGTTAGCACCATTGTCTCTACTATTCGGTTGAAGCTGGTTACTTTCAAGTTCAAGAAGCTAACCTCGCGGTCTCGGTTGATTCTGGATAAATGGAAGATTCCAAGTATATGTATTTCACACGAAGGGAGTGCCGGGTAAGGGTTGTACTCTTTTTCCCTACTCCAAGGTTTTTCCCTTTGGGTTTTTCTTGGAAAGGGTTTTTAAGGAGGCAAACTTCCTTGGTTAACTTGCTCCCTTCGTGGATTGGCTGGATGCGGGATGCTCGCTTGTTACTAGTTTTTTTACTTGTTTATGCCTAGTTTGATGATGTAATATAGCTAGGTTATTTGTGTTTATGGCATGTCATAAACACTAGTTTTATCAAGCTCTTCGCTTGAGGTTAATGTGGTAATTCAGCCACATTCCATTTGTACTTAACATTATTTTTTGGTTATATATTTACCGGGGTAAACCCCTTTACCCAAAAAAAACACTAGGTGTTTGATTAAATGCCTAAAATGTTATTAGAACATCTGAAGTGATATGTAATAATGTGTTCGCTTCTTGGTTCATTGCGTCCCAGCCGGTTATTTAGAATTATAAAAAGGTGACGAATGCACTTCTAAGTTATGAACACTAAAGGTAAAAGTCTTCGATGATAGCACTGAACCAGTGGAGATGGTCATATAAGTTATATGCGAATGCTATTATCATATTCTGAAAACTTATGTAATGATTATTTTATCTACAGCAGAATACAAGACGTGAAGCTGCGAAGTATTTGGCTAATGGAGGCGTAATTGGAGTCGTGTCAACTGTCGTTTTCGCATGGAAATACTTGAAAAGTCCACACGGCAAGTCTTTTAAATTCTCTATGCTATTTACTTTCATGTTTGATGGCTTTTTTTAAATCTAACTTTATTGCATGATTCGGTGTCTATGCAGTGAGTGCCAAAGCATTGAGAGATTACACAAACAAATGCCCCATATGTCGTCAACCTATCGAGGAGCTAATGGAGATCAAAGTTAATACAAATGATCGGTGATATATCCTTTTCTTCTTACTTAATCTAAAAATCATGATACAAAGTATGTTCTTTCCTTCTTATCCAGTCTTGTGATGTAGTTTATATTATCTGTCTGTATGTTAAAAGGAACTGTATAATCATGTCAATGAATCCGACCCATGTAAATTCGAGAAGCCATGTTGCACATGGCTCGGCCTTTGCTTTTAGTAAAAGAGTGGTATGTTGTGTTTAATATCAGATCTTGGAATTGCCACTATAACAAACACCATCCTTTTCATTTGCATGCTTGGAATGTAATATTTGCTTTATCTCGCTTCTTTACCCTTTTACTTTTCTCTTCTTCTCTTTTATACCCTTTTAGTCATGACCATCCTTGTCTTAAACTTGTGATATATATGGGAGAATAATCATTAGCGATTTAATGTGTCACATTATTTATCGACTACATGAATGAATGAATGCATTTTAGGATACGTTTGAAAGATAGTCCATAATTTGACAAGTTTATACAAGCTCGGGTCAACAACCCACCATCTACTAACAATCATGACAATCAGTAGTATAGGCTACAAGTTGCACATACTTTTGAAAGCATGCCACCTACTGATGTTCTAAGAGTCTTCAAAAATTATCGAGGTATTAATTAAGACATGATAAACCTATTTTTTTAAAACGTTTATCAATGGTGTGCTTGAAAATATGTCTAGGCAAGTTAAAGAATAGGAGCTATTTCCACAATGATGGATTCTAGAACCCCTTTCTTCATTCACATTAGTAGTATGATGTCATATACTATAAGTGCTACAGATCATAAAGATGCTAAACTCGTGATGATGATGACGGCGACGTTGATGATGGAAATGATGATAGACACGGATGTTGATAAGAATGATACCAACAAGTGTAAGTATTTATATTTCACATGTCCTTTCTTCAACCACATTTAAGTTTTTTTAGTAATCATATGGTGGTATTTTATGTTGGGCTGCCACAGGCTGAAATTAATATCATTAGTGGGGACTAGGAATCGGTTAGTAAACTTAGCTATATGTAAATGATTGGGGTACAACCGCTATGTAGATGAATTAATGCACTGATAGTCTTTAACCTTAATAGTGTATATTGTTTCTTCTACTGTAGTTCAACTTTTAACTTGTAATCAAAGTAAGATAGTATCAAGGAAAATAGGGATATCAATAAAGAGATAAAAAGAGTATGTGTTGAGTTTTAAACCGAACCCATTGTTAATGTAATTAGCATCTATATGCTTTGTCATATGGATGAATTTCATTGACTATCATGATATGGCACATACACGTATGGCAAAATGAAGCTAAAAAATCTCGGGCACGAACCGTATACATAGGTGGTGAGTATCTGCAGTATATATATCTCATATTGTGTATTTTCTATGTCCACGTTCTTCATTAGCTGCTTGATATAACATTGTAGTTACCCACTTATATTCGCATGATTATCATATTTATATGAAAAATAGTTTTAGGACTTCGGTTATTAAAGTCATTTTGTTTATTGATGTCTATTTGTGTTGCAATTGGCAAGTGGATCATTGTCATTTTCTCCGTAGTTATTTCTTGCTAATTTATCAAAATTTTTATTAAGACATGATAAACATTCTTGTTTATCAATGGTGTGCTTGAAAAACTATTAAAGAGATATAGGAGCTATTTCCTAGAACCATGAACACAAACTGGAGTAATGCTTATCATGGTCGTGCATGCGCGCGAACGTAAACTTTTAACTTGTAAAACAACATATACACCCATTTCATATGCACATAACTATTACCCAATTAATTCATATTATATGTTTTTAATCAAGATTACACATGCAGCTATATTTTACAAACAATATAATGAAAAGTAAAGGATTGTTTCAACAATGGTGGTCTTTTTCTCGCTTTCATTTACGTTTCACCCGTCAAAAGCTTAAAAGGATTAAAGATTTTATGTTGCGACAAACTTAGCTACTTTCATTTTGTAGTTTTATTATGTTCTTCCTATCATTTTACGACTACTTTACATACATTTACGCTAAAAATTTTGTTACTTATAGTTTGTATGTTTGAAGGTTCTTTCTTTAGACAAAGATGGCGAATACATAGAGTATACAACAATCGTTTACAAAGAAGTTTTATTTCGTCTATGAATAAGTACCATGTAATTTACATTTTCTCATACTTTTCATTCTTTTTTTTACATATAAAATATGAACTATTTCTTTTTTTTATTATAATTTGTGTCTAAGATATTTGCCGTCATTAAATATTTATTTACGTCTATCTAATCTTCGTCAAGTAATCTTAAAAAGCTAGCCCGCCCATCCCGGCGGGCTATGAAGCTAGTTTGTGGTAATATACACCCTTTGATATATGTGTTTTAGAAAGTCTGTTAGTAGGTATAATGGTTAATGTTTTGATGGTGTGGTTTGGAAATAAGGAGTCATGCTCAAATAATTGATCGTGGTTTGTATTTTATAGGATGGGGAGTAGTACTATACATCACTCCTTGTGTTGTTTAACATAGTTATGGTGGTCTCATGTTTACTTTTTTACTTTTTTATTTAATTTGATTTGTTGGGGACTTGGGGTTATAGCATGTGAGGTTGTTGTATATACTACAGTGGATCATAGACTTTGTAAAAGTTTGTGAATAAAAATCATGATGTTTAGAAAAAGAAAAAAATAAAATAAAATTGAGGCATGTTATTAGAGAAAAGATCACCCACCACCAAAAATAAAAAATGCCGATGCCCACATTTAACAAATTCAAAATAGGTGAGCATGGGCTAGGCATATATAAAGTTAAAAAATAAAAAGCCCATCCTCTTCAACTGAGCACACCTACAACCACAATCTCACACACACACACACAAACTGATGTATTAGTGGATAATGGGTGAAATATAGCTGCGCGATACATAATCACACAATTATGGATGCTCATATTCATCTCACAAAGGTTCGATTTTGATCAATAAATATATATATCTCACTATATATATTTTGATCATTACAACATACAATATATAATCCTTAGGTTTTATTTTAATTGTAATCAGTTACAATTAGTTAATTGATCCTTTAGGTAATTAGCTGAATTTAGGATTTATACCAAATTAGGGTTTAGGGTTATAAATTTGGGGGTTTTTGTTAAGTGAAAATATGCAATCTAGACGACATGAAGATGACTCGTCTTTCGATCGTAGCCGTAGAAATGCTGCGGATATTGGTCGGGACGGATATGTAATGATGTCGCCTGATATTATTAGGAAGAGGAGTTGGAGTCCTAGGAGAGTGCAAGGTCCGGGGTATTCGGAGCGGTTGTTGGCTAACTGTAGGAGTGTGTCGTTGGAGAGAAGGATAGGTGTTGTGGATGATAGAAGTAGGAGAGTAATGAGGTCTAGGTCGCCGCCACCTTATATGGAGGCGAAACGAGAAAGAGGACGAGCGGCTTATGAGGACGATTGGGTTAGTGAGAGACCGTTGGGGACGCCGGAAAGGCGTTCGAGGTATGAGTTTTTGGAGCGTGTGGAGAGGAAACGTGAGGATGTTGATGAGTTTGGTTATGGTCGTGGTGGTTCATCAAGGACATCTATAATGGATGAGAGAGTTGAAAGTAGGAGGTTAGAGAGTGGGATGCGGGAAATAACACGTCAGAAGTCGCCAGTTATGGGAATGTATAGGTTGTCGGGAGATGTGGGACCCACATCTAAAACTGAGAGTGGCGTGGATTTGTCCTCGGCATCATTGAATGTTGGTTTAGGTCAGCTTGGGAAAGAAAGAGTTCAGTATCCGGAAGTAGAAAGAGTTCAATATCCGGATGTCCGAGACGCGTTTGGTTTAGATAAATATACAGCCATGAAACAATATGGGGATCGTGAGGAAACTATGGCTAGTCTGAGAGATGCTCCTTATTCGAGTTTGATGGCATCTAGGTCTAAGGAATCTGTGGGTGCATCGCATTATAAGGAGTATGAGGAATCCGTGGGTGCATCTCATTTCAAGGATTATGCAAGAACATCTCCACGAAAGTCAAGTGTTGATCATTTAGGTTATCGAGGTGGTATACCTATCCCTAGAGAGAATCATCCATTGGAGACAGTGAGGTTAACAGAGTCGTTGTCTCACTCGAGATATGAACAACGACAGCATTTGGACCATGTTCGTGACAGAGATCTCGATATCAATGAGGATGTGACTCGTTACCAACGAGAGATAATTAGTTCTCCAAGATCCGGACATGTTGAGTCATTACATCTTCAACCAAGAACACGAGAAAGAGATGAGTATTTGTATCCATCTGATGAAATGTATGAAAAGATGAAATTGCGTGAGAGAGTGGACTACAACGGTAGAGATGTATTAAGACCAAATATGTTGGAAACCTCTGATTATGCCACACGACGAGTAGAAACCTCTGATAATGCTACCCGACGAGCAGAAACTTCTGAATTTGCTCGTGAACATATGGGCCATAGAAGTTCATTGGACCATCTTTCTTTAGAAAAGCTAACTGCCTCAAATAACACTGGTTTGAGTCGCTCACTAGTTGAAATCAGAGAAAGTGGACAGTATCTTGATCACGTTAGTATTCATTCCCGTCTTGGGAGGAAGGTTTCAAGCGAACGAGAAATGCCATACATGGGTATGCCACAAGATCGTGAAACAAAGCATGTTCGAGTAGATTATCGTTATGAAAGGGATGTAGGGTCAGGATCTCAGAGGGAAAGAATCAGAAGCCCCCCTAGGTTTTTATATGACACAGAAAGGCTCGGGCTTTCTGAACGAGGACATAAGAGGGAAAGGCGTGATATTTCCCCATATGATGACTCGTCTAGTAGGTATCTGAAAAGGAAATACACATTGGAAGATGAAGACGATAGGATTACATCTAGAACTATGATGAGTAGACCGGAGATTGTGAGTAGAAGACACAATCACGACTATCATGATGAGGAGTGGATAGACGAAGATGGTAGGAGTTTAATTTACTCAAAAAGAAGGGATCATCCTCATCGGTTCAGTAGAAAGGTAGACGATGTTTATGAAGACGAGTTCTTATATCATGATCGTGATGAGTTCATTTATGAACACCATCATGATCATCATCATGATTATGATCAAGATCATCGAATGAAATCGTATAAATACGAGGATAAGTATGCAAAAGATTATCCAAGATCCAGTGGTCGGGTTGGTGGGTATAGTTCACACCATCCGATTAGAAGAAATGTTCATCCCAAATGGAAGAACGCGCCAATAACACGCGAAATTGATGAGGATGACATGTACTCGGGTGATATTGAGCAGTATGAACCACATACAGAAACTGAGGAGTTCAAGCAGCTGGTACATGAGCATTTCTTAACTTTCACCAAAAAGTTGAATGATCACCCGGGTGTGAGAAGAAGATACATGGAGCAAGGGCGGGCAGGTAGCTTATTCTGCATCGTTTGTGGCAGAAGGTCTGTCTTTTTTTTTATTTTTTTTTTTTATTTTATTTTTATTTTTTATTTTTTTGGGTAAAGGGGAGTAATCCTGCACCCTGGTAAAATATATTAACCAAAACGTTTAAGTACATCGGATGAGAGTGAATCTCTCACCTTGGTTCGTTACATGGGCAACAGACACACACTAACAAGTGTAAATTAACCGAACAAAATACATAAGAAAGACATGCCAATCTTATGAACTACCAAACATTCAAAACTACTTCCTACCGCGACCTAAGAGACTAACATCATACATGTCACACATATCCTCCAAGTGTCTCGGTAAATCATAGACTTGAGCAGCATAATCATCAAAGTCATCAAGCTCTAGTCCCCTACCATCCCAGAAGCCAAAAATGACGCCATAGGGTTATCCGGCTACAAAACCTCATCCTCATCACTATCAGAACAAGTCACATTCCCGACTTTAGAGAACGGATTACTTACCTTAGTAGCAGAAGAAGTCATAGTCTCCGGAGGCTTAATAGGTGCATCAATATCAACACGAGATTTCTTCCCCCGAGGACCATCCATACCTGCTTCCTTAGTACAACCAGAAGAATTACCAATCTTCGCCTCATCAGTAGTAGAATCAACCACATTACTTGGGATACCCGAGTCATCTTGCACCTCAAGAGTCCCAAAAGAGTTAGATGTAGTAATAGGTGTACCTTTAGCATTAATACTAACAGCTTCCGGTGTCTTCGTCTTTGCAACATATACATGCTTCCTAGGTGCAAATCTAGGACCCTTACCCATATTAATACCACTAGACTTCGTACCTTTGGGTTTGGCTTTTCGATTCTGCACGACCTTAAACCCATCATCATGCTCTTCCAAAGACGAGGTGGGAGCAGCATCATGATGCTCCTTAGAACTCCTAGGACAACAAGCATTAGCATGCCCAAACACTTTGCATTCCGTGCAATGAGGAGGTTTCCATTCATATTCAACCTTGATACTTGCCGTAGTAAAGCCACTATCGTCCTTTTTAGGGATCGCCATAGTCACCACATGCTTAAGATCAGATTCCGATGATAATTCAACAAGAGCACGTGCAAAACTAATACGACCCCATGAATCAACGCACATAGAGCTAGTGAAAGCATCTAACATAATCGGCTTACCCACCTGAGTGGCAATAAGGCTCAACCCGTCTTCCGAATAAGCAAGCAAAGGCACATTATGCAATTTAATCCACACGGGCACTTTGGTAACCTCACTTTTGGACAATAGCACATCAGGAGTCCATTTAGCGAGAATGATGGGAGAGTTACGAATTATCCAAGGTCCCCGTTGAAGTACATTCTCAACACCCTCTTTAGACTCAAACTTAAAAAGGAAAACACCATCATCATTTTTCATAAGTTTCTTTAACCCAAACTTACCCCACGTGTTAGTGACATACGTTTGGACCAAAGGAAAAGCGATATTCTTGCCAACAAAGAAGCCAACAAGAGTATTATCATACCGGTTGAGCACACCCTCCATAGCAGCCTTTGGAAGAACCGTATCATGATTATCAATGCGATTCTCATTCAGCAATGGTCGAAAGTTAACTTTCCTAGCTACACGTTCCGGGTTCAAAACATTAGCAAACGACCTGACTTCATTAGACACATTTTCACAATTATGCGCATTAGGACCAGAAGTAGACGCATTGACATGCACATTAGGACCAGTAGGAGACTCATTGACCACATTCGTATCCTCCTTAGAACCATTCGGATCACCACTGTTAGTGTTCCCCATGCTCGAATCCAACCCACCCAAATTCATAGCACTCCGACTTGTGTTTTCCAGATTGGTACCCCCAACAGACTCAAAAGGATTGTCCCTATCTAGATTACCATCATGAGAACTAGGGTTTCGAATAACCCTAGCAGCTTTGCGCAACTCAGGGACAACATTAGCATCAATTCCATGTTCACCTTTGAGCCGTTTTAACCTTTCTTCCAACGCCTTGATATCCAACTTATCATACGGATTCGATGCCATGTTCAACCCAACTTGATCGGCCAAGTTGGTGGCTGATTTTGTAGCTTTCAACGAAGAACTATCCTTGTTAAAGAAACCTTTTTCCATCTCTCTAAAACCCCACAAACAATCCCGAAACTCGACACACACAATCAGCAATTGAAGAAAACAAGCGACGTACAAACAAAACCCTAACTGAAAGTTAGGGTTTTAAACACCACGAACAATAACCTAACCTACTCCCATGATTCAATCAAAGAAAAGAGATTATAACAAGTGATAAACTAGGCTTAGATGAATCTAGATCGCTCCAATCAGATAATAACCAAAAAATCGATTTTCAAAACCCTAAGAAAAACGATTTGGCAAAACTGAAACAAACAAGGGAAACGTGACACTAATCGAACCAAGGACCAAAAAACAATGATGTTTATCAGTAACAAAGTCAGATCGATGCAAAGGAACCCAAGATTTGAGGCAGATTTGACAAAAAACGATTTAGGGTTGTTAGGTTTTAAAAAATCGCCAAGAGAGAATCGCCTGGAGCCTTTAGGTTTTTTTTGGTCTCGTCTGTCTTTCTCTTTACAATCTCTTGATAATGGCGGACACTTATATTCACTTACTGATGTAGGACTGTGATTCTCATATCTGCACATGATCATATAGTCACTGACTCACTGTTTCACCTTGAAAGATTCCATGATTAGTTTCTCAAATTTGGCATAGGGGGGCTTATTTGAATTAGCTTATCTACGCTTGTCGACTTATTTGAATTTGGAAAAGCTTATAAGCTCACTTTATTCGGCTTGTGAGCTTATCAGGGGTGTTTGTTTAAGCTTATATGTGGGCTTATGAGCTTATTTGATTTCGGCTTATATTTCATAAGCCTCAATTTTCCGACTTATTTTGAGACTTATGGGCTTATATAAGTTTATCACATCATGATTAACTTATATAAGCCCTCAAGTCTCAAAATAAGTCGAAAAAATTGGGGCTTATGAAATATAAGTTGAAACACAAATAAGCTCATAAGCCATATATAAGCTTAAACAAACACCCCCAAGTTGCGCTTGTGAACTTACATAAGCCATAAGCTCATGTTGATTAGCTCATAAACCGAAATACGTGAGCTTATGAACTTTTCCTAATTCATATAAGCCCATAATCCGGCTAAATAAGCTAAACCAAACGCCCCATGATGTTTATTCATTTTCAAAGTTTTGTTTGGGTTGTGGGGGGCTTATGGTTAGTGAAGCCAAGTCATCTTCTGGATGGCTTCTAGATTTTTGGAGGTATCCTTTAAGAGGATAGTTTGAAGCCAATAACATATTGATGGTACTAAAGAATTTGCTAAGGCATGGGAGGTGCACCGTGAATTGTGGATTGATAAGAATCAGACACAATAGTTCTATGTGTCTCAACATGGCTCTGTGGTGTATAGTTCAATGCAGAAGGTGGATGGATAAGAATAATAAATTACATTTATATATGTGAACTATTTTGAAGTTCTCTACATCCAACCCAATCATGCATGTTTGGATTTACACTAGTTGCTTTCTGCTGCCCTTTTGGGGTATGTAAGTGAAAATATACATACGATGTTTGCTATACGAGGTGGCAAGTACACCTAAATCGGGGTATCTATCTTTCATTTGATGGATTTGTCAGCTTTTGTGAAGCAGGAACGAGGTAGATGATAGACCTGAGACACTGGCACCTTGCTGCACTTAATCGGATTCTGTGATTAAGAAATACAGATTGAGTTGCAATATCTAGTCTCTAAAACCACCCTCTTTGGGAGGCATGGTATGCCTCAAACTTTTGAGGACATGACTTCCCTAATTTGATACCCATACCCTCAAATCAAACACGTGTCTTTTCCATTCCCTTAATCCAAACATCCCCCTTCTTCATGTGATGACTTATTAGATCCCTATCGAGAAGAGCAATCTGCGAGGCCTAAACAGTTTGCCTGGGATATGACCTCTTAGAGGTTCTAGCAATTACAGTATTACATTGATGAGTGCTGAGAATTACAAACTCCTGGAATTACAAGATTGGGGAGGTTTAGTGAGTTATAGTGGCTTGACCTAGACGTTTTGTGTTTTGTTCTGGGTTCTAAACAAGCTTATTTGTGTTTGTTTTGTTAACTAAAATAACTGAAACAGCCTGTGATTTTTTAAAAAGTTACTTCTTATATAAAACTTTTTGCTTTATGTAAATTGAGGGGAGCTTGCAGACCAATATGTTTCTTACTTATCATTAGCTTGTAGTATAGTTATATAATGTTTAAAATGCTTGTTTTTATGAAGTCATTCTCAGTTTCCTATCGTTTTATGCTGTTTCAGCCTCTCAAAGGAGTTCTTAGACACCCAACGTTTAGCAATGCATGCTTTTATGTCTCACAAGGGTGGATTGAGGGCTCAGCATTTAGGACTCCTCAAGGCTATATGTGTTATGTTAGGTTGGAACAGTGTTATTCCTCCAAAAGCCCTTAGATGGTTTCCAGAAATTCTTTCCACCTCTGAAACAATGGCTCAAAAGCAAGATCTTATAATCTGGCCACCAGTTATCATAGTTCATAACACCTCTATCTCAAACGGCTCAGATGGCCAGGGACCGACAACCTTGGAGGCACTTGGGCATTATCTTCGAGGTATATCACTTTACTTATATTGAACAATTTAATTATTGGAAAAAAATTTGTTAACTAGTCATCTATAATTAAAGGAATATATTTTAATTGATTAGACACTAAATGGTTACATTTGAAATCTCATGAAATTTTATTATGTAAATTTTAATGGTAAAAAGTTTTAACTAGGGCTGAGCGTCGGTCCAAAACCGACCCGAACCGACAAAACCGAAAACCATAAAAAACCTAAACCGAAACCTAACCGAATATGGTCAGGTCGGTTCGGTTTAGTGTCGGGTCCGTCGGTTCGTTTCAGTTTACGTGTGTTTGTGCATGTTTTTGTCGGTTTTGGGTCGGACCGAACCGAACTGACCCGAAACCGAAAATCGTCAAAAACCACAACCAAAACCGAACCGAAGGGTTGTCGGGTCGGTTCGGTTTTTGTCGGTTCTGTTGGTTTTGTCGGTCCGGTGCGGTTTTGAACCTTCCATGCTCAGCCCTAGTTTTAACACGCACGTCTAAACACTATCATGCAGTCAGTTTCAAAACGCACATGTAAACACTATCCTACTCTTAAATTTGTTTATTTCTTATTTATATTCAGGGAAAGGTTTAAGTGGTGGGAAAGTTAAACTTGGGAATCATGCAAACTGTAGCATAATGCTGATAACGTTTCTTGGCACGTTTACTGCTTTACAAGCAGCAGAAAAGACACATAAATATTTTGCAAAGAACAAGCATGGAAGAAAAGATCTGGACAGAATTACTTCCAGCAAGGATATAATCAACAATTCAGATGACGGTGAAAATAAAAATGAAGACAAAGAGGCAGAACGCGTGCTATTTGGGTACATGGGTATTGCAGAAGATTTGGATAAAATCGATTCTGATAGCAAAAGGAAGTGCTCAATCAAGAGTAAGAAGGAAATTCAAGACCTTGCTGACGGGCCTGTGAAACCCGAGTAAGAATGATCAAACCATGAGTTTTGATCTAGCTGAACAGAACATACAGTAGATCTCGTTTTGGTTTCACATTTGCTTAATTATATGATGGTCATCGGCTATCGGTTTATGTATTGTTGGTTTCTGCAAATCAAAACTAATTTGCTGCTATGGTCAGAATGAAACTTATAAATTTGTTCCACAACTTCAATATATGCTGCAAGTTACTATAGTATTCATGTTTTAGAATTGATGTTTTTTTCTTTCTCCAAGAGGTTGAATTAGGTGTAGTATTTTTGGCCATTTCACCGTGAAGGAAATACTCCTGCACTCCAGCTTAGCATATTGCTGCATTCGTCTATTAGAATTGCTGTTCTGACTTTTTGTAACAAAAAAGGCAAAGCAATTTGTAACCAAATAATTGAAAACTAGTTCTTTCATATTAAGAGTAATGGCATTCTCTGCACTACACTAATGCAGAACTGCAGAAGAACCTATGTATTCACAACACAACAACAATACCCAATCCTGTCAGAGGGTCAGAGCGAGGTATGGGGTAAGGTGGACCTATCCTAGGATAAAGGGAATGCTTCTAGAACCTATGTATTCACATTCTCAATAAAAACTAGTATACAATTCAGAAAAAAATGTTATTATTTCTAATAAATCTCTACACTCTATAAAGGAGCCAAAGATATCAAACCTCTACTACTAAATTTTTTTGTTAGTCGACTGTTAATTTCCTTATCTTCTTATAGACTCATGGCAATTATCATGTATCAAATCTATACCACTAAACCAAAACTGATATTTTTGTTCGTAGCATTTGTCGTGTTGACCATGGTAGATACCTATCTTTGCTGAAAGTAAAGAAATTTGATACCGCAGGCAAACAATGGAGAACAGAACAGCCCAAGTAACATGAGCCATTGCAACATAGTGGAGAAAATCGTACTCAATCCCATGCAACTCTTACTGAATTCTTTCACTGGAACAGAACCAGCTCCAGGAACTTCAACCAGGTTTTCGTTTTGACCTACTTGAGATGTAATAAGCCCGTATAACTTCCAAGCAATAGGAGAGCCCCAGTAATACCATCGCCACCATATTGGTATTTGCTGCTAATACCGTTTTAACTCTCAATTTTTTCTTTACAGGGACAAGAAAATACTAAAAAGTGTAGGGTAAAAAGCGGCAAACATGTTCTGAGTGACTTACAGTTCTAGGGATAAGGAAGCCAGGTTCAAGCTCAAGTGGAAATGGTTAATCCGATGACCATGGTTTGTTTGGCGATTTCTTATGACTCAATGTAATTTATTTTATTTTTGGTCATAGGTTGAGCCAATTATTGTTAGTGGCAGTCTTTCGTTGCGATGGGAGTTTTGCTTTGTTATGTTAGCTTTTCCATCTATGTAACGAGCTAAGATGTGTGACTTCACTCACATCCTTTGTACTTAAACGTTTTTTTTTTAGTAATACATTCACCGGGGAAACCCTTTACCAAAAAAAAAAAAAAAAAAAAAAAAAAAGGAGAAAAAACGCATAGTAATGGCATCGATATGGTAGTTGGAGTGAGTGCCACAAGCATCATCCAGTATACGGTGAAGTATATGAAGCACATACATCCAAAGAAACAACAACAGAAAATTGCTAGCTGCCACGCAAATCCGATCATGGAGTATAGTAGAAGGCTATAAATGAAAGTTTGAATGCAAACGTAAATCACCTCAATCGCTACCTATAAGTAAAAAAGGGATCAAATTTTGCTCGCTAAATCGTCTATGTGGTTTGCTGCAAGAACGGAATATTAGAGGACATTTATATAGTTCTAGTTATTGTTTTGTATTATGGCCCATTTTTTTTGGGTAAAGGGGAGTAATCCTGAACCCTGGTAAAATATATTAACCAAAACGTTTAAGTACAACGGATGAGAGTGAATCTCTCACCTCGGCCCGTTACATGGGCAACAGACACACACTAAAAGTGCATTTTAACCAAACATATTACATAAGAAAGACATGCCAATCTTATGAACTACCAAACATACAAAATTACTTCCTACCGCGACCTAAGAGACTAAGATCATACATGTCACACATATCCTCCAAGTGTCTCGGTAAATCGTAGACTTGAGCAGCATAATTATCAAAGTCTTCAAGCTCTAGTCCCCCACCTCCCCCAGAAGCCAAAAATGACGCCATAGGGATATCCGGCTCCAAAACCTCATCCACTTCACTATCAGAACAAGTAACATTCCCGACTTTAGAAAACGGATTACTTACCTTAGTAGCAGAAAAATTCATATTCCCCGAAGGCTTAATAGCCGCACTTGTATCAACATGAGATTCCTTCCCCCGAGAACCATCCATACCTGCTTCCTTATTACAACCAGAAGAATTCACAATCTTCGCCTCGTCAGTAGTAGAATCAACCACAGTACTTGGGATGCCCGTGTCATCTTGCACCTCAAGAGTCTTAAAAGAGTTAGACGTAGTAATAGGTGTACTTATCGCATTAACACTAGCAACTACCGGTGTCTTCGTCTTTGCAACATATACATGCTTCCTAGGTGCAAATCTAGGACCATTACCCATATTAATACCGCTAGACTTCGTACCTTTGGGTTTGGCTTTTCGATTCTGCACCACCTTAAACCCATCATCAGGCTCATCCAAAGACGAGGTGGGAGCAACATCAAGATGCTCCTTAGTACTCTTAGGACAACTAGCATTAACATGCCCAAACACTTTACATTCCGCACAATGTGGAGGTTTCCATTCATATTCAACCTTAATACATGCCGTAGTAAAACCACTATCATCCTTTTTAGGGATCGCCATAGTCACCTCATGTTTAAGATCAGATTCCGATGATAATTCAACAAGAGCACGTGCGAAACTAATACGACCCCATGAATCAACGCACATGGAACTAGTGAAAGCATCTAGCATAATCGGCTTACCCACCTGAGTAGCAATGAGGCTCAACCCATCTTCCGAATATGCAAGAAGTGGCACATTATGCAATTTAATCCATACGGGAACTTTGGTAACCTCACTTTTAGACAGTAACACATCAGGAGTCCATTTAGTGAGGATGAGAGGAGAGTTGCGAATAATCCAAGGACCCCGTTGAAGGACATTTTCAACACCCTCTTTAGAGTCAAACTTAAAGAGAAACACACCATCGTCATTCTTAACCAAGGTCTTATCACTCCATCTCCTCCCAAAACAAACGAAACCCCCACTCCTCTATCCACCGAAAACACTCCTCACCATCAGATCTCACCAATTACCGCAACCCAAACTACAACCCATCAACACATCAGCTTTAGTAATCCTTCGAGCCCAGTTTATCACACCCAACAACAACCCAATTTCGCCACTTCACCGCAGCCCACTAATGATAGTACCATACCTCTTAATGTAACTCAAACCGCACCCCAATAACCACCGACTAACAACCAAACAAACTCCTCCTCGGCCCACTCACCACAGCCTATAAACGACGCCCTCGTACTCACCCCATGGTTACTAGGTCTCAATCGGGCATTGTCAAACCCGTTGATCGTCTCACTTTACATACGTCCTCCATTTCTCCTATACCTAAATCTCCCTTTGTCGCTTTAAAAGATCCTCAGTGGCGTAATGCTATGTATGATGAGTATAATGCGTTAGTTAAAAATAGTACTTGGGTTCTTGTACCGAGGCCCTCTGATGTTAATTTGGTTCGCTCAATGTGGTTATTTAAGCACAAGTTTCATGCTGACAAGATTTTGAGCCGATATAAGGCTCGTTTGGTTGCTAATGGCAGTAGTCAGCAACTTGGTGTTGATTGTGATGAGACGTTTAGCCCGGTTGTGAAACAAGCCACCATTCGCACTGTTCTTAGCCTTGCTGTCTCTCGCAAGTGGCCTATTCATCAGCTTGACGTTAAGAATGCATTTCTTAATGGTGATTTATCTGAGACTATCTATATGCATCAGCCCCCGGGGTTTGTTGACTCTCGATACCCTCACCATGTTTGTCTTTTGCATAGATCGCTATATGGACTGAAACAAGCACCCCGTGCTTGGTTTCAGCCGTTTGCAGGTTATGCCACCAGGGTTGGATTTTATCACAGTCGATGTGATTCTTCACTATTTATTTATCGACAGGGGTCTTAGGTTGCTTATTTACTTATATATGTAGATGACATCATTCTTACAACATCATCTACTACTCTCCTCCAACAGATTATTGGTTCCTTACATAGTGAGTTTGACATGACTGATCTTGGGGCACTTAATTATTTTCTTGGTATCTCTGCTATTCGTCAATCTACAGGGTTGTTTTTGTCTCAGAGGAAGTATGCTCTCCAGCTTCTTGAGCGTGCTCACATGGCCAATTGTAACCCTTCTCGGACTCTTATTGATACAGAGTCTAAACTGGGTCCAGAAGGTGTTCCGGTTCAGGATCCAACTTTATATCGTAGTCTTGCAGGCGGGCTTCAGTATCTCACGTTTACACGTCCGGATATATCTTATGCAGTACAAAATATTTGTCTCTATATGCACGATCCGCGGGAGCCTCATTTTGCTGCTCTCAAGCGTATTCTGCGATACGTTCAGGGAACTCTGGATTTTGGTCTTCATTTTGGGTAAAGGGGAGTAATCCTGCACCCTGGTAAAATATATTAACCAAAACGTTTAAGTACAACGGATGAGAGTGAGTCTCTCACCACGGCCCGTTACATGGGCAACAGACACACACTACAAGTGCATTTTAACCAAACAAATTACATAAGAAAGACATGCCAATCTTATGAACTACCAAACAATCAAAATTACTTCCTACCTCGACCTAAGAGACTAACATCATACATGTCACACATATCCTCCAAGTGTTTTGGTAAATCATAGAATTGAGCAGAATAATCATCAAAGTCTTCAAGATCTCCTCCACCTCCCCCAGAAGCCAAAAATGACACCATAGGGTTATCCGGCTCCAAAACCTCACCCTCTTCACTATCAAAACAAGTCACATTCCCGACCTTAGAGAACGGATTACTTACCTTAGTAGCAGAAAAAGTCATAGTCTCCGGCGGCTTAATAGGTATATCTATATCAACACGAGATTCCTTCCCCCGAGAACCATCCATACCTGCTTCCTTAGTACAACCAGAAGAATTCCCAATCTTCGCCTCATCAGTAGTAGAATCAACCACACTACTTGGGATGCCCGTGTCATCTTGCACCTCAAGAGTCCCAAAAGAGTTAGACGTAGTAATAGGTGTACCTTTAGCATTAACACTAGCAGCTTCCGGTGTCTTCGTCTTTGCAACATAGACCTGCTTCCTAGGTGCAAATCTAGGACTCTTTCCCATATTAATACCACTAGACATCTTCGTACCTTTAGATTTGGCTTTTCGATTTTGCACCACCTTAAAACCATCATCAGGTTCTTCCATAGTCGAGGTGGGAGCGACATCATTATGCTCCTCAATACTCTTAGGACAACCAGCAGTAACATGCCCAAACACTTTACATTCCGCACAATGTGGAGGCTGCCATTCATATTCCACCTTGATACTTGCCGTAGTAAAACCACTATCATCCTTTTTAGGGATCGCCATAGTCACCACATGTTTTAGTTCAGATTCTGATGATAATTCTACAAGGGCACGTGCAAAACTTATGCGACCCCCATGAATCAACGCACATGGAACTAGTAAAAGCATCTAACATAATCGGCTTACCCACTTGAGTAGCAATTAAGCTCAACCCATCTTCCGAATATGCAAGTAATGGCACATTATGCAATTTAATCCACACGGGCACTTTAGTAACCTCACTTTTAGACAATAGCATATCAGGAGTCCATTTAGTGAGAATGAGCGGAGAATTGCGAATAATCCATGGGCCCCGTTGAATAACATTCTCAACACCCTCTTTAGAATCGAATTTAAAAAGGAAAACACCATCATCATTCTTCATAAGCTTCTTTAATCCAAACTTACCCCACGTGTTGGTAACGTAATTTTGAACCAAAGGAAATGCAATATTCTTGCCAACAAAGAAGCCAAAAAGTGTATTATCATAACGGTTGAATACACCCTCCATAGAAGCCTTTGGAAGCACCGTATCATGATTATCTATGCGAGTCTCATTCACCAATGGTCGAAAGTTAACTTTCCTAGAAACACGTTCCAGATTTAACACATTAGCAAACGACCTTACTTCGTTATCACTACCAATCACGCTAAGACCAGAAGTAGAAGCGTTATTTGAAGTGACTTTAGTGCTCGAATCCAAACCTCCCACATACGTATCACTACGACTTGTTTTATCGAGATTAGCATTCGGGTGACCAGAATTAACCTTTACACTCCCATTCACGTCATTACCAGCACAAGACGAGTTCAACACATTCGTAGGTGCATTGTAATTATCATCCATCAAAGCATCATTAGGAACAACAGCAGTAATCGGATTCACATTCGTAGGCTGTTCCATGTTAGGAGTGCTCCAAACCGAATCAAACTTATCTTCCCCAAACAAATTACCATCATTATTGCTAGGGTTACGGACAACCCTAGCAGCTTTACGTACCTCAGGAACAGTAGTACCACCATCAAGACCTTTTAAACGTTTCAATCTAGCATCCGACGCGTTAATGTCCAACGTAGCATAAGGATTAGGATCCTTATTCACACCAACTTGATCGGCCAAGTTAGTGGCTATTTTTGCAGCTTTCGACGAAGAATCCTTGTTAAAAAAACCTTTCTCCATCTCTCTCACACCCACTTATAATAAGCAACCTAAGCAATAACCACCAGCAAGCATGCAACACTAATCAAATAAAGTAAACCCTAACTAAAAAGTTAGGGTTTAATACGCCATAAAATCCAAATTCTAACCGTAACCCACCATGTTGATCGTATGATAAATATGTTAACTCGATTCATTTTTGGTCTTCATTTATACTCCTCTTCTACTACTTCTCTTGTTGGTTATACAGATGCTGATTGGGCAGGTTGCCCCTCCACACGACGGTCTACCTCAGGTTACTGTGTCTTTCTGGGTGATAATTTATTGTCTTGGTCATCTAAGCGTCAGCATACCCTCTCTCGCTCCAGTGCCGAAGCTGAATATAGGGGTGTTGCTAACATTGTGGCTGAGACTGCATGGATTCGTAATCTGCTTCGTGAGCTACATTCTCCGTTATCATCTGCCACACTTGTCTATTGTGATAACAGTAGTGCCATTTATCTATCTGCAAACCCAGTTCAACATCAGCACACGAAACATATTGAGATAGACATACATTTTGTTCGTGACATGGTTACCGCAGGTCAGGTGCGCGTTCTACATGTTCCCTCTCGCTATCAGTATGCCAATATCTTCACCAAGGGACTACCTTCGGCTTTGTTTGAAGAATTTAGATCCAGTTTGAGCGTCCGCCCTCCTCCCGCTCCAACTACGGGGGCGTATTAGAGGACATTTATATAGTTCTAGTTATTGTTTTGTATTATGGCCCATTTGTATTATATTAGGCCTAGCCCATGCATAGTCTCTAGAATGATCACATGTAATCAATATATACGGTTTTGAGATGAATGCAAATCAAGGAATTCATAACCATACAATACGAAAATCATCCTCATCGATATTGTTTGCAAGTGTCCTTAATTACGTTGTTTTATTTTAAATTTGGTCCATCGCCACTACCCTTTAAGGACTAAAAGTGTAATTTATTACTTTAGGGATCAAAATTGAAAGCAAACAGCGTCGCTAAAGATCATTTATGCAGATAGTATCCAAGAGGGACCATGTCCATTTTTTTAAAATCAAGCCACAGGATATTTATGTAATTTACCCAAAGAGTCATGTACCTGAGCGAACACATATGGGAGTGGTGAATACATCCCTCCTGCTTTTTAGTGATAGAAAACTGTCCTCTTTACTGAAACCACAGTCTGTATAGAAGATGTATTTGTTCCTCCAAGAAACATGACAGCAGCATACATATTTTGGTAAAAGGGTTAAGACAGCAGCATACATATCACCAAGCATATTCATAAAGTCTTGTTGTTGACTCCTGTCAGTAAAAGTGCATCAAAATAAGCATACCAAACGAGAATTTGTGCTTAATAAATCTTACATTTTTGGCCTTTGTCCCAGAAAATTATCCCAAAGATGATGCCAATCACTGTTGTCATTAAGAACCAAACAACATTATACCGTGGACGTCTCCAGTTAGACAATCCTTGTTTCCATAAAAAAGCATTGCATTGTGTAAAAAATGGTTGTGAGTACGTTGTTGCAAAATATAGGTCCTGGGATCCTGGTGTCGGTGTTCTCAATTCTTTGATGAGTTCTTGGTTCCTCCTGTGTGATGCAACTCAGGCTTAAATAAACCAAAACATGAAAATTTTACTTTTGGGTTAAAAAGTATGCATCAGATATTTTGCATTACCTAAAAACTTCTGATGTAGCATATAGATCATAGCAAAATCTACACCAAGTTGAGCTTCAACCGTGGGAGAACTGGCCTCAAGCATCCAAGTCGCAAGATTTTGACCATCTTTTATCCTTGTAACTCCTAGAAGCATCTAAAAACTGTGTCCGTATTAGTAAAAAACATGGATAAGAAGAGAGTTTTTCTGTTGGGAATAGTGATCAGAACACTCACTTGGAAGTACATGACTAGTTGGTTAGAATGGTGCCCGAGAGGCCCAGCATAAATGACCTGACCGCCTCGTCACATCAATAATAACTACATGAAATTATCAAGCTAGTAATAAAGTTTCAGAAAAAAAGATAAAATAAACTCACAAGATTCTATTTACTAATGAAATAAGATAAGTAAAATAAGAACCTCATCAAATGCTTCAAACCTGTATCGACCGTGTTCCTGACTGTTCTTATGACAATTGCTGCAGCCCTTGTGTCAAGAACTGATGTGGGCTCATCCATGAAGATAATACAAGGGTTAGCCACCAACTTAATGGCTATTATGAGCCTCTTCCGTTGTTCAGAAGAGA
>OU343224.1:311423631-311793443 GCA_910596185.1 Chrysanthemum makinoi
ATTTTTTAGGTGGAAGCGTTAGGGGTCCTCAACCGTCGCTGGACCTTTCACCTAACGCTTTCATTTTTTAGATGAAAGCGTTAGGTGAAAGTCACCGATCCTGCAAGAAGGATCGATTAGGGGGCGTATTTGCCTTCGACGTAATGCATGGAGCACAAAACAGTGGTTCCATAGGCCGACCGGCGCCCGCACAGTGTTTGCCTCCAAATACTCCCTCCCTCTATATATACTTATTGGACAAAAACTTAAGTGACAGGAACAGACATTGATTTTTTGAGGAGTCATACTTTTTCCACTGGTCGCTACGACGGGCCGAGACACCATCGGGGCAGGTTTACGTCGGTCCGAGAAAACTTGGTCGAAGGTCTACGACGAGCCGAGGAATCTTGGTCGCTTCGTGGTAGCCTTTGTCGGTCTACGACGTGCCTAGGAACCATCGGGGAAGGTCTACGACGGCCGAGAAACCTTGGTCGAAGGTCTACGACGTCGAGAAACCTTGGTCGATTCGGGACAGGTCTACGTCCGGTCGGGGAACGCTGGTCGCTTCAAGGGCTGCTTCGGAGGAGCCATGGTCGGTCTATGTCGGGTCGACGAATATTGGTCGCTTCCGAGGTCGCTCTGGAAACCTCATATCGTCTAGGCAGTCCCCTCACCCTTCTCGAGCACCAAGGTAAGCTAGTCACCTCCTCACCTTGGTACCCCCTATATATACTTATTGGACAAAAACTTAAGTGACAGGAACAGACATTGATTTTCTGAGGAGTCATACTGGTCGCTACGACGGCCTAGGAACCATCGGGGCAGGTTTACGTCAGGCCTAGGAATCGTCGGGCCACGTTTACGTCGGCCTAGGAAACTTGGTCTACGACGTCGAGGAACCTTAGTCGCCGGATCGGCCGGTCGTTCTACGTCGGACTAGGAATCGTCGGGCCACGTTTACGTCGGCCTAGGAAACTCGGTCTACGACGTCGAGGAACCTTAGACGCTTCGGATCAGGCCTTGTTGTTCTACATCGGCCTAGGAATCGTCGGGCCACGTTTACGTCCGCCTAGGAAACTCGGTCTACGACGTCGAGGAACCTTAGTCGCTTCGGATCAGGCCTCGTCGTTCTACGTCGGCCTAGGAATCGTCGGGCCGGTTTACGCCGCCTAGGAAACTTGGTCACGACGTCGAGGAACCTTAGTCGCCGGATCAGGCCTCGTCGTTCTACGTCAGCCTAGGAATCGTCGGGCCACGTTTACGTCGGCCTAGGAAACTCGGTCTACGACGTCGAGGAACCTTAGTCGCTTCGCATCGGGCCTGGTCGTTCTACGTCGGCCTAGGAATCGTCGGGCCACGTTACGCCGCCTAGGAAACTTGGCCTACGACGTCGAGGAACCTTAGTCGATTCGGATCAGGCCTGGTCGTTCTACGTCGGCCTAGGAATCGTCCGGCCACGTTTACGTCGGCCTAGGAAACTCGGTCTACGACGTCGAGGAACCTTTAAAGGATCATAACTTTTGACTCGGGCGTCGGATTGAGGTGGTTTTTTTGACGTTTCGTATTTTTTCGAGATCTATCCGCTGGCGTTGACGGATTTATGTGAAAAATGTTTATTTGAGTGTGTCCGATGATATTTTGTTTTCTTGATATCAACGAACCACTTTGAGATTGATAGTTTTGCAGACAGTTTTTCTTTGAGCTTGGCAATGATCGACAAGTTGCATGTCTCGGGGTTTTTTATGTGTATTCGTCATGGCGAAACTCGGGCCGTTAACCATAACTCTCGGTTTTTGCATCAAGACCTTCCAGGATCAGTTGTTTCACCAACGTCGGTCGCGTATGGATAGATTGCGAATACCAGCCAACCAACGAAGACCGCCAACACTTGCAAATGATGACGGATGGCCACGCGTCACGAAACCACTAACGCTTGCAACGTTTTCGTCCGACGATTTATGAACAAATTTCTCAACACTTGGTAAAATTCTCGCCTTTGTAGGCAGGAAACCTCTGGGCAAAGTGCAAGAAACAAAAGTGGAGTGGGATGTTTTGGGAGGGAGGGACGAATCTGAGCGACGCAGGGCTGAATCTCAGTGGATCGTGGCAGCAAGGCCACTCTGCCACTTACAATACCCCGTCGCGTATTTAAGTCGTCTGCAAAGGATTCTACCCGCCACTTGATGGGAATTGTACTTCATGGCGGCCCGAACGACTCATCCGTCGCACGGGCTTAGCCAACGACACGTGCCTTTGGGGGCCGAAGCCCCTAATGCTGGTCGGCAAACAGGCGGCGGGCACACGCGTCGCTTCTAGCCCGGATTCTGACTTAGAGGCGTTCAGTCATAATCCAGACACCGGTAGCTTCGCGCCAATGGCTTTTCAACCAAGCGCGATGACCAATTGTGTGAATCAACGGTTCCTCTCGTACTAGGTTGAATTACTATTACGACACTGTCATCAGTAGGGTAAAACTAACCTATCTCACGACGGTCTAAACCCAGCTCACGTTCCCTATTGGTGGGTGAACAATCCAACACTTGGTGAATTCTGCTTCACAATCATAGGAAGAGCCGACATCGAAGGATCAAAAAGCAACGTCGCTATGAACGCTTGGCTGCCACAAGCCAGTTATCCCTGTGGTAACTTTTCTGATGTCTCCATGTTGATCATGATGTAGTCATTTATAGTTTGATGTTTATAGTAACATTTTTAATATGTGAAAATGTATTTAGTTTATAGATATCGTACTACCGTTCGGGCCATCATAATTCAGAGGTCATGTAGTAAACGTTCGAGGAGCTAGGACACTTTAAATCGTAAATCCAGCAACTCGTCGATACGTTTTACCCAAATGAAACCCCTCACATGAAGCTCCATAGTATTTTAGCTCTTTAGTAGATAAAATATGTTTGAGTGGAGATTATTATATTATAAAGTTTTATTATGGTTTTAAATAAACATTTAGTATTTACAAGTTATCATAGTTTATTAGTGATCACAATTTATTTAATATAGTCAAGAATGAAATTTTAGTAAAAATCCAATATGTAACTAGTTATGAAAATGACATGGTTTTTATATTTTTAACTTGTAAAAATCTAATTTTACCGATAAAAACCGTTTTACAAATATTAGGCAGTAAATGATACCATTTGGTCTTTTCAGGCCGAGTTCCTGCGCGGAAGACGTAAAACATCGTTCCAAGCAACTTTTATGTTTTAAGTTTTTGATGATTCCGACCAGAAGTACCACTTATTTTAAAACAGATTCAGCAGTAATGAAAATGGTCATTTCTAGGGTTTTTTAACTTTTTTTTACCATAACTTTTGACTTGTTTGTCCGTTTCGGGTGATTCAAGTTGCTATGTTTAACTTATTATTTTTTTCATGGTAATATGTAAGTTACTAAGTCCATATATAGATGTTTTAAATGGCTTCAAATATGTAGAAAATAACTAGTTTATTAGTTTGTTAATTTTATAACAATATGTGAATTAAAACATATGTTTGAGTATATGTAGATCATGAATTAACATAGTAACCATATATATAGCATGCATTTAACAAGAATAGTAATAATAAACATGAGACAATGGAGTGGTGGTGGTGATGAGTTGCTTACAACTTTTGGCTTTCTAAAGAAAGGAGTAACTAGTAAGGATTAGGACTTTGATTGATCAAGCTTTCCATACCTTGGTACCCTTCTACACTTCTTGTAATAATGAAGGATTGGTGATGAAGTCTTAAGTGACTTGAGTAGATTTAAACTCAATAAAATCACTTAAACTTGCTAGAGATTTGATGTAGTAACTTGTTACTTGCAACCTTCTTAGCATTAACTTGGAGTCATGAATCAAAGTATGGAGTGTATTTTGGTGCTATGATAATAACGACCAAGAGGGGAGGATGAGGGTTTTTGTGAAGTCTTTCACTTGCTATTTAAAGGAGGGAAGGTTTGGTTAACCATGTATTGGGTTAAACATTAACCATGGTTAAGTTAAAGACACATGTATGAGTTTACATGTTTTGATAATATCTTGGTTTTATGATGTGTTTTGGTTCCGTTGCCAACCATAATTTGTTAAGCCATAAAACGTAAAACTGGGTATCGTAAAAATATGAAACTTGCAGGAATGATGAAACTCGTCATTATACTCCATATAAAAATATAAAATGAGTGATAAGTCCTATTGGGTGCTAAAACGCTGTCTAAAGCTGGAAACGCGGGTCAAAAACGCGTAATTCGCGTAAAATGCGGAACTGAAAAACGTAAAATTCCAACATTTGTGGAATTGACGTAAAATGGGAGAATTACTTATTTCTAATGTTTATAGTGTTTTATGGAAATATCGGGATGCCCGAATGATGTTTAAACCCTAAAGTAATTCTCAGTTACTGTTTTGTGAAATTGGTTCTGAATGGATTCAACGTACGTCGTCAGGACGAATTGTCACGTTTTATTTATCTTGTCATGATAGTAAAATAATAAAAAAAAATTATGGGATAAATAATGAAAGTGAATAGTAATTCGAAAATGAAAAGTAACCTGAAAATGCGGGTGATTACAATCTTCCTCGTGATTTAATTGTTATTTGATGGTGATGCTCCTTCAAAAAGGTGAGGGTACTTCCGACACATTTGGTCTTCTCGTTCCCATATATATTCTGGACCACGTTGGGAGTTCCAGCTAACATTGACAATTGGTATTCGACTCTGTTTTAGTTGTTTGACCTCTCGGTCCATGATCTCCACAGGCTGTTCAATGAAGTGTAGATCGTTGCTGAGTTTGAGTTCATCGAGTGGAATAACAAGCGATTCGTCGGATAAACATTTCTTTAGGTTAGACACATGAAAAGTGGGATGTACATTACTGAGTTCTGGTGGAAATTCAAGTTTGTACGCCACTGGACCAACCCTAGCTAGGATTTTGAATGGACCTATGTATCTTGGGTTTAGTTTTCCAGGTTTACCGAATCGTATGACACCTTTCCAAGGTGAGAATTTTAGCATAACCTTGTCTCCAACTTGGAATTCCAAAGGTTTGCGTCGTATATCGGCATAACTCTTTTGTCTATCTCTTGGTTTTTGTAACTGATTTTTGACTTGTACGATTTTCTCTGTTGTTTCACGAATAATTTCTGGACCAGTGAGTTGAACATCTCCCACTTCGGCCTAGCAGACAGGCGATCGACACTTTCGACCATAAAGTGCTTCAAAGGGTGCTGCCTTGATACTTGCGTGATAACTGTTATTGTAGGAGAATTCAACTAATGGTAAAGGGTTATCCCATCCTTTTCCAAAGTCGATTATACAAGCTCGAAGCATGTCTTCCAGCATTTGAATGGCTCGTTCACTTTGACCATCGGTTTGAGGATGATACGCTGTACTCATGTCTAGGTTTTTTCTGAAGGCGTTCTGGAGTGACTGCTAGAAGTTTGAAGTAAATCTACCATCTCGGTCAGATATGATAGAGATTGGTGCACCATGTTTTGAGACTATTTCTTTGATCTAAAGTCGAGTCAACTGATCCATCTTGTAAGTCTCTTTGATTGGTAGAAAGTGTGCGGACTTTGTGAGACGATCCACTATGACCCAGATGGAGTCATAACCGTTGGATGTCTTTGGGAGTTTAGTGATAAAATCCATTGTGATTCTTTCCCATTTCCATATTGGAATCTCCGGTTGTTGTAAGAGACCAGATGGTTTTTGGTGTTCAGCCTTCACTTTGGAACAAGTAAGGCATTTACTGACGTAGGTGCCAATGTCGGCTTTCATGTTTGGCCACCAGTAGAGTAGTTTTAGATCATGATACATCTTATCAGATCCTGGATGTATGGAATATTTGGATTTGTAGGATTCAAGCATGATTAAGTCTCGTAGGCCACCATAAAGTGGTAACCAACTTCGTCCTTGGAAGCATAAAGTTCCGTCGGAACGGGTTTCAAATTTTTTCTATATCATGCCGTCCAATTTCTCCTTCTATTTCACCGCTTCGGCTTGAGCGTTGAGTATTTGAGCAGGGAAATTTGAATTGATGGTTAGGACTAAAGCTCGAACTCGTAGAGGTTTAACCTTTTCCTTCCGGCTCAGGGCATCTGCTACTACGTTGGCTTTTCCCGGATGATAGCGAATGTCGCAATCATAATCACTCAGCAGTTCCAACCATCGTCGTTGCCTCATGTTTAATTCCTTTTGATCAAGAATGTGTTGGAGACTTTTGTGGTCGGTAAACACAGTACATCTAGTACCGTATAGATAGTGTCTTTAGATTTTAAGTGCAAAGACTACTGCTCCTAACTCCAAGTTATGAGTATTTTAGTTTTCTTCATGTTTCTTGAGTTGTCGTGAAGCATAAGCCATGATCTTTTCTCGTTGCATGAGTACGGCTCCTAATCCTCTGTGCGAAGCATCGCAATAGACTACAAAATCTTCGATCCCATCTGGCAATGCTAGAATAGGGGCACTACAAAGTTTTGTTTTAGGATTTGGAAAGCTTCTTCTTCATCTTCTCTCCAGATGTACTTTTTTTGTTTTTCTGAGTTAGCGTAGTCAAAGGTTTGGCTATTGAAGAAAACCCCTCAATGAACCTTCGATAATAACCGGCCAAACCTAGAAATTGACGAATTTCTGTAGGTGTTGTAGGTGTTGGCCAATCCTTGATAGCCTTAATTTTAGTGGGATCAACATGCAAACCCATGCTATTAATAACATGCCCAAGGAATTGTACTGACTGAATCCAGAATTCACATTTAGAGAATTTTGCGTACAACTTCTCTTTCGTGAGCAAATCTAAAATCTTCCTCAGATGATCTTTTATTTTCTTCTTCGCTTTTGGAGTATATGAGAATATCATCGATGAATACGATCACGAACTTGTCCAAGTATGGCTTACACACCCGATTCATGAGATCCATGAATACTGCTGGTGCATTCGTCAAGCCAAACGGCATTACTTGGAACTCGTGATAACCATAGCGAGTTCTAAAGGCTGTTTTTGGAATGTCTTCCTCTCGAAACTTAACTTGATGGTAACCCGATCGAAGGTCTATTTTTGAGTAATAGGTCGAACCTTGTAGTTGGTCGAATAGATTGTCGATTCTTGGCAAAGGGTATCGGTTCTTTATGGTTAATTTGTTTAGCTCACGATAGTCGATACACATTCGTACCGATCCATCTTTCTTTTTCACAAACAAGAAGGGAGCTCCCCAAAGTGAGGAACTAGGTCGGATAAACCCCTTGTCTAAAAGTTCTTGTAGTTGATTGGCCAGTTCCTGCATCTCAGATGGTGCTAGTCTGTAGGGTGCGCGGGCCACTGACGCCTCTCCTGGCACTAAATCAATTTGAAACTCTACTTGGCGTGATGGTGGGAGTCCGGGTAAGTCTTCAGGGAAAACTTCAGGAAATTCATGAGCGATAGGAACGTCTTCAAGTCGTTTTTCTTTGGATTCCTTCTCGGTAACATGGGCTAGAAATGTGTAACATCCTTTCTCAATGTACTTCATAGTTTTCATACATGAGATGATGTTTAAGCGAGTTCCACTTCGATCACCACGGATGACCAAAGTTTCATTGTTACAAGGAATGTGAAAAACATTTTCACCACAGATGATGTTGGCTCGATGTTTTGACAACCAATCCATGCCAATGACAACAACGAAACTTCCAAGTTCGATTGGCATGAGATTGATGTTGAATGGATGATCTAAAAGGTTGAGGGTACAGTTTGGGAGTACAATATTGGTGTTTATTAAGTTTCCGTTGGCTAATTCAATACTATAGTGAGTATCCATAGTGGTTGGTGCAATATTAAGTAAAGGTGCCATTGTGGAAGATATAAAGCTCATATCAGTACCGGAATCGAATAAGACCTTAAAAAGATGATTATTAAGTGAAAACGTATCAGTGACTACGTTCGGGTCTTGTTGAGGCTCACCGGTGCCCATAACATAGGCTCTACCACGAGCATCTCCGCCTTGTTGGCCACGATTTTAAGGGCAATTGTTTCTGTAGTGCCCTCTTTCTCCACACGTGAAGCATGTAATTATTGGCTGTGTATTGCTTCTGGTAGTTACGGCATTGCTTCTACAGTCTTTAGCAAGATGTCTTGGTTTTTGACACGTGCGGCACTTGGCTGGGCAGGGAGCCATATGATGATAGTTGCATTTATTGCACTGTGGTTAGTTTCCACCATAATTGCCTCCAGCTGGTGCTGCAACATAAGCCGTGGAGGCTTCTTGTCTTTTGTTTTGTTGTTGATGGTGTTGGTTGTTGCGATTTTCGTTGTTGTAAGTGTTTCTTTGGTTGTTATCCCATTGTCGTTTGTTGTTGTTGTTTCGGTTGTTATTGTTGTTGGTATAGTTGTTGTTGTTACGGTAGTTGGTGTTGTTGATGGTAGTGTTGTTATTGAGATTCTGTCTCTGGATAGCTCCTGCTCGAACCACTTGATCCATGAGATTTCGAGACATTCGCATAGCATCATCAAGTGACTTTGGATCAAACGATGTCACGTTTCCCTGGATGATAGGTGTAAGTCCCAAGATATATCTCTCTAACAGCTTTTCAGTTGTTGGTACCATTGATGGACATAATATCGCCAATTCTAGAAATTGGCGGTTGTAAGTTGCGATGTCAACACCTTTGAGAACGTGGTTCCAGAACTCCACTTCCAACTTCCGTATTTCACTACGAGGGCAATACTCCTTGATCATTAAACCCTTTAGAGCAACCCAATAGATTTTATAAGCATTCGTGATGCCTATTGGTTGAGCAACTGCATTCCACCATGATAATGCCTGATCCAGTAGTGTACAAGTGGCATATTGAACTTTGTCACTTTCAGCACATTTGCTGATTGAGAACACAGACTCCATTCTTTCTAACCAGCGAGTTAAACCCACGGCTCCTTGAAATTTGTGGTTTGCAACTCATAAATTCTTTGTATGAGCAACCTCTAGTTGCACTAGCTACGGCAAGCCTAGCAATTTCAGCGGCTGCGGCAACTTCAGCGGCAGCGGAATCTTCAACGGTTGCAGATGTTGCAACAGCGGCAACTTCCGCGGATATGACTGCTCGTTCAACGTTAATTGCTGCATTCAATCGGGTAGTAATCATTCGCTCAATGGCAGCTGGAGTCATTGGTTGAGATGTTTTCGCTTTCTCTGGCGGCATGATTCTATCATTTATATAAAAGATATATCGTGAGTTATAAAAAGATCATGATTTTGGTGGGAAAAGTTAGAAATAATAAAGTTGGAGTTTTAAACCATAACACATGATAGCACAAAACAAGAGTTTTATTCATATAACGTTGATTGATTTACAAAATCGAAACTTATTACAAGCTTCTTCAAAATTTACTAACTGATACTTTGAGTTTAGTAATTACAACGTTTTACTACTGCTAGTTATTACATGGATTACTTAGATTTTTCTAACTGAGTCTAATCAGTTTAGTGATTACAAAAGGTTAATATTAATACGCTAATCTATTTCGGGCTTAATGGTTCTTGTGGTGGTTGAGATTCCCCTTTGATAGTAAGAACATCAATACTATCAATGTCCAAACGGCACATATCGGGGTGTGTATTTGCAATCCATGATTGTACTTGGTATAGCTCTCTCTCTAGCCTATTTTGATCAATTCTTGCAAAGTCGTTACTGATTTGAGCAGATGTTAATTGATGTTTGAGTCTTTTGATTTCTATGTCGTGTTTCTTTTCTCGTCGTTCCTCGACATAGCTCTCTTCTAGGATATATATATATCGAGGCGTTTGCGGGCTCTTTCAGCCTCATCTTGAGCTTTAGCAGTTTTTGCTTTACGTATTTTCATTTCTTGCGATAGGGTTTCGGTAATGCCTTGCAGTTCGGTGCATTTTTGTTTAAGGCAATATAAGTTGTATTGAGGAGAGGGTTTCATGGCCATTGCCGAGGAGGTTCCACCATCCTCATAAGTGGATGTTGGTCCTTGAGTAGGAGTAGTAAGATTAGGTTCGGAAGAGGTTTCCGAGGCAGGAGGTGGTGATAATGGTATTATATCATATGCATAGTCCACCTCTTGATCAAACTCGGGTTCAACCCAATCTTGAACATTATATTCGGGAGAATCTGGTACAACCGGATCCTCTTCTTCTTCGTCAGCCAAATCTTCGTATGGTTCATTATCGTAATCGACGGCATGAAGGTAGTCATCATTGATATCGGGAAAATCAAGTTGCGGAATATTTGGAATGTTTAGAAATTGTTCGGGTGATGCCGGAACGTAATCGGGAGATGCAGGTACAGACATAGTGTCTACAAAAAGGATATGATGTCAAAATAAACTCAATGTTTATAAAAAAATGTTCAAATGTGCCAAGTGTGTATATATCAATATACTAATATGTTAGTGTTATTATAATATGTCTTAAAAGTCCATAATCGTCTGGAGGATGGAAGGCACGGAGAACAGAAGGCTATAAAATGCTTTTGTTTGTAAATGTAGTTATAGTCTAAGTCTCAATTTAGACTCGTTTCTCTATAACTATGGCTCTGGTACCAATCTATAACACCCCCAATTTCGTGATATGCAGCGGAATTCAAACTGGGTGTTACTCGATGGCACAACAGTCATAATAATAGAAAACAATCTCTAAAGGAGTCGTTTTAAGAAGGATTTATCATTCAAATATATCAGAGTTTACAAAATAGGTCCCATTTGGTTCCATTGTTTACAAAATACATCAATATAAAGTTTTTGATGTTTTGTGAATGATAAAATATTTATAGCCTTCTTGATGTTGTCCTTGCCCTTCCGTGCCAGCTTCCAACATTATGGACCTGAAATACATGCTTAAAACTGTCAACATAAAGGTTGAGTGAAATTCATAGAGTTTGTTTGATGGTTGAACACATTGTAACACCCTCAGTTTTGAATAGCAGCGGAAGCTAATCGAGGATATTACTTATTAGTACAAAGTGCACATTACAGAAAACGACTCTACATGAGACGTTTTAAAATACATTATCATTCGAATTTATTCATAATATCAGAGTAGATGTCCCATAATGTACATAATAAGTTTAAAAGTTTTCGAATGATAATATGCATAGTCTTCAAAATTCCTATTCCGTGTGCCTTCATTCTCGTGCCAGACATATCTTACGAACCTGAGATCAAACATGCCGAAAAGTCAACACAATGGTTGAGTGAATTCATAGTTTTGAAAACAGTAGTGGACAATAGTTTGTAGTATAATTGCAATGTGTACATTTATCTTCTTGATAGTTATTATTGCTCTAAGCTCATGGAACTCACGACTGACTGTTGTATATATATCACCGGGCGATATATATATATATATATATGTAACTTGCCCCGGGTAGGTATTTTGCCATATACCTAGGTAATTCAAATAAAGTGCGTTTGGTTACCGATCCGGCTAACACAAACGGGATTCGTCAATCCCGATAGGCCTATCCACAATATTTGCGCTCACTCCCAGTGATTAGTGGTCCATGATGTTGGGGACTTTTGGCATAAACAACTTAGGCATGCAATAATACAGTCAAGGCATTCAGTTTGCAAGTAATTGTCCATAATAAAACGTTTTAGCATGTATCTCCCCCAAGTAGTTTATAAAAGAGTTAAACAAAAGTTGGGGCTATGACTCACCGTGGTTATCAGTAGTAGTTTATAACAATAACCGTATATGTCGAGACTGCGATCTTTAGTGATTACCTACGAAAGTATAATACTTATGTTTTAGTTTACCTACGAAAGTATAATAATTATGTTTTAGTATAGTTTTCAATATAAGTGTACAAGTATATGTAATTTGTTGGCTTATGATGTTGTACATGGATATTAAGCTAAGGTATCCCTTAAGTGTTTGTTTGGCTTATAGCCTTTTTATAAATGACCTCGTACCATCGTTCGGGCTATCAAAATCAAGAGGTCATGTAGTAATCGCACGAGGAGCCAGGATAGTTTAAATCGTAAATCCACAACTCGTCGTTACGATACCCCGAAGATGCCTCTTTATGATAATGAAATTCCCTACTATTGTGGTAATTATCATTTATAAGTAAGTATTTGACGAGACAAATGTTGTATAAAACATGTGTCGTGTTTCGTCAAAGACTATTGTTGAACTTGTGTGATAGTGTTATGAGTTGTGTGTCGTGAAGTAGTTTAGCGTAAGTGTTATTCACTCAATGAGTGTTGTGATTACGGCGTGTCATATTATGATGTTGTGGAATATAAAGGTTTCAAAATAGGTTTTAGATTAATAAGTTCATGGTTTTAAATAGAAGTTAAAACTTGTGAAAATGATATTTATATAGTTTATATGTCATATAGTCATTTATCTAGTTTTGTCAAAATCTAGTAAAGCTTCATCTAATGACCAAGTTTTTGAAACAATTTTCGGGTTAACATACCCAAACTAGCTGTGCGGCTAAGTTACGATTAAACAACTTTGAAACAACAATCATGGTCATATCTAGTGGCTATATTTAAGTTAAAATAGCTTGAGACATCAGCCTTGGCTTGGTTTTGGTCTCAAAGAATCAAAATACAACCAAGTTTCCTTAACCATGGCTGTTTTCTAGTCAACAACAAGTCCGTTTAGTTTTTGCTGTTTTTAAGACTTTTCGTTCACTTTCTGCTTATGTGACCCTGAGTTTTTGTAGAAAAAATCATTCCGAGCAACTTTCGTGTTTTACACTTTTGCTGATTCGGACCAGAAAAGGGTTTAAATCGCGTTTTAAAATCGTTTCAGAAGACTTTTGACTTAATAACCAATTTTCATCTAGTTATCTTCTTTTAACCATAACTTTTTATCTATAAGTCCATTTCAAGTGATTCAAAAGCTCAAATTCTAGTTTTTACTTCCTCTAACAACTTCTTAAACTTAATCAAGTCCAAATTTTATGATTTTTATGTTAAAACTCATGATAATTCACTAGTTTCTTACTAGTTGTCTTAATGAGTTTCTACACTAGTTTTTACCCATCAATTTTATGTACAACATCAAGCAAGCCTTATTACATGTACTACTTATATCAAATTACATCAAATAATTATAAATATCATTACAACCTTATTGAATGACAAGAAATTTAAACAAACTTCTTACAAGACTTAGGTTGAATGGTCATAAGAACAATCAAGCCTAAACCCCTTTCAATCTTCAACCCTTGTCTTCAACCTCTTAACGCAAGCTTACAAACCCTTTTACCCTTGCAATAACCTTCTTACTTCAGCCCCTTATGCCTTGAATATCTTCTAATTTACCCTTGAAATCAACAAAACAACCCTAGGATTATGTAGGAACCAACTCTAGCTCCATCTTCTTAGTGATTCTTGAAGTACAAAACAAAGTGAGAATTGGTGTTTTGGGATTGATTGTGGACGGCAAGGAGGGAGACCAATAGAAGTTTGTGTGTGATTTTTGCATGTAAATGATAAGTGATTGAGGTGAATGGTTTAAGTGGGAGACATAGTGGGTGAGTAAGAATGCATGGATGTTGCATGAAGGCCACATGGCCTTGTGATGAGGCTTCAAACGCCACCTCCCTATGAGGTGGTAGTTTGTGTGTGTTTTGTGATAACTCTAGGTTTTTTAGAGTATAGTTTGGTCCCGGTAATTACTAATGTTAATCCCTTAAGTCACGAAACTTAAAACCGGGTAACGTAAAAATGTAATACTTCCAAAAATGTTAAAACTTATCAACATACTCCAACTAGGCATATTAAAAGTATGATAAGTCTAATATGGTGTTTCTATATTGTTAAAACCTAATAACATAGGTTCGGGCACGCGTATTACTTAAAGGTAAAATGTGTACCTAAAATTGGCAAAGTGGCAATAATTCATATGAATTATAACTAGTGGTGAAACTAAAGTATTTTTGAATACATAGACTTTTCCTAGTCTTGTGTTGGTTGTGAGGATAATTCCTACATATTAATTTTTGAGATTACTTATATAAATAATTAAAAGTAAGTGATATAACGTAAAATAGTAAAATATAGACCTGAAATATGCAAGGTGCTACACACATTATGTTTGTAGTGTGAGCTATAGACTCACACCAATGGTTCGAAAACAAAATAGTTATTATTAGACTAAGCATCATGCAACCAAGGCGTTAACGTGTTCCAAATTTAATTGGTGAAATTGTTGGTAATAGCCCTAATAGGTAAAATTGCCATTTTTACCTAATGTTACTCAAATATAGTGCGTTTTTTTTGCCTACCCAGACAACATAAGTGATTAATGATTCATGATTTAGGGACTTAAGTTTGGCAAATGCGGTAACTTAGTGCTAATAAAACAATAAGATAAGCATACATTTTGAAAGCAATGTGTTTGGGTTAAAATAAAGAATGTATCTCCCCCAAGGGTTTGTAAAACAATTAAGTAATAGAAAGTGGGGCTATGAACTCACCTAAAGTTTAATAATGTTAAGTACTTTAACGGATGTGATGGATAAATCGGAAAACTTCTACGTGCAACCTAAAATTGGAATGTTGCGACTTAGGTTTGGAATAATGTTTTAGGAAAACATAAACCATCCTATATATGTCTCTATGTTGATCATGATGTAGTCATTTATAGTTTGATTTTTATAGTAACATTTTTAATATGTGAAAATGTATTTAGTTTATAGATAGCGTACTACAATTCGGGCCATCATAATTCAGAGGTTATGTAGTAAACGTTCGAGGAGCTAGGACACTTTAAATCGTAAATCCAGCAACTCGTCTATACGTTTTACCCAAATGAAACCCCTCACATGAAGCTCCCTAGTATTGTAGCACTTTAGTAGATAAAATATGTTTGAGTGGAGATTATTATATTATAAAGTTTTATTATGTTTTTAAATAAACATTTAGTATTTACAAGTTATCATAGTTTATTAGTGATCAAAATTTATTTAATATAGTCAAGAATGAAACTTTAGTAAAAATCCAATGTGTAACTAGTTATGAAAATGACATGGTTTTTATATTTTTAACTTGTAAAAATCTAATTTTGCCGATAAAAACTGTTTTACAAATATTAGGCCGTAAATAATATCATTTGGTCTTTTCAGGCCGAGTTCCCACGCGGTAGACTTAAAACATTGTTCCAGACAACTTTCATGTTTTAAGTTTATGATGACTCGGACCACAAGTACCACTTATTTTAAAACGGATTCAGCAGTAATGAAAATGGTCATTTCTAGGGTTAGTTAACTTCTTTTTACCATAACTTTTGACGTTTGTCCGTTTTGGGTGATTCAAGTTGCTATGTTTACCTTATTATTTTTTCCACTGTAATATGTAAGTTACTAAGTCCATATATAGCTGTTTTAAATGGTTTCAAATATGTAGAATATGACTAGTTTACTAGTTTGTTAATTTTATGACAATATGTGAATTAAAACATATGTTTGAGTATATGTAGATCATGAATCGACATAGTAACCATATTTATAGCATGTATTTGACAAGATCAGTAATAATAAACATGAGACAATGGAGTGGTGGTGGTGATGAGTTGCTTACAACTTTTGGCTTTCTAAAAAAAAGGAGTAACTAGTAAGGATTAGGACTTTGATTGATCAAGCTTTCCACACCTTGGTACCCTTCTACACTTCTTGTAATAATGAAGGATTGGTGATGAAGTCTTAAGTGACTTGAGTGGATTTAAACTCAAGAAGGTCACTTAAACTTGCTAGAGATTTGATGTAGTAACTTGTTACTTGCAACCTTCTTAGCATTAACTTGGAGTCATGAATCAAAGTATGGAGTGTATGTTGGTGCTATGATAATAATGACCAAGAGGGAAGGATGAGGGTTTTTGTGAAGTCTTTCACTTGCTATTTATAGGAGGGAAGGTTTGGTTAACCATGTATTGGGTTAAACATTAACCATGGTTAAGTTAAAGACACATGTATGAGTTTACATGCAAAAGGGCTAAGATGAAGCCAACACTAAGGTGACTCATCCATAAGGGGCGGTCACATTGATTTAGTGGGATAAGATATTATGTTTTGATAATATCTTGGTTTTATGATGTGTTTTGGTTCCGTTAAATGCCAACCATAATTTGTTAAGCCATAAAACGTAAAACCGGGTATATTAAAAATACGAAACTTGCTGGAATGATGAAACTCGTCATTATACTCCATATAAAAATATAAAATGAGTGATAAGTCTCATTGGGTGCTAAAACGCTGTCTAAAGCTGGAAACGCGGGTAAAAAACGCGTAATTCGCGTAAAATGCAGAACTGGAAAACGAAATTCCAACATTTGTGGAATTGATGTAAAATGGTAGAATTACATATTTCTAATGTTTATAGTGTTTTATGGACATATCGGGATGCCCAAATGACGTTTAAGCCCTAAAGTAATTCTCAGTCACGGTTTTGTGAAATTGGTTCTGAATGGATTCAACGTACGTCGTCAGGACAAATTGTTGAGTTTTATTTATCTTGTCATGATAGTAAAATAATAAAAAAAAATTTACGGGATAAATAATGAAAGTGAATAGTAATTCAAAAGTGAAAAGTAACCTGAAAATGCAGGTGATTACAAATTGTCCCTCAACGGGATTTGGACGGCTGATGTGCCCGACCAAGGTGAATGGAATCAAAACATTCATCAGTAAAACAATCGTAGTGAACAATTCACTAAGAAAGGTTAACCGTGATCGATTAGAGATTATTACTAACCTTTACCATGTAGCTAATGGTAAGTGCACCTTGGAGGGAGATCGTTTCCATCACCATATTCATCAACATTCATTCACCTCCACATGCTCATACCAACATAATAACAAAATTTAAGGATTATCAAAGTTCAAAGAAAATTTCTCACCAAGGATCATGGCAAAGCAAAGTTCAGAAAGAATATATAAAGTCTAAAGAACAACGATCAAAGCAAAGAAATGAGAACCACGAAGATCCAAAGTCAACAAGAAGTATGAGCATGTTGGAAAAGACATAAAGACACCAGAGACAAAGACGTAGATGAAAGGAAGGAAAAACAAACATAAAATCACAACAACAAGAACGAAGAACAAAGAAGTAGAGAATTAAAGACATCTCAAGCAAAGAATTTCAAAGATCAAGTGAAGTTATAAAGACATCAAAAGACCTATGGCTAAAGACCATGATAACCAACCCTTAGGGGGAGATTGTTGGGATTACGTGTAATCATTATAAAGTGCCGGTCATTAAAATTTCTGTAATAGGTCATATAATATTAAGCTTATACGTTTGTTTAAGTTCACGGCCCATGAAGTAAGCCCACTGGCCGTGTAAGAAACATTAGGGAAACGCTCATCTTACATGTTCTACTATAAATACTCTTGTAAACCCTCACTTGAGGGTGTTGGTTCTTGTCATAATAACATTTTCTTATTCACTTATCAAGTTCCTTCCATCTATCTCTCTCTCTCTCTCTAACTCCTTCTCTCTCTAAACTATACGACACCTTATTCATTTAGTAATGATAGGAACATGACCTACACGTTCACAATAAACTCTAACTCATATGTGTGAGGCATGCACGTATCCATTTACACCAAAGAACACCAAAACCTATTTTACATAAAACATCTAACAAGAAATCCCATTCGACTTGGTCAAACGCTTTATTTAGATCAACTTTAAGAGCCATAACATTTTGCTTACCTTTTTTTGTTACGGATATAATGGAAAGCTTCATTCGCTACAAATCCCATTCGACTTGGTCAAACACTTTATTTAGATCAACTTTAAGAGCCATAACATTTTGCTTACCTTTTTTTGTTACGGATATAATGGAAAGCTTCATTCGCCACTACCATGCAATCCTGAATTTGTCTCCCGGGAATGAAAGTAGATTGTTGTGGGGAGATGATTTTACTCATTAGTGGTTTTAACCGGTTCCATAATACTTTAAAGATGATCCTGTTTATGAAGTTGCAAAAACTAATAGGCCGAAATTGGGTAAGTTTTTATGGGGCAAGGTTCTTTGGAATAAGAACAACCAGTATCTTATTTATTTCAGGTAGCATGTCCCCCGTTTCAAAAAAATAGCGAACAACTTTACAAATAAAATCTCCAATAAGATGCCAGTACTTTTGGTAAAATATTCCATAAAAACTGTCTTCAACTGGAGCCTTCAACCAACCTAGTTGTTTTGTAGCCTTGTGAATTTATGAATCTGTGACTGGAGATTATAAATGGAAGTTCATAGTTTCAAAAACCACATGATTAAGACCACTGATTACTTCTTCATAGTTACGAGCATCTTTTGTCATGAATATAGACCCAAAGTGATCTCAGACAAGTCATTGAATATTTCCTTATTCGTGTACCCATTCCCCTTGAGAATTTTTCAATTCTGAATTATTGTTCTTTTTACCATGGCGAATAACATAAAGATGAAAATAGCGGGAATTAATGTCCATATACTTCAATTGGTAACATTTTTTCACGTAACCAAATGGTTTCAAGCTCTTGTAGCAACATCCTCTATTTATAAAAGCTGCTAAGTGTGTGAGGTAGTGTTTGAACGATCCTAATTTCCTTGTCGATGATTTATATTTTGCGTCTATTATTACCAAAAGTGTCACGGCTCTAACGTGTAAGCTTACTAGCACAAGAAGACAAATTGTGTTTAATGTAAAGAAGCTGATTGGAAACTTCAAAGATGGGCCAGGATCCTCGAATCGTGTTCCACATTCTAAATGAGTGGTCCACATTGATTCGAAATGAAAATGAGATTTCTTTTTCCTATTTACTACCAATAAGAGAAGCATGATCACTACCAATAAGAGGCTTGTGTAGAATAGATTGGAATGAGCACACCTCGAAAAGATCAATGTTGCCTAATGTACGTTCAATACGCTCACGAATGTTGTCACTTACATTCCGTTGGTTAGACCATGTAAATTTCAGTAATGAATATGGAATATCCATGAGACCAGCAGTGGTAAACTTTTGAAATTTTAAGATATGATGTAGAGTCGAAGAACCTCCAACTTTATCACTAAGTTCACCAATCAAATTGAAATCACCAATAACAAGGCATGGGCCAATGTGAGAGGATCGAAGAATGATAGCATCCCATACAAGAGCTCATGATACTCGATCATGTGGAGCATATACAAAGCACATTGAGAGAAGAGATAAATGGACATACCGTATCCCACTATAGAGATTTTCCTAAGCAGTGATCAAGCTTTTATTGAAGGTAAGAACATCCAGATCAATAGAAAAGGTCCACCACAAAGCTAGACCATCAGAGTGCCCCTGATAAGGATTCAAAATGTACATTTTTAGGGGGTCATTTAAGCCGTAAACTAATGTGTTTATGATCAAATATTGCCTAAATTCGTCCCTTTTCACTTTTTAGGTACTTTGGAAGAAAAAGCTGGAAATCATGCATATTTGGACGAAAAGGGATAAAAATGTGAAGAAAACAACCAAGTCATGAAAGGTCTGAAAAAGGGCACCAGATGGCGTCACAACACATAAGGTGATGCCTTCACTTGCAAATGAAAAATCCAAAACAGCCCATATTTTACTAGAGATGGATCAGTGAAAAGTTGAAGAAATAACAAGTGACCCCGTCACTTAAGAGAGCTGGATTCTCTATGGAAATTATAATGTGACGGCTTGGAAAATCAAAGAGCGACGGTGTCAGAGCATTCTGCACGGTGTCTGAAGGCATAAAGCGACCCCGTCACAAGGTTGAATTGGAAATGACGAAACCCTAATGGCGGCGACTTGATGGCGACACAGTTATAAAGTGATGTCGTCGCATCTGTAATTCTATATATAGTTTTAGATTTTGCATTTAGTGTGCACACTTGAAGGATAATTGTGGTGTACAAATTTTATTAGATTTTTACAGTAACTTTAGGGTTTTAACACCCTCATTTATTAAGAGATAAGTCTCTTAATTCATTCTATCATTATGTTTAATTCATGCTTAATTATGATTACTTGTTTCTTTATCTTTTACATGTCTAGCTAATTTAATATAGTGTTTGCTTAGATCTAATGAACCTACTTGTTAACTATTGATTGTCTAGCAAATTTAATATAGTGTTTGCTTAGATACAATGAAACTTGATTCTTCCTTTAGTGTTGCAAGCTTGAATGTCCTAAACAACGTATTCATGTCCTAGAGTGCACTAGTAGACTTTTCATTGTATTTATTGCGTGAATTGTGATTTTTGATAATAGGAGATTTGGGGAGATGACTTAGGTTACTTGGCGATCCCGGTTTCTTAGAGGAGATCAATACATTCATAGAGTAAGGGCATTTGGCACCTCCCTACGAATAATGGAATACAACACGCCAATTAAACAAGGATGTGACAATTCGACTAATCAATAGGAGATAACTAGGGAGTAGTGAAATCTAAGTAAACACATTTCTACCTATCATTTGAATCTCTCCTATTATCATAACCTTGGTACTTTCGGGGAACATTAGGGACAATGTTCAATTTAAGTGTAGGGAGGGAAAAAAGGGGTACCTTAGAAACTATATGCTCGCTTGATATTTGTCTTGTCCTTAGTAATAATGTAATAAACTTAAAGAAATACTTGTTAGGGTAATTTTAGCACCAAATTTTAAATTTTTTATGACATTTTTGAGCAAAACTTTATTCTTAATAAACTGTCTCATGGATATGAGTTAAATGACTAGCACAAAAACCCTTACCATTCATATTCCACCCTAAAAATGTGAGGTTAACCTTTATATTTATAGATAAAAGCATTCATCTTTAATGCCTACTGAGTGTACTGGTAGTATATAGATTCTAGAACTTGTTTTGTAATGCATTCTGAGATCGCTAGTGAGACTACATTCGTGTAGTTAGGATTAACTAAATGATAAGAGGCATTAGGATAACCCTTGTTTTAAACCTATTTAAATAATTACATTGGCCACATGGGTTGAGTAACTACCCCACACCCTTGTGATGTACTCATCTTGAGTACACGATACCCTAGTTAACCCCTCAGAGCCTATCTTTTTGCGGTTCTCGTGATGTTCTGGTTTCTAGAATATCAATGAAGATCATTGTTTACAATCCACCCCCAAATATTTCACCCAAATTGCCTTAGCCTTCCTTGGATGCACTCATCTTTAGTGAATTGTTGTTTTATGTTAAACCCTTAGTTCAATTATCTAGTTAATTACATGGTTGCTAAGTCAAGTCATATCTTGTGTACATACAGTTTTAGGACGATTGGGACTCATGGGTTAAGTAGTATTTTATGGAGTAATAGGAAGGCATGTTAAATTTAATTTCCCTTACCTACATAATTAATTACTCCAAGTTTTTTGATCCTCACAATTTGGGTCATTAGTTTAGTCTAATAAAAACTCAAGTGTACGGATGCTACTATTATGATGTTATGTTTTGCGAATGGTAGAGTAAGAGTGTATGAAACACAAAAGTCGAAAAAATGAAAAAGAAAAGGAGAAAACATACGGGCCACCATCCCGCCTCTATCCTTTATATTTTGTTTATGGTTAAGTCAAGAAAGTGTCAAGAAAAAAAGAAAAAATAAAGTTAGTTTAGTGAGTCGAGGCTTGGCTTAGCAACGCCTCTATTTACATGTAATTAGCTTAGATTTTTGAATTGCCACCAGTAAAATTCTCCATATCCAACAAACCCGTGTTTTTCCATACCCTTACACCTAACATTACAACCCTTTAAAAGCCCTCTTTAATAGTTTATCACAGGTTCTTACGCTAAAGCGGTGGAGGTTTGATCTAGTCTCAAGCCTATGGTAATCTATGTGCTATGATAGGTATAGAGTATTATCTTTCATTTCCAAACATGTTATATTCATTATACACCCGAGAGATGAGAGAATCCCAACACTCTATGTGAGGTGCTAGTGTATAATTTTCGTGCTTGTTATGACTATTGTAGAGCTTGTATTTGTTGTAAACTATTGTAAACCAATGTTAAATGACCCCTAACTTGTAAATTGATTAGATAAAAGCACATTTTCTTAAAGAAAAGCAAATCCTGAGTGTAGGGATATTTAATAAGGATTTAAAACATACATTTTTAGGGGGTCATTTAAGCCCTATACTAATGTGTTTATGATCAAATATTGCCTAAATTTGTTCCTTTTCACTTTTTAGGTACTATAGAAGCAGAAGCTGAAAATCATGCATATTTGGATAAAAAGGGATGAAAATCTGAAGAAAACGACCAAGTCATGAAAATTCTAGAAAGGGCACCAGACAGCGTCACAACGCATAAGGTAACGGCGTCACTTACAAATGAAAATACCGATCAGATTTTACTAGAGACGGCTCAGTGAAAGAGCGATGGTGTCAGAGCATTATGGACGGCATCTAAAGGCATAAAGTGACCCCGTCACAAGGTTGACTTCGAAGAGACGAAACCCTAATGGCGGCGACTTGACGGTGTCACAGTTATAAGGTGACGCTGTCACATCTGTAATCCTATATATAGTTTTAGAATTTTCTCCATTTAGTGTGCACACTTGAAGGATAATTGTGGTGTGCGCATTTTATTAGGTTTTTATAGTAACTTTAGGCTTTTAACACCCTCATTCATTAAGAGATAAGTCTCTTAATTCATTCTATCATTATGTTTAATTCATACTTAATTATGATTGCTTGTTTCTTTATCTTTTACATGCCTAGCTAATTTAATAGTGTTTGTTTAGATCTAATGAAACCTAGTTGTTGACTATTGATTGTCATCTCTTGTTTAAGTGGTTGTTGTGACGTTAGGTTAGGGAAACTTGCTTCTTCCTTTAGTGTTGCGAGCTTGAATGTCCTAAACAACGTATTCATGTCCTAGAGTGCACTAGTAAATGTTTCGTTGTGTTTATTGCCTGAATTGTGATTGTTGATAATAGGAGATTTGGGGGAGATAACTTAGGTTACTTGGCTATCCCGGTTTCTTAGAGGAGATCAATACATTCATAGAGTTAGGGCATTTGGCACCTCCCTACAAATAATGGAATACAACACCCCAATTAAACAAGGATGTGACAATTCGACTAATCATACGTTTTTACCTATCATTTGAATCTCTCATTTAATTTACTTGCAATTTAGTTTTAATTAGTTTAAGTATTATTTTAAATAGTTGATAATCAGACCTCCAATCCAATACCGAGATTTTACTTGCTTTCTATAAAATATGAAAAGATAAAAACAATCATCCCTCACCTTATACCTGTTCGTCATACATCTCGACCTTACCAACACTATTCCCCTAGAGAACGATCAATCTCCGTAGTCCTACCTATACTACACTATGACGGTTAGGTACACTGCCTAGGAGGATTGTATAAATTCTTGTGAGGTTTGCAAGAATCCGCATCAGCCCCACTAGATCAACATAGAAAGCGAATTCAAAATGTAATGAGCATCGTATTTTTTCAAGCCTACGTTGTTGGTTCTTTTTTTCCGTAAGAAAAATCATGTATGGGAAATGAATTCGATGGAGTTCACGTAAGTTAGAAACTCTCAAATCTTTCCCTATACCTTGACAGTTCCAAGAAAGAACAAACATTTGTCGTGTGGCTGTTTGGGGTCAGCAACTACAACCCTTGGAGATTTCTTCGATCTATTTCAACGGGAACATCAATAAGATCATTAGAAGATACCAATAAGATTAAATATAAAGTACCCATTATAGTAATATTGTTCCCTTTTAGACGCCTTCTTCTTTTTTGATCCAAGAAAACAATAAGTGGAGGACGATGGGTTAAAGAGTTTCTTGCTAAAGGTTGACCCGTAGCAACCCTTTGATCCAAGATATTATCACATTCAGGATTGTCACAAATAATTATGTCGTCAGGTTGGTTAGCATCAACATTAATGGTTGGGAATATGTGTCGGTAACTTACATTAGATAAACCCTATGACAAATATTTCTTTCATTTTCCTGAGGAAGAATCTATGTGTGAAAATGTAGAAGGGGGGGGGGTGAATATGTTACTATTTAAAAACTTTAAATCCTTTGTATCAAATAGCTTATCAAGCTTGTTGTAATATGAAAGTGCAAATTATTGTCTGTGACTAATACAGAGCATAGATAAAAACAAGTTGTCACACAAGCATGAACATCAAGCCACATCACAAGCAATAATATAGTGCAAGTATAAAAGTAAAGTGATAAATAAGGTAAGTGTTAACCCGAACACGAGGATTTATTGTGGTTCAGTCACGGAGCTCCTCTCCACCCTACTCCACTCCCCGAGTACATGACTTGAGAGTTACTTCATTAAATAAACAAGCTCCCTTCTCGGTGGAAAAAACCATACAAATGTCGCTTACACGTTTACTAGTACAAAACTAAATACCAGGTTCTAGTTTGAGGTAGAACCAACCTAACGTCGCCTATACAATATTTTCGACACTAAGCTAGATGTCGAGTTCTTTACCGGGTAAAACCACTCCCGTTATGTTTTAAGGCCCAACATAACAAACCTTGTGTTTTATGGTACAAACACATAAACCATCTAATCTAATATGATGGAAAATAATACATGAATGATTACAATGACAATTCAAGACATAAATGTGTAACGGATAAAAATGCCTAATCTAAATGATCTTCTTAAATAAGAAGTATTCAATCAATGAGGATGGCAAGTATCCTTGAATCTTGATATATGGATGTGCTTTGGTGGATCAAGATGTAAAATATGCTTACAATAAAATGAATTTTAGAAGCATTATGATCATGTAATGGTGAGGGTGATTAATGTATGTTACTACATTGTTAAATACTGATCTAAATGTATGAAAAAGAGTAGAGAGAATATACGTTCAAGTGGTGAGCAAATGAGAAAACAATGGGCTGCTATTTATAGCCAAAAGGCTCAGAAGGCCGCGGTTCACACAGACTCAAAAAAAGGGGTCCGCCCCTTATACAAAAGGGGTCCGCCCCTTATACAAAAGGGGTCCGCCCCTTATACAAAAGGGGTCCTTGGCCCTCTGATAGAAAATCTCAAAATCTTAACCCATTCTTTCCAAAATATTTTCTAAGATCTTCCCAAAGTCCAAGTAAGATATAATCTCAGATATTTCTAGATAGGGTGATCCAAAGAATTATGTACTAATACATTTTTCATTTTGATTACGTGTGTTATAAAAGTTAACTAGTTAATGTATAAATGTAACTTGTTTAAGAAAATGTCTATTTAAGTGCTTGTCAAAATAAAATATATTTTGTCAAGTATAAGTAAAATTTGGTATTTGTATAAAAAATATGATTATTTTAGTTGTACAAATAAAAGTGTATATTTGTACGCAAACTTTAGTGTAAAAACAATACTGGTGTATTTGTGTAAAAATATTTGTATATACAGAATGTAAAATGAGATTCGAAATAGAATGGTTAACTTTTAAAATACTTAATGACTCTAAACGTACTTTAAACATTCTAAATGATTTGTTAAGGGGTTTGATCAAAATGCCACATAACAAACATGTACGAACCTGTGTTGTAACATATGAGGAATCAAGACGTCTAGAGGTGTTGAATGTAAATTTAGACAAAATATGATTACGAGTAACTTGTATATTCTACGTTATGTTTTACAAGTTACATGGCTGTCATCAAGCAAAACAAACGAGACTGTATAGATAACTTATCGTAATATTTGCACTAACAATCTTCCCTTTTAATGACAATGAAATATGTAAACATGTGTAACACTCCAAAATATGGTCCAGCGGAAGCATACGAACCTTTGGGTGCTACTATCTTGGTATCACAACATAAGGTACAAAGAATGGTTTTTATTCTAGTTATTTAGAATAAAATACATTATTGAAAACGTTAAGTTTTCATTATGTGAAATTAATGCGGAAATAGGCCCAAAAGATAATTAAAGCGGTCCCGATTATTCATCAAAGTCGCCTATGACCATGCCCCTTGCCAAGCGTCTTTCAATAGTGAGCTATCGCCTTAAACCTGAGATCACATGCTAAAGAGGAAAAGACATCGAAAAAGTCAAGAATACTAACAATACTCAAGCTAGTCAAAGAGACTAGGAAATGACGACACTATTTATGTAATATAAATAGGTTAACTTTCGATAATTTCTCCATAATCCCAAACGTACATGTTTATCATAAAAGATAAGTTTCCGTTATCGCTTGATTAATAAAGATTTCACATTCGTTACTCGTAATTTTACAAGTTTATATAAAGTACTTCTTATAAAGCATACTATTTAGTATTTTATAAGTGACACGTTTGTTTACCTAACGTTCCCAAACCATTATGACTTTATTAGATCGTTTTCTCAAAATAATCTTTCCCGACAAGTTTATAAAAACTTACATGTATTTATAAAACACGAATTACTATCTTTAATCAATAAGAGTTTATGATTAAATAAAATCATGTTCATCGACAATATATAGTAGATATCACATTATTAGTTAAAATGTGAATATGGAATACTTAGGCATATCGCGAAACAAATATATTAAACTCATTTCCGAGACTAATATTTTGTACTCGTTTAAACCGAAACGTTTAATATGGTATAACTCATAACCAATATAACTCGCGTATCAAATGTTATTCTAATTTATAAAACGTAGTCGATTATTATAATGTATATGTAATATTCGATACTAATTATTAACCACATATCTAGTTCTAATATTTTTTTTGAACAAAGATTACATTTCGTTTCACACCTCACAAATGGAGGTAGTTTGAACACAACAAGTTACATCGAACATAAAGGGCAAAATCGAAGCCGACTTGCCAAACAAAATACACGAGGCAACAAGTTAAGCCAAAAGAAAGCATACACCCTAATAGTTGTGATAGACCACAGCAACACCATACAAGGGTGGGGGGAATCACCAAAGTGAGCTTTAGGGAGACACAACCATACAAAGATGTAGCTTGACAAAAGTACACAAAGTACAGAAAACATACATAGATGATAAAACTAAGCATCCTAAAAGGAGCCAGAGCAAAACCCAACAGATCTTGAATCAAAACCCAAGGCTACAGCAAGCTATCGATGGCTGACCACAACAAATCTGAGCACACTGAGCAGGTGGCGGCAGCGACAACAACGGCAGCGGCGAGAGATGACAGATCTGTGAGTAAGGCTTTTATTGTAGGAAAATAAAGTACAAGAAAGGATCCGGACGGCTGGTCGAAACCGACCGCCGGAGAAAAGGATTGGATTTGGGTGGATGTGTTTTAGAGAGAGGTAGGAGTGTTTTAGAGAGAGGTAGGAAAATAAAGGCTGTTGACATCTAGTTCTAATATTTACCACTTCGTTTTACATGTAACTTGTTCATTGTTAACTCACATTCAATATCGTTTATTGATAGTTTTATTTCAGTATAGATATATCATTTGCCCGTTAAGAATTACAAGTTACCCCATTATCGTTGTGTAATTGATTTGTTACAAAGTCACGTCGTTAAGTATGTATATTACAAGTTTACCCGTCGTGTTAGGAATTAGAAAATTCTATGTTAAAGTGTCGGTCACCCCAATTATAAGTGTAGCATATGTTAGCTCGTAGACGTGTCGTTTGTTACGTTATTAAGTAGTTTATTTGTTAGTTTGTAGCGTAGTTTAGCGTAGTGTTTCACCGTGGAGGAAGGACGGGTCTTTACCCATTGTATACCTGATCCACAGACCGATAGGAGGTCGTGTATTTGTAAGTATAAATACCCCTTCCATCCATGGAAGGGGTGGTGCTTCTCATAATCTAACATTCAACATTTGAGTAAACCTCTAGCAAGAACACCCTCTCTCTCTACTTTCTCTCTCTAAAATGGAAAACATGTATTTTGATCTCCCAAGACCACCCGAATCATCAACACAATAAAAATATACGATCCTTCAATTGGTACCAGAGCCAAGGTTATATTGTTTTGGTGATTTGTATGGTCTTTTACGGTTAGTTGTATGTGGTTTATATGGTTTATTGGATGGGTTGGCTGTTGTTATGTGTTTTGATTCGTGGGTTGATGCAAGTTATGTTGGGGTTATGAATCTGTTGACTGTTTCAGGGTTGTCATAAACGTTTTTGTTGTCATGAAGATAAACCTTTTGGTATCTTTATCTTACTTAAGCAGGTTTTTAAGCTGAAACTGGTTTTAACATACTTTTTCTTGATAGCGACTTGAGGTCTTTGTTCTTATTAGCGACTTAGTCATGGTCTGTTTTGAATATCTGGTCAGTGTTGTGGTCATAATGGGTCAAATGGTGCATCTTTCTTTGCAAGTTTTTCTGGGTCTTTATGAACATGGTCGGAATATGGCCGGAAAACTCATCGGAAAATGTCACATTGCAAGTTAGCGACTAGTCAATATTTGTCCAGATTCAGTGTATCTATGTAGCGACTTGTGTACCAAATCTTATGGCGACTTGTACCAGGTAACGAGTTGTTGACTATTGAGTCAACAACTGTCGCGAGTTGGCTAGCGACTTGTCTTATCTAGCGAGTTGGCTAGCGACTTGTCTTATCTAGCGAGTTGGCTAGCGACTTGTCTTATCTAGCGAGTTAACTCATGACCCTAGCGACTTGGTTTGTAAAAATGGGTAGCGACTTGACAATGAACAGAAATGAAGAATGAGAAGACCGTGACCACAATATTGCTAGCAACTTGACTAAACAGTTTTGACTTTTGAGTCAAACTAAAAACCTAGCGACTTCAGTCTCATAACATCATCAGTCCACAAAGGTCATTTTATCAAAACTGAAAAGACTCGATATATCATACTCAGATACTAACACATGACCACAACCATCTACTATACCAATCACAAATCCAAAACTTAAATTATAAACCATCACAGATCTCATAGTCAAAACGAATGTAAGGTGAAAAGTTTTTGATCTCAGCTCTACTTTTTGTGTATGGTCTACACCAACTCATAGATCTTTAAGATCTACACACAAATGAAAGTATCCTTCATAGATCAATTTTCAAACATTTGGAAATCATCAAGACTCTCAAATTTTAAAAGATAATAACATCTAATGATCTCTGAATGGTCCGTTGGGCTTTGAAAATCTTTATAAGATCATGTTTGGTCGAACCACATCATCACAGACCGAATACAAAATGAAATACATATTAAATCAAGATCTCAGTCATGGTTGTATTAACCATTCATCACTGATCATTGTTTGTGAGGTCTCAGCTCATATAATGTATGAATATGTGAGATAAGGAATATAATCATTATGATTATCTCACTATCTCAGATTCGTTGCTACATGGACAGTCTAAACAAGATCTCATTGGCTACTCAAATCATATCCGAATATTGAAAGATTGAAACATAACAATTATTTGTTACTTTCATTCCTAAAGATTCGTTTAAGGGAATACTTAAAATTGTTCAAGAGTCATCATATCTTACCTGATATGGTTCGTGTAGTATCTACACCTCTCGTTGCCATCCCTGTGGCCAAGACGAAACCATGCTCCAGCCATCCCTGTGGCGAGCATGATGGTATGCTTATCTTGATATTTTAAATATGTTGGCTGCGTGCTGATGAGGGTAGAGGCGGTAAGTCTTTGTGATGATAATTAGGGTGTGATTGAGATTTGGTCTAATATCTGTGATGCGATTGGTTTTGGTGACTGAGAAATGATAGGAGAAAAAAAAAAGAGGCGATAGTTTGTGATTAGGTTTTGATAATATGAGAGATTTTAGGGTTTGGTGTGAGTAGTAAGTGTTTTATATACTCCCCAAATTTTAGAGTTTCGTCTAATGAACCGGAAGTGGAATTGGGCCAATCGGGTATAGATTTTCAGTGGGCCGTGTGTCTAAATGTATTCAATGGGCTGATTAAGATGGTCTGCACATATTGTGAGCACATATTGAAGGAAAATATCACTTCGTTTTTTATTTACAAAATCTTGAACTATCAATTTGTATTTTCCAAATTTTATTTTTGAACATACAAATTGTTGATAATGATTGAAAATGAGTGATATTTTTGGTCATGATATAATTTCCCGGAAAGATTCATCAGATCACGGCTTGCGCTTAGTTTTGAGATAAAGATGGCGTTGGGATTTTTGTACGGATTTCGATTACGGGACTCTTGTGTTTATATTTTACTTGTGCTTAAAATTAATTTATCTGGACTGAATATAAATCAAGTGGACCAATGTTTGATTTGGATTAGACTGGACTTAATGGATTTCTAATAGGATGATTATTGGGGATAATGAGATTCGATGATAAGACTGGGTATGATGATGAGATTTGTTTTGTTATGGGGTTTGATACTTTGGTTAAAACATTTTCACGGATTATATTATGTCTCGGATTGTATTGATGGTTCAACAAAGTTGATTACGGGGTTGTTTGGAAGATATCTCTTATTTGGATTTGAAGTGAAAATTGTCCATGCATGTTTACTTAGTTCGTCTTCTTTCTTTCTACCCTTCCGCAAAGATGACTTGTTTGGGCGTTTATAGAGGGTGATAAAGACTTGGATATTTAGTTACGGTTGTGATTCTTTCTCGCTTAGACCACAACGTAGCCATCACTACGGTGTCTCACGCAGTTGAGGATATGTCAAGAGGTTTGGTACATTGGGTACACCGTTTCTTTTTCACGAGGATTAGTACAAGTCTAAGTAACAAATCTGGGGAATTTTACTTCATGATCAAGTTTGACATATCGGGTTTACTTCTCTATGTTGTCACTGCAATAGCCGACTGAATGCGTGAATGATGTTTTTACCAAAGTGCTTATTGGATGGTTGATAATTTTGCTGATGTTGGATAATGAACCATTAATGAACCGCTGCATGTTCCCCTAAAACAGATATTCACCGAAACCAAAGCTGCCATAACACATTCATACTGACATTGTTTACGGTTTTGTCTTGGTTTTGTAAAATCCCGCGAAAGAACCTATTTCTCGGTTTAAATCATAGACATATAAACTCCCGTGACAATGGAAACATCCTGGTAATTGTAAAGTGCATTTCTGGATCAATCATACGGTCTATTCTTGGTTTTGTAAAATCCCGCGAAAGAAACTATTTCTCGGTTTAAACTATAGAATTGTAAAATCCCGTGTTGATGGAACCATCTTGGAGAAAGGAAAGCGTATCTCGGGGTCTTCTGATGCTGATGTTACGAGTTCTGTTTTGAAGAAGGGATAAAAGGGTGTACTTCATAAATTGGATGTGTGTTTGGATATTCGTCATGGCGGTTTGGTTACTTCGAAGTTTACGGGGTTATGCTCATTAAACCATGGTCGGGATGAAACCATTATCAGAGTTCGTTTAAATGTCAAAGAAGGCTAGATTTGAGCAGTTAACCAGAGGATGTGACAACGGCGTTAATTCAATATTATTTATTTGAGGATGAAGTGAATTATCACGGGCGAGTGTACTTAGTATCTGAAGGTATCGGGGATGGTTGGATGAAGATTCTTCATGATCCTTGTTCGAGCTTATTATCAAAAACGAAGACTTGGAAATCTAGTTATTGTTGGGTGACTTTTACCTCTTCTTTTACCACTTGGGGGAATTGGGCTCTTAACACCCCAAAATAACTATCACTTAAAGGAGTTACGTTGTAGTGCTCAGTGTCACATTCAATTGTGGATTTTCTAGAGGTGATGTACGTCTTATACTTGATGGTTGGTTGGATGAAGAGTATAGAGTACTTAGAGATTCAATGGAGCATGAAGTCTCGGCACCGCTCTTTGTTACATATGTGCAAGTTTAAGTCACGAGTTCGGGTTAGCTTACTTCAGAGTCAAATTCATCATATTGGGTTTTCTCCATCAGTTGTCACAACAAAGAGCCTCTGAGAATGATAATGGGGTTGATTACATGTTTTGCCAAGAGAGTTGAAAAGAGAGAGATTATGACGTCTGTTCACTTCAGTTCAGGCCTCGTACTCTAAAGAAAAGAAAAGTGTACGTTTGGCGCTTTATCTTTGAAAGAAGATAAATCTTCTTATGACGTATGAACACAACAGTTCATGCCTCATACTCTAAAGAAAAGAAAGGTGTATGCGTGTCGTGCGCTTTATCTTCAAAAGAAGAGAAATCTTCTTATTTATGACCATTCTCATCAACATGCTTCATACTTTTTCCATGTGCTTCAATCATAAAGTGAACCGGGCTACCACTGATTGTTTTCTCATTCCACTTGCTCGATTATAATGAAGATGGCGACATCATGTGCTAATTTTGCGGAAGAGAAGTGTGAATAGAACATTCGGATGATTTTCACTTACTTAATCAAGAATGGCAACTCCGTATGCAATTCTTGAGGGGGAGAAGAAGTGTGAATTTTTTGCATTGTTGATTGATATTTGAGAATATAAATGGTCATACGGCTCTAAACTCATGTAAGAACCGAGCTTCTTCTTATCGGGTCATCTTCACATGGAGTTTTTCTCTTCTAAGAGCCGTTGGTTGACATCTTCACAAGCTGATATGAGTTTATTGACAAAGTGCTTCCGGTTAATGCTTCACGTGCACATTAACATGATGATTCTGAACAACCTTCTGTTCTTGTTTGATGTGATTGTTTGCTTGGTGTTACCATTTTGTGTGTTAGCTGCGGGCTGATTGCTGATTTCCTTGATGAACATCTTTCTGTTCTTGTTTGATTGGGAGGATCTTAATTAAGGGGATTTGCAAGATGTAAGTTAATTGGGATGCTTTTTGGTGATGTTCTTGTGTTTTTGGTGAAATGAAGATGTTAACTATCTATTCCCCAACTGGACAATCTTGAAGAAGGTCGAGTCTTCAGTCGGTTCTACATTTTCTACATGTTAGAAGACTAAAGACGAGTTGCATTTAACGATCTAAAGACTTCTTCTTAATTCATGGCATTTATAATACAGATTGTCGGTCTAGGGGAGAGCACTAGTTGGGAGAGTTTGAAATGCCAAATTTAATCCCCAATTAGATTTGCTCACATTATTCAGCAAGTTGATTCTCACAAGAGTTCAAATGTTCTTCTCAAAATTTCTAGTATACGGGCTTATAATGATTTGCTGACTCTGTAGTGTCAAAACCAGCAAGGGGGAAGGAGACACACATCTATACGCGAGTAATCTTGACGAGCTTAATACTTCTAAGTGATTGAAGATATCCCGGGAAGACTATTGTCATTACCGCAGAGAAACTCAAGATTTGACTCATAGCGTTGATGTTTTTTATTCCAACTATGTGGGGAAGAGATGGAAGAGTTAGTTTCGATGATAAAGAGGTACACAAGGGTGTGATGATGCTATCGCATTCATCAGAGGAGAGAGATTGTGTACATTGGGGATGCTCAGCTATCTCACTTGAGGGCTTAATCAGTGATTCAGAGATATAATCACTTATTCCGGAGTGGACATCCGCAGTGATTGTCATCCGCAGAGATAATCGATGATTCGGCCTGCTTCTTCAATGTTATCGGTTATTCTCTCTTTGGGCATTGGGTACTTCGGGTTCTTGAGCTTCATACACTTTCTTCAGGGGGAGATAAAAGTATACATCGGGGTTATTCTTTGGCTATTGGACTTAATCTGCTACTCGATGGTATAAGTTTCTTTGTCTTCGGGTATGTGTATTCGGGTTCGTGAGCTCTAGTCTAAGAGACTGACTGCATCAATTCAACTACGTGGGGGAAGTGGTCTCTTGACACCTTTTGGAATGGATTGCTTCAGACGTCAGTAGAAAAGAAATTTGAGAAGATTGTTTTATGTGTGGGATGATACTTTCTTTGTTATTCTTGTTGATGATATAACCCCGAATGGAGAACCTTGATTATCGTTCTTAAATGGAGCAGTGGGATTTATGACAATGGTGTGCTTTTTGTGCACCTGGCTAAGGAAAGCTTGAAATAGAGCTTCGAATCTGCTCATCTAATGGATCTTCGGTTTGGGGGGAAGCTGCCAAAGTTTTTTTTCTCGAAGGCTCATGTTCTATCTTCTATTCTGGAGCCTTGGAAGCTTTGGTGGTGAATGTTTAAGAGATGACGATTTCTTCTTCAACAACGGGGCTGCTTGATATCCTTATCTCGGTACTCGTATCATCATCTTCTTATACTATATCATCTACTCTATCCTTGTAAATATTTATTCGAAAAACAAAATACAAAAATATAAAACCAACAAAAAGAAAATAGAAAAATATAAAACCAACAAAAATCCATAAAAATCAGAAAAATTTGAAAAATATCAAAAATATTGTTTCTCAAGACATGTCTTCTGGTATCGATAACATCTACGGTCTTAGAAATGTCATTCAATAATGGCACGGGACTTTAGATGAAGTTCGAGCAGGAGGTGTAAATATTCTTTTTCTAAACATGTCTCAAAATGATGGCTTGCAGTTATTTCAGACTGTAACCCGTGCTTAAACTGTGGCTTGCAGTTACTTCAGACTGCAACCCGTGCTTAAACTATGGCTTGCTATCATTTCAGATAGCAACCCGCTCTTCAAGAAAGGAAAGTGCTGCGCTAAACCAATTTTCAAATATTTTCGTGCACTTATCCTAAAACAATTTAAGGAAAGTATGTCGAAGGACTGCTGTTCCTACACAAATGTTTTTCCGTCTAAAATTCTTCAGGAAAATATTTGTTGTTTTCTAAAATGGTGGTAAATGAGTTGCTTAAAATCAATCAGATTCAGAGTTTTCATAAAATTTGGGTACTCAATCAATGACTTCAGCACTTTTAAATTCTTTTATAAAATGAGTTATTGGTTGAGGGGGAAAATGTTTTCAAATCTATATCTTCTAACGAGCTTTCTTAATTATCCTAATATGCTTGATTAAAAATGATGTTAACCTATGTTGAAGGACTAGGTGCGAAGGATATGATTGCTAGGTTTAGATAATTAGAGTTTGATGAACACATTTTTCCCATACATTTATATGAACTGATTGATATGTTGAATTGACTTGAATTAGTCGATTGTTGTTTGGGTGATGTCGACCACCATATATTTGTATGTGTGTTCACTAACGTATGCGGGTATATTGGTATAAAAGAATGTTCCCGATCCGGATCCCACAATTGAAGATGATTGGATGCCGAAAGGAAAGGGTAACTATATCTTGGGTTGACAAATGAAGAAACGGAGCTTAATTGGACTTCTATGGAGAGTTAGCATAAATGCAACATAAGAGGTCTCACTGCATCAGCAGATGGTTTTCTTCTAAAAGATTGAAGAAACGGAGCTTAATTTGACCTCAGTTGGCATTCAAAATGCAACGTAAGAAGAAGTCTCACTGCATCTGCAGACGGTTTTCTTCCAAACCCTACAACAACAACAACAAAAGCGGCTCATCCACCTAACGAATCTTTGTGCAGGATATCATTTTTAAACAATTTTGAATAATTTGATTAAATTGTTTTGAAAATGGAAAATATTGTTTTGAAAATATATTGGACTAAGTTTTTAAAAATCACCGGACTTCTTGTTATCAAAACCTAAGTCACTCAATTATTGACTTCTGTCATGGATTGAGGGGGAGAGTGATTTTATATAAAATATTTTCAAATGATATTTCTTCACAAAAAGTCCGTTTTGTACAACAAAAAGTGGTGATCTAAAGATTTAATGTTATGTCATGGTATGATTTTTTTTCTTTAGAAACAAGGTCTTTCAAAATGAAATCTTTTCTGTTCTTGTTTGATTGTGAAATTGTTTTGTTTTACTTAAAAGATCTCTTAAAAACTATCATACCTGACACTAACAATCTTTAATGTCTTAAAATGGTCCATATCTGTCATCTTTCAAAATTGAATCTTGCCACGTCTTTCCCCAAAATTTTATAAATGATTTAAATCAGTTGGGATCACAAATCTCAAATGGTTTGATATTTCTGATCGGGGTAGAGATCGTGTTTTAAATCTCAAATCTGTTTTAAATGGAATTGGTTTTAGTCCTTCAAAGGCACTCCTGCCTCCATGTGCCAAACGATTTCAATTACACAATGCACATGTTGAGGAGGAGGATTTATCCAAAAACCAGATGAGTATTTAAACAAGGCCACATTTTCTCCCATGTTTTCTAAACCTAATTAAATCACTTGGGATCCAAAATCTCAAAGGATTTGATACTTTTGATCGGGGGAGAATTTGTGATTTAATAATGAAATTTGATAAAAGTTGATCGTTTTGATTCAGTTGTGCAGGTTGCTCTCTCATATGTGCTAAACGCTTTCGAATCTCGAAGCACATATTGAGGGGGAGCAAAACCATCGAGGTACAAAAGTTTTTTTAAAAAGAGATTATAAATTACCTTGATTGTGTTTTCAAATGGTTTCTTAAATGGCTTTTGTAATCGTGGATGTGCTTCAAAAGAACTCTTGCCTCTATGTGATAAAATATTTTCAAATATCCTACGCACATACTGAGGGGGAGAATTTACCAAAGAAAATCAAATGGCTTTTTCTATGAAAACTGTGATCAAAGAAAATATTTCAAAGTCCTCTTGCCTCCATGTGCTAAACAATTTATAAATCATATGCACATGTTGAGGGGGTTTTTCTAAATGATCAAAACTATTAAGGTACAAAATGCTTTGATCTCGTATCACAAGTACCTTGATTGGTTTTCCAAATGATTTTTCAAATTGGTTTCATGAAGGAAAGAACAATACCAAAAGACCGACCAATTTACTTTATGCATGGTGTTATAAGGATGGTTAGGTTAGGTATTCGTTCCCATGATCCGCCAGAACCGGAGGGATCTACCCAGGGACAATCCACTAGATAGTGTAGAGTCCTTAGGTATATTGAAAAAAGGAGAAAAGTGAGGAATGGGAAGAGTGGTGAGACGAGCTAGTACTGGAATAAACCCAACAAGGTTCTAGTTATGAAGTCTCGGTAAGCAGAAGGGGTTGAAGAATGAAAAAGAAATGAATGATTAAAGGGTGAAAAGAAATAGCCCTCCATCAATTCAACCTTAGGGCAGAAACCGGGTTCAATTCATATGCTACTGGTGGTTACTAAGGTAACACTGGTATTGAAGACAAGACGTCATGGACCCAGTGACGCACTGCACTAAACTTCCCAAACTACTCAAGTTCCTCTTAAAAGGGCTTGTTTCATTCTCACGGGGAACCGACATTATCTATCGACTTTCTCTTAGAGATTGTTGATATTGAAGAATGAGACCCTCTCCCTAGTCTCCGGCACAGGAACCAAATATGCACGATTGAGTCTAGAGCCAAGAGATCATCCACAATATCTCATTAGGACACTAAATTAATGAAGACTTGCTGTTTCACACTATGTGGAAAGTAAGAATATATTAAGAGTCCTACGCATTATCCTTGTGGTATTGCGTAACATCTGAGTGATATGCAAACATATTCACAATGAAGATGGAAAGCCTTCGGGAGCCAACATCAAACAAGCTCCTGGTAGGTGGCATGTGAGATCTATTCTATAGATCAACCATGTGACAACTGGATAGAAACGATGGGGCGATTCACTCGTGAATCAACCTTGGTCCAGGAAATGGATTGACGGATGCTTTTGGAAAAACCGTTCGATGTGCAAATCTTTTCTTTTCTCCAGCACGTCGAATGTGTACTTATGTTTTCAAATTCAAAAAGTATCTCTGATTGAAAAATACTTTTAGAAAAACCGTTCGATGTGCGAATCTCTTCTTTTCGCTAGCACGTCGAATGTGTACTCATTCTCTAATACAAAAAGTATTTTGATTGAAAATTGATCTTTCTCATAAAACCTTCGTCGTATTGCAAAACTCTTTCTTCAAGCAATACGCGATTGTTTTCAAATCATTTTTCATCAATCAGTGAATCTCAATTTGCTGGTTCACTCACTCCGTGTTGTCTTCTTTGAGACGTTCGGTTTGAGAACAGCTAGAACAACTGCGAAACCCTGTCAAGGAGATTCTTAGGAATCCTACGATCACAGAAGTACTTGTACTGATCAACAGGGAACCGTGGGCCGTGTACCTCAATTCAACGAAAGTGTTCAAAGACACTTTCGTGTGCTTTATTGCTAACTGTTGTATGCAGGTACACCCCGGACGATTGCGGTGATCGAATTGAGGAGTCAATCCAATGCCACATGTTCACAGCAACCACACTTAATTGAAGAAATCATGACTGGTGCATATCTACATAACACGGTTCGATATTTTTATACTATGCTTTTTCTGGCTGCGCAAATATCATGAACAGTAAGGCTTCCGCTACTCTGATGGAAAGATGTCATGATTCAAAAGTGTGAGCATGTCGGTCCAAAAGTCACAACTTCACATGATGGCAACACAATAAAGGGTGATCCGAGATTTACTGTGGCTGATGATCTCAATGAAAGCTCGAAGATCATCAAAGATGTGGATCAGTTCAAAGACCTCCACTCAAAGTACAAAACTATGCGGACTTTGAAGAATCGCTACAAAAGCACAAAGATTGCGGAAATGAAGAATTCATGTCTACGAGCTCAAGAACAAAGACAAAGATAGAATGCTAGGATGCAAAATGTATTTCATGGGGTGACCTCCCTTAGGGGGAGATTGTTAGGAATTAGAAAATTCTATGTTAAAGTGTCGGTCACCCCAATTATAAGTCCAGCATATGTTAGCTCGTAGACGTGTCGTTTGTTACGTTATTAAGTAGTTTATTTGTTAGTTTGTAGCGTAGTTTAGCGTAGTGTTTCACCGTGGAGGAAGGACGGGTCTTTACCCATTGTATACCTGATCCACAGGCCGATAGGAGGTCGTGTATTTGTAAGTATAAATACCCCTTCCATCCATGGAAGGGGTGGTGCTTCTCATAATCTAACATTCAACATTTGAGTAAACCTCTAGCAAGAACACCCTCTCTCTCTACTTTCTCTCTCTAAAATGGAAAACATGTATTTTGATCATCCAAGACCACCCGAATCATCAACACAATAAAATAAAGATCCATCACGTCGACATATACTAATTGCCATTTCTTTAGTAATCGTTAATTCATTTTAACAACCTTTTACGACATATAAACTATTATCATGTCTAAATGGAACTGAACTCATAACCAAGTCGACTTATACCATAATTAAGTAACATATTGAGACTTGAAAACCCAACGTTTGACTATTTGGGTCAAACCCGAGACCAAAGACATAAGTCAAACAAACACTTGGGTCAAACCCGACTCGACTCACTGAGTCGATCCCCAACGGGGCAATGATAACATCAAATTATCCTAAATATTAAGTGTCAATTTACCCCGATAATGCTTGTAATTTATATCATTTATACGGATTTACGCTTGTTTTCCATTATATTCCACTTTCAGGTAAATTACGAGCAATGGAGCTAAAGAGACACGGAATTGGAGAATTATTAAAGATTTATCATAGTAAGCTCACTTTGAAGAAGTTACGGCGTAACTCATCTCTCACATGAGGATCCCTGCCGCTGATAACTACGCCGTAACTCGTGCAAAAACTATGGCGTAACCAAGAATTATTGAAGATACGACGTAACCACTTCTAAGGTTACGCCATAACCAGCAGATCTAGTGCAATTTACAAAGAAATAGATGATTACGGCGTAACTATTTTATTAGTTACGCCGTAACCCAGATCTGGCCTATAAATACCCCACGATTTCCAGCATTTCAAAGCATCCCATTTCACACACCACAACCAAAGAACGAGGGAAGAAGCCAAAGGTAGGTCTAGAGGAGCATACGGAGCTATCTCAAAGGGATAAATCACTCCCCTACGATAAGCATTAGCATTTTATCTTTTCTTTACTTTCAATTCATGTATTTCGTAACATTAATTATTGAATTGATTTGTATGGTTAATATGAGCGGCTAAGCACCTCTTGGTGCTGGCCTAGTTATGATTCCTTAATTGTTTTGTTTACGTTTACATTACTTCCATATAATTATTTCTAAGTGTATGCATGCATAGTTTATTGGTAACTACCCTTATTTCGGTAGTTTTGAATGGCGGTAGAGGCTAGTTGCTTAGGAGATATGACCAACCGACCCTAAGTGAGTAGACTGAGACGGGAAGGGTAAGATATGACAACTGACGACCCATTTTACTTGTGCGATTTGACCAACTGATCACCTACCGTTTGGATGAACTTAAGAATTAGGGGGTGAGTGTTTAAGTTGCTAACACCCGGGCACTCACTATTATAAGTCTAGCATGTAGCGGAACTTAATGACACGGCTTAGGGGACCAGGAACAACTGGACTTATGAAGGGACACCTGACTTCTCCAGTGGTGGCCCCCTGACTTCTCCAGTGGTGGCATCTTTGCTGATAGGTTAAGGCGAATTGACCAAATGCTGTCCTCTCAACTTTGACCCCACCTGAAGTAATTGGAAGTAATTAGACGTAGTCATTACTAGCTAGGATGAACAACTAGGTTAGCACCACTCTCCTCTATTGATTTCACCTTTGCCTTTATTTGCTTTATTAGATAATTGATTAAATCATATTAAAATCTGTGACACCTAGACTTAGTATTAATCCAACACACATAGCTCTTGGGACGACCTCGGTTTTACCAAATACTACACTACACACAACCGGGTACACTGCCCGTTAGTGCATTAGGGTAGATCATAGGTATAACAAGACATTATAAATATTAAAACCTGGTCAGTAAAACTTGCATCAAGTTTTTGGCGCCGCTGCCGGGTAGTTATTTTAGGATTTTTTATTAAGTTTATTTTTAATTTTCTTTCTTCTCTTAAATGTCAGGATACAAGACTAGAAGCTCGAGGCCTTTTCTGGCCACCCCATTCGATGATCCGGAGAAACAATTTTGGACAAGAAAGGTTTACTCTCTGGTTCCTATTCATAACATATTTTCATTTTATGAATCAGACTAGTCTGACGCAGAACCGGAGGTCATTGATGAAAATAATATCGAAGAATTAACCATGTAGGAGTACTTGGAGCGACCAAATGAGAACTGCCAACGAACCTTTACACAGGATTCTAGTACGGAAAAATACTCTATCCTGGACCAATTTATTCGAGAGTTACATGAGCTTAAGTTTTTGGGAGATGAAAATAAGGATCTTCAGAATCATGTAGAAGAAGTACTCTACTTATCATCTCTTTTCAGCGTCTGGAGCATCCCGAGCTATTCGGTTACTGCAAGAAATTTTCCTATGACTCTTATAGGAACTGTGAAAAGATGGTACAACAGACTCCCTAACGAATGTAAAGGAGCATGGGATAAATTTAGAAGAGAATTCATCCAACAATTTTTCCCTCCTTAAAAAATGGCTAAACTTCTTAGTAAGATCCATCAATTCATTCAAGAAGGAGAAGAAATGCTTTATCAGGCATGGGAAAGATTTAATGAGCTACTTTATCGATGTCCTACTCATGATTTGAACAAACATCAAATCGTCTACGTCTTCTACAGGGGAATTAATGCGCTAATACGGGAACTACTCGATTCTCCTAGACCTATTCCTAGCATGACCCCTGACCAAGCCTTGGAATGTATTCAACGGATTTCTAAACATTGCTACAAATGGCATATGGACACAGGGTACGGACCAAGAGACAATTTTGATCATAAGGTAATGAAAACATTGACGAAGCAAGAATACAATTATGGTGAAATTTTCGAAAATTTGGAAAGGGCAAATGAAGCCGAAGCCTGTAGGATTGAGAAGGTTAAGAGTGTATTTGGGACCAAAACCGGTAACAATCTTGAAAAAAAGATTCTTGACCACATCAAGGAATCGAGGGAACGAGATGAGAGAATTGAAAAAATGATGAAGACTTTCGTGGAAAACACAGTCTCTTCACTCAAAACTCATGAAGATCGGACTAAGGGATTGGAGAAGAGTGTGAGCTCATGTTCACAAGCCATTATAGATTACCTAGCGGCTCAGGAAGAGGAAGTTGTCAACACAGTGGAAACAATCCTTGAAGAACCGACTACCTTTTCGGAGAAGGTTAAGCGACGAATCAGCATGGAGAAACTCTCACTTCTGGATAAAGCTCTACCGGTAAACGTCCCTCTTATTAATTCCAATAAAACTGATCATGATAATATTTTGCAAGAATTAAGCAATGATTCCGATGAGACGGTTCAACTTAACGAGAGATGTTCAGCGGTTTTAAGAAATGAGTTGCCACAGAAGGAAAAAGATCCTGGTTGTTTCACTCTGTAGCTTGATCGGGAGTCTTAATATGTGTAATGCCCTAGCTGATTTTGGAGCGAGCATAAGCATAATGCCTCATTCGATGTTCCTACGTATGGGTATTGGTGACCTAAAGCCAACCAAAAAGAAGATTGAAATGGTCGATCGATCGATGCAGTCACCCTTGGGCATTGTTGAGAACGTTTTGGTAAAAATAAAGAAATTTTTCTTCCCAGTCGATTTCGTGATTCTGCATATTCCTGAAGACAACAGAATACCTATTATCTTAGGAAGACCAATGCTTGCTACTGCCCATGCAAAGTTGGATGTCTTCGCCCGAAAATTAACTCTCGAGGCTAACGGGGAAATTGACACAATTAGACCTAATGAACTTATATCTACTCAAAACGTTTGTGCAATTGACCCCATTGGTGATTTTGGCGATGCATTAGAGGATTTTCTTAGTGACTCTCCAAAAACTTCTACAAATCTTGGCGAGATAGCGTCGGGAAAGGATTTCGATGTGTTCATAAATTTTGAAGAAGAAGACTTAGGGGTTAGTGCTGATGATTTCTCTAGCGACATCGAAATGATTCCTTGGAACAACGCTGATAAGACTCTTTCACAACCTGACCAACCAAATTTTTATGAGATGGGAGCTCGAATCCATCATAGAAACCCTCCTTATCTGAAAATTTCCTGCAAAATTGGGTTCATTGATTTCCATCACTTCATCGACACAGAGTCCCCAGTTAACATCATTTCTAAGGAATGCTACAACCAGGTTATGAAAAAAGAACTCGAATATAGAGGAAAATATTTCCTAGGAATTGCAACAAACATCAGTGTCTTTGTTGGGACTCACTCATTTTTGGTAGACTTTGTGGTTTTGGATGACGTTAGCGAATTCATAGAATATGGGCTAACCGGAGTAATTTTCGGGAAACATTTTAAAGAACTATCTGGGCTAGACAAGAATGAGAATGAAGGGCTGGTATGGTTAAAGATTGGGGACGATAAAACGATTTTTAAAATGCCACGGACTGTTACAAATTTTAAAAAATGGAAAAAAAGGCAGTTAAGCCATGCTCAGCCACTACTCGACATTAGTAATGAAGATAAGGTCAAGGGTATTGACCACCCTTGCCAGAAGATCAAGAATTTTTACTCGAGATGTTTAGAACTAGGAATGAACTACAAACGGGATGAGAATCTGATCCAACGTGGAGACTGCCATATCCACGAAATGACTAACAAGCACTGGTAGCCCCAAGGCTCTAAGTCTAACTTAAAGACTCGTAAATAAAGAAAAGTGCTCTTTCGGGAGACAACCCGAATTATCCATTTCTTTTGTTTTATTTCCATTTCTGTAGGGTTTTGTGTTTTTAACCATTTTTGGAGGAAACGAAAGTGATTGCTACTGCAGCATGCTGATCTGACTATAGTTACGGCGTAACTCATCTCAGTGGTTACGCCGTAACCAACCCCTTGAAGCAGAATTTCGGATGCATCACCAATTACGGCGTAATTCCATCTCAGTCGTTATGCTGTAGCTACACTCTTGCAGAGTATGCCAGGTTTTGCCTAGTTACGGCGTAACTCCTTCTAAGAGTTACGACATAACTATCCTCTGTATTACTTCTTTCATTTTAAACACAATAACCTTGTATTAGTATTTTAAATGAACTTTGGGGGTGTGTTCCCTGCAAACCCTCACGAGACTTCACTCGTCCACTTAGGACACCAAGTGGTTTAAAAGGCTTGTTGGATATGCTAAATGCAACCGTGATTCCTACGAAAGTGAGTTAGGTTTTTTTTCATTTTTCATTTCTCTTTTTTTTAGAATTATGCTTGTCGGAAGTGTGATTTCAGGGATTGAAGTTTGCTCGTGGATGCTTATATGAAGGCACGACTCTTTTTCGTGGGCCTTCTTTCTTTTTGGAGCAAATTTCAGGGAAGTTCTCGCTCTAATTCTACTTTTCTCTTCACCTTTATTTAACGCTTAGTACAAAAGGGACTTTGTACAATTCAAGTGGGGGGACGGGATTAGAATTGTCTCTTGAACTTTATTATGCCCTCGTTGTTCTAGTTTATTTTGAAAAATTATGCCATATTTAAATTTTGACATGTTTTTCTTAACCTAACTAGATTAGACCTTAGCCGAGCACATACAACCCTTGATATTATATGGTGAGATTAGCCTTATTCGTTTCCAATATTTTACCCCAAATCCACCAAATTATGAGTGTGCCGGTAGCTTGTAAACTTTAGAACTTGGCCTTTGCATCATTTCGAGACCATAGACGAAGTATGTTGAGTTAGCTCGATGTATTTGGACTTTTCAGTTTAAGAAGGCAGTATTATAGGATTATCACCCAAATAGCCTACCATTGTGTGTCTATCGATTAGTCACCTCGACTTCTCGACCCCCATGTGAAACCTTTTTGTTTCACTCACCTTTAGTGCAAGATACCCATAGATACACCCATCTGAGTCATTCATTTCATTTTGTTAACCCAATATATTGTTTCGATACACCTATACACCTTAGCCTACCCTGTAGTCTTTATTTGTGATTGGGAAGTCATCATTTGCCTAAGTTCAAGGTTCAAGTGGAAGGTTCGGGAATCACGCTTTCGTCGACGACATATTCTTAAAGATCAGTGAAGACCCCCCGAAGTCCCATTGTTCATCTCAAGTGGGGGGATATTATGTTTAGTTGCTATAGTTATGATTAAAAAAAAATAGTTTTGTTATTTAAGTGCAATGTTATAAGCACTGTGTTATGAGCTTTATATAGATTTAGTATCTAGGAGGCCACCTCGGTTACATTCGAAGATTGGAGTTGGTAATTGCGGCAACAGTTGAAGAAAAGGTAGTGTGCCCATCACGACGTCCTCTAATAACACATCTACCTAGTATTTCATGATCCGGTTTCTTAACTTCAAAGCTTGAACTTTGGGTGGACGGTAATTGGTGATGACTTGGTTATAGATTTAGACTATCTGCTTGATTTTTATTTTACACCATTTATATATCCCATGTCTTATCCTTCCCTTTAGTCATGAAGCGTGTCTAGGTGATGCAGCGAGCAACCTTTGGTGTCTTGGCCATGGATTTGGTCATGTACCATTGGTTTGTTCCACTTCGCCATGACATGTTAGTAATGACGAGTCACCCTACCCATATTGCCTTCGAAAATTGTTTAACCCTTAACTCTAGTGGTGGAGATTTGTGTAACCGCCAAACTTATGATAGAATACATGCTATGACTATGCGATTGAGTGATCACCCTGAAATTGACACTTAGAATAGTTGAGAGATTTAAGTGTTTCGTTCCCATTTCGTGATGTGTTCGGCTTTGTTTTATTCTAGCATAAGGGATTTGTAAACTTATATTTTTCAGGTAATGGGAGATATATTTTTAGGAATCTATCTAATAAGGTCTACTTGAGGGCAAGTAGAGTTCAAGTGGGGTTATATTTGATAACATCAAAATATCCTGAATATTAAGTGTCAATTTCTGTGACAACTGGCAATTTAGGGAGTCTATTTTAGGTAACCGCATTACGTTAAACTAAACCGAGCTTTGCCTTTATCACTATTTTTATAAACCATGACTTGATTTTATATCGTCTATTGGTTTTTACGGTTTATTTCACTATTGAATGAGTTATCGTATGAGTTTTAACTCTATTTGGTAGGCACTATTCGATTCGGCACTAGAAAAGCCTAAAACGAGAAATATTGTAACTTTTAGACCGTAACTCGAAAATTGACAAATAAATAGTCAAAACTCGTGGAAAAACGTAAATAACGATGTTAGAAAGTCGAATGAACGTCGTGGGACACTCGGGTGACAATATATGAGCTAGGGAATGGGTAAACGGGATAGTTAAGAAAAATTACAACTCTGACCCTCCATTTTTACCTATGGCCGGCGCCCCCCTCCCCTTTTTTATTTATTTTTGAGTCCTTGTGTCCAAGTATAAAAGGCCACACCCTCCCCTCATTTGATACTTTTGTTTCTCTCACTAAAAACACACACAACCTCACATTTCTCTCTCTACTCTCTCTCTCCTCAAATAATAAAACCCTAACCCGAAACACCTAACCGGCCGCCGCCACTGTTCCGGCCACCACCGCCACACGACGGCGCGTGACCACCCACCACCACCACCATATCGAAGATCTTTTCATCCTCTTTCTATCCATATATAACACTCTCACTAAAACCTCCATTAACACCTTCAAATCTAAAGATTAAGATTCGGATTTCTAGGGTTTCAAGTGGGTTTTGCAATTCGTGTTTGGATACGGTAAAAGAGACATGAATACACCTAGTTTGAGCTTTGAAAAGCCACGAATGGCTTATTAGGGTTTCGACCCTAGGTTGAAATTTGGGGCTTTTGGGTGAAACATGGAATTAAGTCTAATTAACATCTAAATAAACAAGTAGTTAGTGTTTGGTAAGCATGTGGTGTATCAATTTGATGGGTTTATGCATTTTAGGTCTAGTTTCATATTTTTGGATAGAATAGATGATGGGTTTTGTGTGTTGGTTGATGATTGGAGCTTGATTGATTGTATTTGGATGTTGTGGTATTGATTTGGGAGGTATTTGGATGTGAGCATGGGGCGTACGAGCCACTACACCCACGTTGGGTTGTGTTTGGGTGGCGTACGTGACCCACATGGACCAAGGGTCCGGGTCGGGTCGTTTTGGTAGCTTGTTGGTTGATGTAGTTGGTGTTTGGATGAGACGCGTGGAGCCGAAAAGCTTTTAGAGCTGGTTTGGTTCACGTGGTCTTAACTGTGATCGTGTCATGACCATTAGGGTCATAACATTGGTTTCGGGTATAATTGGTTGGTTGATTGGTTGGCGAGATTGATTTGAGATTGATTTGAGTTGGTTTGGGATTGAATTGCGCTATTATGACTTTTAAATTGAACTTGATATATATATTGTCAACTTTGAGCTACGTCGGTGTTACTTTGACTTTTTAGTCAATAGTTGACTCCGACAAAGCCGTAACATGGACTTTAGTATAGTTTGGACTATTGATTGATTAAAAGCCGAGAAGTCATGACTCGTGCTTGTGGACTCGAAACGAATAACGATATGAGATTAATATTGGAATTTGACGAAATATATATATATATATATATATACATGGAAAATGCTAATAGACTATGAAATATAAATAATAAATGGGCTTTTGTACCAAAAATATCGATAACAAGACTTATCTTGTTATTTACTATTTATAAATGGAAACTAACGACTAAATTGGAAATGTTTTATAATAAATAAGTAATTAATGTTTCGAGTACACGTTTATCGAAGGATGCCAATTATGGGCATTTAATACTAGTTTAAGTATTTATTTGCTTACGTTGTGTGCATGGGTTACGGATAACCTAACATTAATAGTGTTGATCCACGTGGGTAGCGGACTTATTAGGTTGACGAATCTAATAAGAGCCCGTTAGGTACGTTGGGTAACCTTATTAATGGGTGAATTATCCTTATGACTCTTTAGGATACGATTGATTTATGGGATAATAAGCGACACGAGTAAATAAATGAGTTTATCGAGTTGAAGAATTCGATAAGGGCTACTATTTATTCCGAAACTTATTGGACTATAGAGCTTATCGCTTAGATGTCTCATGGTGTTGCGTCGAGTTATATACTGGTTGTTTGAGTGCATTCATAGCATCATTTTGAGTCGATACACCCACATGAGGATACCAAACACTAGGATTAAATGGCGAAACGAGACATTTTTGGGAATAACAAAATGGAATACATTGGGGTAGTTAACGTTGATTTCGAGATATATATATATATATATATATTAAATTTGGTATACATTAATAGGTTGTGCCGAGTCGATAGTTGCTGTGTCGTGATTACTGTTATCTTCTGCTAGTGTTTATTCGTACGTTGATTGCTTGATGTGAGTTTCATAGCCCCACTTTTATCTACGTTTTTAACTATATTGGGGTGAGAATCATGCTACTGTTTTTGGACCGTGAAAACCATTTGGATTTGCTTATATGCTTGACTGTTTAGATAGATGTGCGGTAGTTGTTTCCTTAGTCTAGGTTTAACCGTGCCTAACTAAGAATAGACTTCTACATCGACCTAGTCCGGGGTTGGCAATTGTTCTAGATTTTGCTACGACAGTGCTGGACTAGAGTCGCTGGGCCCGAGTAATCCCTGGATGCGGGATATGATTATGGTTGGTGATCCGGGTAGGATCGGTGTGCAAACGGTATTTATCTATCTTAGGTCTTGCATAGCAAATCAACTCCTACTCGTCCACTATGATTTTGTTGAACTTAAACCTATGAACTCACCAGCGTAAGCTGACCTTTTAGCATGATTTCTCAGGTATTTGAAAGATGTTTGGAATACGTGATCGGTGGAAGCTTGGCAAGAAGGCGGGGTTCAAGGATCATTTCTGACTCTGATAAACTTTGGGGAAAAAAAATTCTCTCTCTCCCATGGAGAAATCCGGCCACCTTCTGCCATCTACTCTCCGGTCATAAATCTTCCTTCACACCACGTCCTCTCTACCCTTCAATCATTATCGGTTTTGGGGTATGCAATACGTGGTTTGGTTTTTCATTAATTGACAGAAGGCGGTGGCTGTAACTCTTATGTAAACGGATTTCTTCCGGTTCCTAGCCCTAACTATTCTCAATCGTCTTCATCTTTTCTGGTGAATCGTTTTTAGGGTTTGAATCTTTTTGAGGGTTTGTAATCGCACCCTTTAATCTATAATTATATTTTTAAGGGTCGATTTGCTGTTTGTTTACGCGCTTATGGTCTGAAAAACCTTTTTAGTTTTTTTGGTTATCGTTTTTGAATTGTTGTAACCCTCGTTAGGGTTTTCTTTGGATGCACGTCAAACCTTTTATGGATCGCATGATTCTTTATTGCTTCTGTGAGATTTGGATGTGGGTTTAAGAGAGAGAGAGGGCTGTTGGTGATCGATCTGTATGATGGTTTTTGCTTAATTACTGCTGCAACGTTTATCATCAACTTACTGCAGATCGCTATGGATTTTCTTGTGTATGTTAGGGTTTCATAACCCTAGACTAGGTTTTTATTGGTTCAGCGCTATCATGCAACTGGTGTGCGTGCTGCTACTGTTGCTGGGATGTGATGCTACCAATTGTGAAAACCCTAGTTTCCTCTATGGCAGGTTTTTGTGCACTAGTTTTTCATGCTGATTTTCTTGTGGTTGCTGATGACATTCTGAACCTTGCCATAGTTGTTTTCTGATTATGTTGGTTCACACAGTATGATGATTAAAGACAACACATTAACTATGATACGGTTGGTTCATTTAATCTGATGTTTCTGGTGCGTTTGGATGTGGGTTTGTCATTGACTATATACCCTGTTTATGTTTCAAATTCGATTTGCTTTGGATTACACTCTTATTAGGTTATTAGTATTATGCTTCATGCGTAATACTAATTGAAGTCGCAAATGAATTTGTTTTGGAATGAGCACCTTAGGTGTTTGTTATGGTCCGATCTACACTTGGCCACTCGTGTTAGTTTTGGATTTATTGGTAAGTGTGGTATTGCATGAAATGGTCTTTATTCATGGATTGGAGTACTACTTGGTAGGCGGGGAAACTTGGTTATGGGTTTCTTCATGGGCAAGTTCTGGATCGCTATGATGACTAAGAAGACTCAAGTGTTTATTTGAGTTACGATTTATTGTATTTTACTTTTAGTCATTGTTAGTTGTATTTGGATTTGTAAGTTATAAGAATGGCCTGTCATTCTTATATAGTGGTTATGTAAGGGTCCTAAGGGACTGAGATGAGGGACTCACTCTCATCCGTTGTACTTCAATGTTTTTTGGTTAATATATTTTACCAGGGTGCAGGATTACTCCCCTTTACCCAAAAAAACTTTGGGGACCTATTTTATTAAATCATGTGTTGGGCCTAACACTTTTGGATTAAATGTTTTGAATAACTAAATTTGAGATTGGTTTTGAATGTTAAATGACTATCTTTTTGCTATACTTGTGTGCGATACCAATCCAATACTAACGCCCCAAAAACTTGATTAAGTCTTCCGCTGTACCGAGATTTGGGGGTGTTACAATTTCCCCCGATAATGCTTGTAATTTATATCATTTATATGGATTTACGCTTGTTTTCCATTATATTCCACTTTCAGGTAAATTACGAGCATTGGAGCTAAAGAGACGCGAAATTGGAGAATTATTAAAGATTTATCATAGTATGCTCACTTTAAAGAAGTTACGGCGTAACTCATCTCTCACATCACGCCATAACTAGCCAACTCATCAGAAGATTACGACGTAACTCTCCCAAAAGATTACGACGTAACTATATTAGTTAAAATGAGGATCCGCGCCGCTGATAACTACGCCGTAACTCGTTCCTAACCTACGGCGTAACCAAGAATTATTGAAGATACGGCGTAACCACTTCTAAGGTTACGCCGTAACCAGCAGATCTAGTGCAATTTACGAAGAAATAGATGATTACGGCGTAACTATTTTATTAGTTACGCCATAACCCAGATCTGGCCTATAAATACCCCACGATTTCCAGCATTTCAAAGCATCCCATTTCACACACCACAACCAAAGAACGTGGGAAGAAGCCAAAGGCATGTCTAGAGGAGCATACGGAGCTATCTCCAAGGGAGAAATCACTCCCCTACGATAAGCATTAGCATTTTATCTTTTCTTTACTTTCGATTCATGTATTTCATAATATTAATTATTGAATTGATTTGTATGGTTAATATGAGCGGCTAAGCACCTCTTGGTGCTGGCCTAGTTATGATTCCTTAATTGTTATGTTTACGTTTACATTACTTCCGTATAATTATTTCTAAGTGTATGCATGCATAGTTTATTGGTAGCTACCCTTGTTTCGGTAGTTTTGAATGCCGATAGAGGCTAGTTGCTTAGGAGATATGACCAACTGACCCTAAGTGAGTAGACTGAGACGGGAAGGGTAAGATATGACCAACTGACGACCCTTTCTACTTGTGCGATTTGACCAACTGATCACCTACTGTTTGGATGAACTTAAGAATTAGAGGGTGAGTGTTTAAGTTGCTAACACCCAGGCACTCACTATTATAAGTCTAGCATGTAGCGGAACTTAATGACTAGACTTAGGGGACCAGGAACAACTGGACTTATGAAGGGACACCTGACTTCTCCAGTGGTGGCATCTTTGCTGATAGGTTAAGGCGAATTGACCAAATGCCGTCCTCTCGACTTTGACCCCACCTGAAGTAATTGGAAGTAATTAGACGTAGACATTACTAGCTAGGATGAACAACTAGGTTAGCACCACTCTCTATTGATTTCACCTTTGCCTTTATTTGCTTTATTAGTTAATTAATTAAATCATATTAAAATCTGTGACACCTAGACTTAGTATTAATCCAACACACATAACTCTTGGGACAACCTCGGTTTTACCAAATACAACACTACACACGACCGGGTACACTGCCTGTTAGTGCATTAGGGTAGACCATAGGTATAATGAGACATTATAAATATTAAAATCTGGTCAGTAAAACATGCATCAGGCAACAACTACTTAAACAAACCACTCATTTTATATTTTTCTTCCATTTCTACTTAATTATGACCAATCAAACCCAAAGCAAGGTCATGACAACAATAATAATTTGACCAGTGTTAATACAAATAAACCGTAAAAACGTTTATTAATATTTTGCGATCTCTTTGTGTTTTGTTGATAACAAATATAATGTTATCTTAAGTACAATTATAAGGATACATGTTATTTTTGTAAAGCATTTACATATAGCCATTTAAATACAAAAATGTTGTAATTAATCATTTGTTGTAATAGTTTATTAGGATGGGTAAAAACCACAACCCATGGATCATATCCATACCTTTCTCTATGGGGATTTCCGGCCGCCCCTCTTGGTCATCTTCCGGCCATAAACAACCACAATAACGTCCTCTCTACCTTCGTATTCTCGTCCCTGGGTATGCAATACGTTTCTTGTGTTTGTTTTCTATTACAAGAGGTGGTGGCTGGGGATATTCAAACCCTAAACATTATTAATTCAATCGGATTATCAAATATGTCTTTATGGACGTTTTAATGATCTTGATTTTCTTCTAGGGTTTGATTATCTTTTTGAGTTCTATCGTTTTAGGTGTTCCACCCTAATCGATCTGATTGCTTATCCTTTTTTGGGTATCGTTATTAGGGTATAACTGACTTTGGGTGTCTAGCAATCGACTCTCGCATCTGTTTTATGATTTATATATATATGGTCGATTTGCTATTGGGATCTGCGCTTAACTGAAAAACCTTTTAGGTTTTATTCTGTATGGTGAAGTAAACCCTTGCTAGGGTTTTGTATTGGATGCAAGTCAAACCTGATAGTGTTTGAGGATTTATGGTGGCTTTCAGGTTTCTGGTTGAATTATATGTGGGTTGAAGAGAGAGATGTTTGTTAAGGATCGATTTGGTGGTGGGTGTCGCCTATTGCTGCTACGCTTATGATATTACCCAACAGATCTTTATGGTTGTTTAAAGTGTAAGTTAGGGTTGTTTAATCCTATTTCTTGTCTATGGCAATTGTAACGATTCATGCCATAATGGTAATCTGTGTGTTACTTCGATGTGGAAGTTAGGGTTTCTAAAACCTTGTGGTTACGACCTGGTGCTGGATATTTACATGTGCTCTTTTGGTCACTGTTACTTGTTTAAAGGTCGTATTTTCTGCATGAGTATGGAAGTTAGGGATGTCATTATCCCTATTGCATGTTCATCAGTTCTTCATGATGTTTGTTGCTTATGGCTTGCGTATTTGGGACTGAATTGATGTGGGTTCTGAAGTATCCCTGGTCTCTATGGTCGTTTGCTGTTTTTACCTTGCAAGGGAGGTCTTTAACTCTTGTAAGTATGTTATTAGACCTGGGTGCTTTCCTAGTGTCCGTCTATAGTAGTGTGGAAGTTAGGGGGTTCACCCCTATTCGGTTACCGATATACTTCTTGGACATAATTCCGATCATGAGGTCGTTGTGGGTGGGTCAATTGGATGTTAGAGCTCTATGACGTCTTTTGAAGAATCAAGGATCTTCTTGATTAGCGTCTAATGTTTTATTTTATAAGGCGTTGTAGTTTATGTTCTATGATTTGTTATAAGTGTGTTCTGTCACTCTTATATAGTGGATAGTGGTAAGTTATTAGAATGTTTTGTCATTCTTAATAGTCTGTAAGTGTCCTAAGGGACTGAGATGAGGGATGTCACCCTCATCCTTTGTACTTCAATGTTTTTTGGTGTAATGAATTTTACCGGGGTGAATTAACCCTTTTACCCAAAAAAAATATCCATAACCCATTGACCCATACCCATTTGACTAGATACAATGTATTCATTAGATACATTGAAACTAAAGGAATACCCATGGACCAACCCATAACCCATGACCAATAACCAAAAAACCCATGGGCAAAGAGGAGCGTCCCACGGATCCCTAGGTTTACACTAGACGGATCCCTTGTGGGAGGGATCCGTGGGATCCGGGGAACAGTGGCAGAATTTGCCTATAAATAGAGAGCCATTTCTTCATTCTAACTCACCCCTCTTCTTACTAATTCTCTCATATACTCTCATTCTCTTCTAACAAAAGATCACTTGACCTAGAGAGTACTTCCTTCTTTCTTTCTTTAGTGATTCTCATATAGGTCCTTCTCTAAGGCGAGATCACGAGCTTTCTACAAAGTCATCCAAGCAAGGGGTCCTTGATTGATTTGTTCCTCCGCAAGATTTCTGTAGCGAAGATCTTGTATTTGATATTTCACATATTTGTTGTGTAATAGTCGTGTTGGTTTGGTCCACCGTGTTACGGACTCGGTATTTAGCTTTGTACAGGAAAAAGGTGTAAGCAACGTTGTGAAGGCCTCTCCGCCAAGTTGAAGGAGTTTGTTGACATAGTGCTTGAACTCTCGAGTAGGTGACTCGGGGAGTGGAGTAGGGCAAGGAAGGTGTCCTTGTAGCCGAACCACTATAAATCGGTTGTGTAATTTCTATCCCTTTGCTTTACTTTGTTTACTTGCTTTATCATTAGATCTATACTTTCTCTACATCCATACGATCTCACATATTATCGAATCTAAAGTTTTTGAAACTAAACTTAAAATCGGCAAAACTATTCAACCCCCCTTTTAGTTTTCCACAACCCGTATACCAACATAACACAATCACCATAGAACTTTAAACCCGACCCGTGACTGTCCCGGCCACTGGGTTGACCCGACTCACTATGTCAGCCTGACTCAGTGAGTCAACTCTTCCAAAATAGCCACGGCAACCAACTCGACTAGATCCGAGTCTTAAACGAGTAACTCATTAACAAAAACAGAAATTAATAACACCACACCGATCCATGTTTTATCCCACACAAACCGTTCCAAACTTGTTTCCTTTACCACACGAATTATTATCAAAATACGTTTTCATTAATGTCACGCAAATCATTTAAAGATGTTTTTAAGTCTTGTTTTCATTTTAGTTATCCACGAAAGTACAAACATAAACAACATACGAATCGTTAGAAACCAAAAATAACAATATATCGACGAATTATGTTTTACCGAGAGAAAGAGATGAACAAAGAGCGGCATGGTGGTGTCTCTACGAGTACAACTCGTAACCACTTGAACCCTTGAATTTGTTTAACAACAAAACCCTAGTTATCCAAATCTTAAATTCAAGATCTAGAGCGCGTCTTTGTGTTTCTTGGCGTGTGTGGTATGAAAATAGAACCACAAGGGCTAGATCTATCATTCTAGTTAGGCGGTGTTACAAATGGAAGTGGCCGGAGTCCGGCGACGGCGCCAGAACCCTAATAGGGTAGCCGAAATATTTTAGAGAGAGAGGTAGAAATGTTGTGTGTGTTTTGAAGAGAGAGAAAGTAAGGTGAGAAAATGAGAGAGTGAGGAGAGTGTACACTCATGAAGGACCTAACATGCACAAGTGAAAGTATAGGGGCGGAAATGTAAATGTCACAGGGACCATACATGTAACTTTCTTAATCTTTTGATATATTAGGTTCGGGACTCGTTTAAACTAGCAAACGAATGATTCATGACTCGGGAATTACGCCAATGTTCTCAGAATAATATTTCCGATAAAAATGACTATAAATACGACTCATATCTCAAATTAGAGAGAACGATCACTCTAATTGTCGTTTCTCCGTTTATGATGCATCGAGGAAATTACGAGTTGTCACAACATGATAGATAGTAAAATGTAAAAAAGTTACTTATGTCTGTACTACCTTTTATATTACCTTCTCCGTTTACACTTTTCTCCCCCTTTTGTGGAAACAAAAGGGTGTGTCCTTGGAGTTTAAACTTCATTCTCCCTAAAAGGCGAGCTTACATCATCCCTAGTGAAGTTAAATCATCTACTCTAATCCCCTTTGGTTGTTGCATCCCCAAGGTTATTTCCCTTATTTGGTAACGGATCCATGGATCAAATTTAGAGGCTTATCCTACATCAAAGTTAGTTTTATGCAATATATAAACAATAGGATAAATATATGATAAAGAAAATATTCATAGCACATGATACACGTAGGTAAGCTATGTTAGACTATCTTCTCCTCCTTTTAGTCGAAACACCAAGGTGTGTCAAAGAGTCAGAGTGATGATTAATGCGTGCATGCTCCCCTTAAACGGTTCCTTCCTCTTGTTCGAGGCGTCAAGGTATGATTGAAAAACTAAAAACAAAAATTAGTGGAAAACTATATTCGTCCTTGAATGAGTAAGTCATATACAACAAAGTGTATAAGATGCACTCTATAAATGCTTGATGGAAGCTCCCCCTTGCCCTAGGGCGTCAAGATGAACCTACAAGACAAAAATTAGTGCAATAGAAGCTTTGTGTTTAGACAAATAGGTCATATACATGATCCAATATGAGTTTTTGACGGATGTTCCCCCTTGTTTGAGGATGTCAAGATGTACCTACAAAAAGAAGCATAATCGATGCAAACTTCATCCTTTGATGAGAATGCCATATACAACCGAATGTATATGATGATGAACCTACAAAATAATAAACAATGCGAACGTCATCATGAAGACGAGAACGCCATGATAGCAATGTGAATATGCCGTCGAAGACTAATCTAAGACAATTTTTCCACAGACAAGTGTGCCATACACATTAAGTATAGTTATGAATTTGAACCTACAACGAAAGTCATTAATAATATATAGATGAAGCAATCATGAGTAACTCAAGCTAGAGAGACATGAAAAAGATCTCATGATGTGTAATTTTCTAATAAGAAATACAAACAATCATAAGAAAAGAAAACAAATATATAATATGAATCTCTAAAAATAAAGGTGTAAAAAATAATGCCTAGAAATAAAATATGAAGTGAAGTTAGAACATTAAGAGTTAGACAGTGGTGATAACTTGGTAGATGACCCAAGATTGATAAAACTAGATTTTTCGCTAATCCATGGTGATGATGATTAGTGAAATAGGTGATGGAAGGTGGTGGTGATAATGCAGGAAATACAAAAATTAGAAACTCGTATGTATAGCAAATGCTAGAACGCATAAAACATTGAAGATATGAACTCATGCAATCCTTGTCTAAAATTCACTATTTGAGGGATAAACAAAGGAATATGCGTTTTGGAATGTCAAGTGACCGAGAAGAAAAAGAGAATATGAATTGACATTTGCTATTCATTGATGGTTAAGGGTTATGATTTGACCAATATCATTGACGCGAATCGAGAACGAAATTTGTTCATTGATTTGACATAAATTATTTTAAAAATGACCTATTCCAAGTGACATTGGGAGAGAGAGTACTAACAATGTTTTGACCGACATGATCTTTTGCAAAATTATCATCTACCAAAGGTGAATGTATCATGCCACTGTATATGCTTGAAAATAATTAAAAAGAAGGGAAAACAATATGTACCTAGGAACAGACATTCCATATGAAAAATGTAAAAATAAGAACACTAATTGCTTATATGAGGATGAGAATGACATCATAGGATGGGAGAGAGTTTGGATAGACCAACGTGTTAGAAAGTGACGATTTTGATTAACATACCATTTGCACTGAAAATGATGTACATTATATGTGTTAAATGATTATGTGATCCTATTATAAGCAAAGGGTTTTGTAGATGCAAGTTTTGTGTACAATGGTTGCGAGAATTGAAGATTCTTGAATTAACTATCACTATTAATGCGGGAAATACTAGTGGTTTCATGAACCAGTTTTAGCTAAGTGGTGTGTACCTATGTGTTGATAGTTTAGGGTGTAAAAAACATGAGTGTGTATTCTTTAATAAAGTTTGGCAAAACACAATTATGTGAATGAATTTCTCTCCCCCTTAATCGGTGGACATCCAACATAATGTGTAATGCATCAAATAAATAATGAACATAGTGTAACACCCCCAAAATATCACAGCGGAAGATTGTGTCACTGGGGTGCTACTTCATAATACAAAGTACAAGTTACAGAAAACGACCTCTAAATGAGACGTTTTGAAAAGTTACCATTCGATTGATAAATTCAGAGTACAAACATGAGGTCCCAAAGTATAATATATAAATGCTTACAAAATGTTTCGAATGGTAAATGATAAAAGCGTAAGTCTTCAAAATATGTCGTGCGACTCTATGCTTCAAACTCTAGCTATCGCCTTATGACTTGAGATAAACATGCTAAAAAGTGTCAACGCAATGGTTAGTGAGTTCATAGAGTTTGTTTAACATGTAAGCCTTTAAAGAACGTTCACACAGCAAAGGCATTGTAAATCCACTCAGTTTCAAGTTCCGCCCATACAAAACTTGCAACCTGTGTATTTACAACCCACTGCTAAAATATAGTATGTCAATCATATATGCATGTATCATAGTAGTAAAAAGTATAAATGTCACCACAAGGGTCTTCCAACAACTTAATTTGGGATGTCTCTAATTTAATAGCCTTCTAACAACTTAATTTGGAGCCATTAAATTAATGGTCTTCCAACTACTTAATTTAGAGCCACTTGTGTATGTATCTAATTTAATAGCCTTCCAACAACTTAATTTGGAGCCACTAAATTAATGGTCATCCAACAACTTAATTTGGAGCCACTGAATTGAATAACGCAAATAAGTATAATGCATTCAAGAATAACCCAAATAGGTATATCATAATCATGTACGTATGCAATCATGTATAATGCAATCAAGTATTATGCAATCAAGTATAAAAAGTATAGCGTAGCATAAAAGTGTAAATGTTTTGAGTATTTGTATTTGTAAAAGCAAGTAGTTGAGCATGTATCTCCCCCAAAGAGTTTGTAAGATGGTTAAACAAGTAAAAGTAGGGGCTACGAAACTCACCTGATAATATGATAACCAATGAATGATACTAGCAAATTGGGCAGCGCTTCCGCATCTAAATTCAAAAATCCATTTCCTAAACTATAAAAACCTCTAATCCTCATATCAACCCCAAAACTATCCTAATTGCTCCCATAATAAAAACTCATCCTTAGAATTAGCTGATCTATCCTTGCCAAAGTTTCAAGAAATTTCTGAGAACCACAGCTCCAATCCACCATTGTGTAGCTCTTAATCCAACCGTGGAAATACAAAATAAACTTAATTTTTTTTTAATCCAAAAAAACCCTAAAAGTTCTCTTTAGGTGGCGATTTTTTTCCCTTGCCCTCTTCAAATCGTTTTTTCATCTTTTCTGGCCTACAACCTCTGATTCTTGGATCGAATTACTTATCCTAGTGTTTAAACATTGCGTTTAACATTGGTTTACTCAATTCCTTTCTTGTTTTTTAGGTTTTTAGATCAGATCTGGTGTAAATCATTTTTTAGGGTGGATATTAGTGCGTTGGAAGCTAGATTGAATCGTCTTAAGGGTGATGGAATTGATGTTGCTGCTGCTCCTGAGTTGTGTAAAGCTGCTAGGGTTGTCCGTAACCCTAGCACTAACGATGGGAATCAGGTTGGTGATACTGATTTCGAATCTGTTTGGGGTACGGAAACTATGGTGAAAACTGGTGGTCTTGACCCATGGGTGAACACTAAGGTAGGACTTGACAGTGATAAGGTAGGCACGTCGTCTTCTCTTAACGCTAATGCTCATGATTCTGATTTGAACGTGAATTTGGTTTCTCCTTGTGTTAATGATTCGAAGGTGGAAAATTTAGTTGCATCTGCTAATGTGGTTAATGAGTCTAATTCTAATGTGAATGAAAAAGTGCCTAATGACGTTAGGTCGTTTGCTAATGTGCTAAACCCGGAACGAGTTACTAAGAAAGTTAACTTTCGACCACTGGTGAATGAGCATCATATTGCTAATCATGATACGGTTCTCCCTAAAGCTGCTATGGAGGGTGTATTTAACCGTTGTGACAATACTCTTGTTGGCTTCTTTGTTGGTAAGACTATTGCGTTTCCTTTGGTACAAAACTATGTCACTAACACGTGGGGTAAGTTTGGAATAAAGAAACTTATGAAGAATGACGATGGTGTGTTCCTCTTTAAGTTTGATTCTAAAGAGGGTGTTGATACTGTCCTTCAACGGGGCCCTTGGATTATTCGTAACTCTCCTCTCATCCTCACTAGATGGACTCTTGATGTGTTATTGTCTAAAAGTGAGGTCACCAAAGTTCCCGTGTGGATTAAATTGCATAATGTGCCATTACTTGCCTATTTGGAAGACGGGTTGAGCCTTATTGCTAATCAGGTGGGTAAGCCGATTATGTTAGATGCTTTTACTAGTTCCATGTGCGTTGACTCATGGGGTCGCATTAGTTTTGCACGTGCTCTTGTTGAATTATCATCGGAATCTGAACTAAAACATGTGGTTACTATGGCGATCCTTAAAAAGGACGATAGTGGTTTTACTATGGCGAGTATCAAGGTTGAATATGAATGGAAACCTCCACATTGTACTAAATGTAAAGTGTTTGGGCATGTTAATGCTTGTTGTCCTAAGAGTATTAAGGAACACCATGATGTTGCTCCCACCTCGTCTTTGGATGAGCCTGATGATGGGTTTAAGGTGGTGCAGAATCGGAAAGCCAAACCCAAAGGTACGACGATGTCTAGTGGTATTAATATGGGTAAGGGTCCTAGATTTGCACCTAGGAAGCAGGTTTATGTTGCTAAGACGAAGACACCGGAAGTTGCTAGTGTTAATCCTAAAGGTACACCTATTACTACGTCTAACTCTTTTAGGACTCTTGAGGTGCAAGATGACACGGGCATCCCAAGTACTGTGGTTGATTCTACTACTGTCGAGGCGAAGACTGGGAAGTCTTCTGGTTCTACTAAGGAAGCAGGTATTGATGGTTCTCGGGGGAAGGACTCACGAGTTGATATTGGTGCGGCTTCTAAGCCTCCGGAGACTATGACTTTTTCTGCTACCAAGGTAAGTAATCCGTTTTCTAAAGTCGGGAATGTGACCTGTTCTGACAGTGAAGAGGATGAGGTTTTGGAGCCGGATAACCCTATGGCGTCATTTTTGACTTCTGGGGGTGGTGGGGTTTTTTTTTTGGGTAAAGGGTTTTTCCCCGGTAAATATATAACCAAAAAATAATGTTAAGTACAAATGGAATGTGGCTGAAGTACCACATTAACCTCAAGCGAAGAGCTTGATAAAACTAGTGTTTATGACATGCCATAAACACAAATAACCTAGCTATAATACATCATCTAACTAGGCATAAACAAGTAAAAAAAACTTGTAACAAGCGAGCATCCCGCATCCAGCCAATCCACGAAGGGAGCAAGTTGACCCAGGAAGTTTGCCTCCTTAAAAACCCTTTCCAAGAAAAACCCAAAGGGAAAAACCTTGGAGTAGGGAAAAAGAGTACAACCCTTACCCGGCACTCCCTTCGTGCGAAATACAAATACTTGGAATCTTCCATTTATCCAGAATCAACCGAGATCGCGAGGTTAGCTTCTTGAACTTGAAAGTAACCAACTTCAACCGAATAGTAGAGACAATGATGCTAACCACTTCAGCAACAGTAGACTTCTTACGCTTGAAAATCCTAGCATTGCGCTCCATCCAAACAAAGTAAGTAGTAGCAGCAAGCAATAATCGAGAAATGATGCTACTAACCGACCGCCCCTTAGATAAAGGAATAAGGACTGTAACAATACTCTCCAACGAAGGTGGGACCGCATCCATACCAGCTAATACCAGAATCTGAAACCAAACCTGCATAGAAAATTGGCAGTCAAAAAATAAGTGAGAATAAGAATCCGGAAACAATTCACAAAGCGGGCATCTAAGCAGGTCCAAATCAACGTCAGGACCAACATCCCATTGTCGCATCCTATCCTGAGTCTTCAGCTTCTGCTTAATAGCGAGCCACAAATGTATAGCATGCCTCGGAATACAATGAGAGAACCAAGGAACATTATACCATTTAACCAAATCAGCCCTTAGACGCAATGATTCCCATGCACCCAAAACTGAAAAACAACTAAAGTTACCATCCAGGTTGCGCCATAATTATCCATCGTCAGTATCGTTAAGATTAGGAACCGGGAGAGCAACTAACAATGGAAATCTAGATAACCAGTCCAACGGCCATCGCCAAACATCATTGGCAATCAGATCACTAACCGAGTCAGATAAATTAAACCCCGCTCGGGCAATATCTCTAGCAGTAAGCAAACCATGAATCGGGCTTAACTCACACCACATATCAAACCAAACCGAAGTGTCCTTCCCATTGTTGATCTTATGCCAGATAAAGGGACGAACCTTGGGTCTAATTGCAAGAAGCTTGCGCCATCCCCAACTCACATCCCCCAAACAAGGGACATCCCAAAAGCTTCTCCCACGAAGTTTAAAAGAATGAATCCATTGAACCCATAACGACTCTTTATGTGTCAAAATATTCCAAATATGAGTAGTCATGAGAGTAATGTTAAAATCCTCCAAACGACGAATACCAAGACCACCTTCTTTCTTTGGCTTACAAACAGAATCCCAAGCAACCTTAGCCTTTCCATTTTTCATTTCTCCTTGACACCAAAGGAAACCTCTCATAAGCTGCTCTAACTCATGGATAATACGAGTAGGAAGGATAAATACCAAAGCCCAATATAAATGCATCGAAGATAATACAGATCTCACCAACTGAAGCCTACCCGCAAGAGATAAGAACTTATTACGCCAATCATTCACACGTCCTTCCACTTTTTCAACAAGCACCTTACAATCCCTTTAAAGAAGTCTCGATGATATAAGGGGGACCCCAATGTACCTGACAGGGAGAGAACCCTCTGCAAACGGCATAGACTGGAGAATAGCAGCTTTAGGAACATTACAAAAGAAAGCTGTACTTTTAGGGATACTTGGGACAAGACCCGAAAAGTTCTTGAAATCCTCCAAAGCCTGCATAATGACATTAACAGAATCCTGATGGCCGAACAAGAAGAGGTCATCTGCAAAACAAAGGTTAATAATTCTCTGTTGTTCACACAAATGATGAAACTGAAAATCCACTGCATTAGAAACCTTTTTCTGCAATATAAGAGTAAGCACTTCCATAACCAGCGTAAACAAGTATGGAGATAACGGGTCACCTTGTCTAAGGCCCCGCTTACCTTTAAACCAGCCATGAAGATCCCCATTAACACATATAGAATAAGACGTAGATGAGATACATACCATGATCCAGTCAACCATTTTGGAATGAAAACCAAAACCAATCAGAATAGCCTTAAGAAAAGTCCAATCAGCCGTATCATATGCCTTCTGAATGTCCACCTTAAACGCACAGCGAGGAGGACCTCTCCCTCTATGATAATTCCCCATAAGCTCTTGGGTAAGTAATATATTATCAGATATACGACGACCAGGAACAAATGCAGATTGATTAATACTAACCAACTGACCAAGGCCCTCTTTAATCCGATTAGCAAGGATTTTGCTAATACATTTATACACGACATTACAGCTAGAAATAGGCCTATAGTCATTAATCTTAGACGGGGTAGACACTTTAGGAATCAAAGATATAATGGTATGATTAATCTCCTTAAGAAGCTTACCATTTATGAAGAAATCACGAACGGCAGACCTTACCTCAGCACCTACAATATCCCATGCTTTCTTAAAGAAAGCAGCCGTGTAACCATCGGGACCAGGAGCTTTATCATCCCCCATAGAAAATATAGCATCCTTAATCTTCGCATCCGTAACATGACGAACCATTGAGTCAGCCAATTGATGAGGAAGAAAATTAGAGAATATACCATAATCATCAAAGGGAGTACAATTTCCTTCCATACCAAGAAACTGTTCATAACGAGCAACAAAAGCACCTGCAACCTGATGACCCTCGTACAAGACATTGTTTGCATCTCTAACCAATTCAATTCGATTACGGGCACATTTGCTTTTAACAATAATGTGAAAATAAGCCGTATTAGAATCACCTTCATGAAGCCATTGAACTTTAGATTTCTGTTTTAAAAACCGTTCTTCATCTAAAATAGCCTCCTTATATGCAAGAAGATAGTAAGCATGTTCATCCCGAATGTCTGAATTAGACGGATCTATATCAATTGTATTTTGGACCTCATCTAACTCCTTACGAATCCTAACAACCCGCTCATGCAGATTACCTTGACTGTGCAACAGCTTACGAAAAGGAGATTTCAGCCCCTTTAAACGTTGAACCACACGATACATAAGTTAACATAAACGTTTTAAAAAAAAAACCTAATGTTAAAGGGGAAATCCGGCCACCCCTTCCCCCACCCTCCAATCGCATAAAATTGCCCTTAATCCGCCTCTCTATTGTTCTTGTAACAATATGCAATCGGATCTAAGGGTAGTAATCATCTGGGAAGGGGTGTGTTCTTGTTTTTCATTCATTATTTTCTGATTTCGCCTTTTTTTTTCTAAACCCTAATCGTTTTTCATTATAGTTGGTTTTGTAATCGACCTCCTTGTTAGGGTTTAGGTTGGATTATTTATGTATACCCTTAACGATTACTTGGCTTCTTATAATATTTATTCATTGTAATCGCTTGTTAGGGTTTCGGGTTTTTGGATCGTTTTGTATCAATTGTGATTACCTACATAATTAACGATCCTATATTGTTATTATATTGGTCGACTTTACACTCTTACTTTTAAGGGTCGATTGGTTTTTGGATTTGTGCTTAAAGCTTATAAAACCTTTTTTTTAGGTTTTTATTATTCCGATTGGAAGTAACTCGTTTAGAGTTTTGGTATTCTGGAAGTATACCCCTCGTTAGGGTATTGATGAAGGGCTGGTCATTCTGGTGATGAAGGTTTTTATGATTATGTGGGTTTGGGAGAGTGTGATGTTCTACGTGGGTAGATGTTTTGCGTGCTGCTGCACTTGGAAGTTAAGTTTAGGGTTCTTATTCAAAAACACCTTTGATCGGTTGGTTGTGATTTGATCCTGCACGCGTACATGTTTATCATGTTGATGGATCTGGTCCATGTTCTTGCTCATTCGATCTACTTGTTAGGGTTTTACCACCCTTGCTTCGTTGCATTGTGTCTTTGATCATTCTGATATTGGTTTCTTTATGGCTGTTTTGATGGGGTGATCTTGGCATGTACTTTGCATGTTCGTTGTTCGCAACATGGTTGTTAGGGTTTTCTAAAACCCTATGTTTATTCATTTGTTAATTAGTTCTTTTGCAGCTGTTTTAATTCATAATCAAAGGCTGTTGATATTGACTTATTACTGATGAGTGTTAGTTGTCGTCACTTTTCATGGTGATTACATTGGAGGTTAGGGTTCTTTCAGCCCTATGATCGTTTCTACATGTTTCAGCGGATGGGTTGTTTGATTTTGATGCTTATTGCTGCTGGAATCGTTTCTACATGTTGAAGAATGCTTGGATGTTCATACATGGATTCTTCATGGAAGTTAAAGTGGACTACAATAGTGATATAGAAGGCTCAAGTATTTTCTTGAGTAGTATTGTTAATTTTTATGTACTTGTGTCATTATTGGTAGGTTCACTTTATTGTAAGTTATAGGAATGGTTGTCATTCTTATATTCGAGTCTGTAAGTGTCATATGGGACTGAGATGAGGGAAATCACCCTCATCCTTTGTACTTCAACGTTTTTTGGTGTAATGCATTTTACCGGGGTGAATTAACCCTTTTACCAAAAAAAAAACCACACGATACATAGCACATCCATGGACATTAAGACTCCATCCCGCAGTAACCGTATCACGAAACCCATCTTTATGAACCAAGAAGTTAGAGAACTTGAAAGGTTTAGGCTTAGGCTTAGTTACCTGGGGAATACGCAGAACACACGGAGAATGATCCAAATCGATAAGGTTGAAATATAGCAAAAGAACTCGAAATGAGAAAACTTCAGATTGCCAATCACCCTATCAATTTTCTTCAATGTACCAAATGAGCGTCTTGGTTTCTGATTCCAGGTAAAGTGAAGACCGGTACTATTAATATCCTCAACCTCCATTCTCTGAACACAATCTTTAAATTCACGCATAACAATGTCAGGAGTATAACTACCACATGAATGATCCTCCAATTTAAGTGTCGCGTTAAAATCACCTAACAAGACCCAAGGCCTACTACGCATAAAACCAGCATGGCATACAAGGTTGGACCAAAGGGCACGCCGATTAACATAATAATTATTTGCATACACAAAGGAACAAAAAAATGTTTTGCTGTCCGCCTGAATATTAACCTGTACATGCATAACCTGGTTAGTTTGAGACATAATCATAACATCAAAAATATCATCATTCCAACCAAGAATAATACGAGACCCCTTATCACAAAGACTACCATTTGACGTCCACTTCCACCGACGACAAACATTACGACATGTATCATACACCACAGATGCATCAACATGAGATTCCAAGATAGCACACACACTAAGATTATTATCATTAACCACCTGTTTAACCTCTTTTTGTTTAGGGGAATGGTTCAAACCCCTTATATTCCAAGAGGCGATACTAAACATCAGGGACATTCAAAACAGGAGTGCTTGCCCCCGATTTATCAAACAAATTACCAGATTCATCAAAAACATTTTCAACCTCATCATCATCCGCCAAGTCATTAGTCTCATCAACATCATCTTAAGCAGCCAAAGAACCAAATGGGTTAGATGTAGATATATTAGGAGCCAGAATTTGGTTACTTACCGTAGGTGAAGTATGAGCAGGTTGACTACCCTTATTAGACACAGCAGTAGAGTTAGATGTAGAATTAATAGGGGAAACAGAATTACCTACCTGGTTGGGTGGATGACCCGCACTAGTACTAGCAATTCCTTGAGGAGGTTTGCTAGTAGAAGGAGTATTAACAGCTTTGGGTCTATACTGCATATTTTTTCCAACTGGAACCCCATTAAAAACATTACCACTTTTATTTTCCTTAGCATTCGTCTTAGCTTTACCCTTCTTCCCAACTAGTTGAAACCCATCATTCCTATCCTCCACAACCGGTTCTCCACAATTTTCTTAGGACAAGAATCAACAGAGTGGCCGAAAATCAAACAAACTTCGCACCTAGGAGGTTTCCACTCATATTCCACCCTAATAGTTTCAGAAGAAAACCCAGGTCGATCTATATATGGTACCCCAATAGTAATAGATTCCTTAAGGGGAACATGAGAGTCAATTTCAATTAAGCAACGGGCAAAACTACTTCTACCCCAAGAGTCAATACACATAGAGCTAGTATAAGAATCAAGCATGATAGGCGTACCAATATGTGTTGCAATAATACTAATACCATCTTGAAAAATACGTAGAATCGAACATCATGAAGTTTAACCCATACCGGAAAGCGGGTTAACTCCTCTTTCGTCAAACTAGTACTCATAGTCCACTTTTTAAGAATAATAGGACTATTCTTAATCATCCACGGACCTCCTTCAAGAACAGCCTCCAAACCAACGTGAGAGTCAAACTTAAAGAAAAATAAGCCTTTTGCATTCATCATGATCCATTTTAAACCATACTTAGCCCAGTTGTTATGTGCAAAATACTCAACCATGGGAAATGCAATATGCTTATGTCACACCCCCAAATTACCTGTTTTGCAGCGGAATGGAATTCCTGGGATTGACTGTCATAGCATCACAATCACAGTTATATTGAACGACCTAAAGTGTCGTTTGGAAAATACATCGTTGATTTAATAAAATATTCAGAGTTTACAAAGTATAGGTCCCAATTGAAAATCATCTTGTGCGGAAATAAGTTGTTACAATTCAAACGATGTTTTAAAGTATGTAAAACCAAGTGAGACGCTGCCGTCACCACGACTCCATGAGGTGTCCAAATGCATGCCATGAAGTGAATGCCTTAGATACCGGAGATAAAACATGCTAAAAGTGTCAACACAAGGTTGAGTGAGTTCATAGAGTTTGAGTTGAAATGTAAAGCCTTTCAAAATCGTTTATGTAGCAAGGCATTGTAAATCCACTCGCCCAAGTCCCGCCATACAAAACTTGCAACTTTGTGTTCACAACCCACCGAATATGTAGAGTTAATGTTCAAGTGCATGATGTCACATGAATTCACATAATAGTGCATGGCTCAATGTATCGAAATCGTTTATGCAACAAAGGCATTGTGAATCCACTTTCAGTTCCAAGTCCCCCATACAAAACTTGCAACACGTATTCACAACCCATTGCCAAAATGTATATAGTGTATGTTCAAATCGTTCCAAGACCAATAGTTCATGATATTACCAAGACCATTAGACCAATGAATATACCAAGACCATTAGCTCAATGAATATACCAAGACCATTAGCTCAATGAATATACCAAGACCATTAGCTCAATGAATATACCAAGACCATTAGCTCAATGAATATACCAAGACCATTAGCTCGATGAATATACCAAGACCATTAGCTCAATGAATATATGAAATAGAAATTCTAAGTATGGCAATAATGTTACCATTATGACTAGCATTCAGTTTAGATAAACATGTAGTTTGCAAATAATCATGAATGTCATAAAAATAGTTGATGAGCATGTATCTCCCCCAAAGAGTTTAATAAAAATATTAAAACAAGAAAAGTGGGGCTATGGAACTCACTTGGTGGAATGATGCGAAGACAAAAGTGAGTACACCGAGATGTAGTGTGATACGTAAATCTTGACCTATGATGAATGATATGACATGTAATGAGTTGCAATGTAATGTTATGCATGCATTTAGTATGTTATTTATACCATTTGCGAGTTTTGAAAATATTACTTATCGTCGAAAAATACTCGTTTGACGTCTTGACCAATCAAAATCACTTTACAAGTATTTACGTCAAAATGTCATCCTACAATGGTTTTATAATGATTTATAGTGAAATTATCACTTTTATTAAGCAAAACAATGTCGTCCGAATATTCATGAAATTAACAAAATGGCTTTGGAAAACTAATTAGTCGTAAAGCGGTGTATGCGTCGATCGTTAGAGAACGAACTTCATTGCTTTTTGAAAGCTTGTATCAAAATCTAGAAGTTTTAGTACATGAGTTTTCGTCATAGAGGTCTCGAACATAAAGATAATAGGGGTTAAATATGGGGATTTTAGTTACCGTAACACTTATCTCGTAAAAATAATATAGTTTTTCTAAAAATAATAGTTACGGCAAGTTTATGAAAACGTGTATATATTGGTCGTTTCAAATCCGTTTTCTACATATAATACGTCCTTAGCTTCGTATCGAAGTATACTAATATATTTTTGATAAGTCGAAATAATTTGTGAAGCTTAAGACTCGTTTTTGACCCGAACAAAGTAAAAACAGCAAGCTGAATTTTCTGAAAAATATACGTTTCGTCGTCAAACTTTAAAAATTCACCACGACTTCGTTATAACTCCGTTTTTATCCGTTCAAGCGGCCACGGATTCGTTTTAAAGTATATTTTCTAATTATCAAGGCCAAAATGTCGTGGCTATGGTCGGATTTTCCAGAAAATCAAAACAAGGACAGAACCTATTTTATAGTTATCGAAAATAGTTTTTCTCGGACAAAACCTATTCTAATCCCTTCAAATCAACTCCAAAGCTAATCTAATCCTACCATACACCTTCTTAGGGTGTCATGGATTCCTAGACATCATCAAGACCAAAGAATACCAAGGGAATATTTATAGGATGACCATAGTATATAAATAACTCTAGAATCATAAAATAAAATGGTATAAATCACATATCATGCATACTTGCTCCAAAAATGAAAAGATGAATATGAAATGAAAAGGAAACATGAAAATGAAAGAAACAAGCTTACAAATGAATATGATGAGGTGAAAGTAACAAGGTAAATCCTAAACACTCTTGGTTTTTATTTCAAAACCTTATAAAGAGTGATATCTAAATTGATTATTAACTTGAACTTGAAAAATTTGTGATCCCTTGCTACACCTTGATGAGAACCGGTTTGGAGAAGAAACATAGAGAGAAGGAAAAGAAAAAAAAGACTTGAATGATTGAAGAAGGCTTGAATGATTGAAATAAATGTGTTTGAAAATAAGTTGGAGTATAAATGTAACTAAGTAAATAAATCTAACAACTTTAGGTGAGTTTCCCCCCCCCCCTAACCGGATTTTTGGGGATAATGTTTCATCAATATATTTTTTTTTTTTTTTTTATAAAATGTTGTGTAAGTATTTACTTGTACAAGTTGTAAGAAAGTATAAGTAATTTTGTAAGAAAAGGTATAAGTAAAGGTAAATGAGAATTTTTGGTACAAGTAAGTTTTTAATAGGTCAAAATAGAGTGTAATGAAATAATAAAAATTATAAAAATACATTCCTTGAGAAATTTGAGTGATATAAAAATTACCGAGTAGTTTTTAAGAAAAGTGTCGTAATAATATAAATTCAACGATTTATATTCAAAATAAATTCAAAACACTAGTTAAGCTCAAAATATAGTTTTTATAAACTAAATGTAAGTTTAAAATACATCGGGATCATTTTTGAAAGTAACGGATTAAATATTTAAAATAATAACTCACGCGATAACGTTTATTTAATATAAAATTTACGCGTTAAATGCGAAATGAAATGTCATGAATGGACTAAGATGATGCAAATGATGCAAATGAAATGTAGACTAAACTTAGTCCATATGAAATGACCTGAAAATACGAGTTGTCACATTCGCCCATCCAAAAAGGAATTCAGTCCCTGAATTCAGTTCGTGTTAGTCTATCGGGTTAGGGTTTGATGAGGCAAACTTTCCCATTCTCGAGCAAAACCCTCAAAAGACTTTTTGGTAACCGATTTTTACTTAATCCCACAACTCATCAAACAAGAACTGTCATACGATTAGGCTAAATCGGTTTAGGTAACAACTTGTTTCTAGCTCGATCTTTGCAACTCATCAAACAAGAATGCCACGCGGATCAAACTGGAAACAAGTGGTTTGAAGAAAATCTTTTGAAAATTTGGCCCGATTACGGAATTGCTTACACATATAAGCCTACTACTCCCTTCATTGCATGATTCTTCCCGAATTAGACATAGGTGATCAGGCTATGTATAATTTAGGAGTAACTATGCAATGCTTGGACTAATCGACTCATATGTTGTTTGGTGTTAAGTCAACCAGTGTAAAAATTGTGATAGGGAATGACAGGGCATTCTCCACATTGGAGTATGAGGAAAGGATAATGGGATGGGTATTTAAGGGCATCCATGTGACAATCGATTTGAAATGAAAGTAAATAACCGAAAAATGTATCGTATAAACCGCATGTAGAGTGAACATGCACTTGTGATGAAATGATGAGATGCTATGATGATGTAGTTATAGTCTAGGGTCAATGATGCAACCTAGTTCTCTATAACCGAAGCTCGGATACCAATCTGTCACACCCCAAATTACTGTTTTGCAGGAATGGAATTCACGGGATTGACTGTCATAGCATCACAATCACAGTTATATTGAACGACCTAAAGTGTCGCTTTGAAAACACATCGTTTGATATAATAAAACAATCAGAGTTTACAAAGATAGGTCCCAATTGAAAATCATCTTGTGCGGAAATAAGTTGTTACAATTCAAACGATGTTTTAAAGTATGTAAAACCCAAGTGAGACGCTTCGTCACCACGACTCCATGAGGTGTCCAAATGCATGCCATGAAGTGTATGCCTTAGATACTTGAGATAAAACATGCTAAAAGTGTCAACACAAAGGTTGAGTGAGTTCATAGAGTTTGAGTTGAAATGTAAAGCCTTTCAAAATCGTTTATGTAGCAAAGGCATTGTAAATCCACTCAGTTCCAAGTCCCGCCCATACAAAACTTGCAACCTCGTGTGTTCACAACCCACGCCAATATGTAGAGTTAATGTTCAAGTGCATGATGTCACATGAATTCACATAATAGTGCATGGCTCAATGTATCGAAATCGTTTATCTTTGCAAAGGCATTGTAAATCCACTCAGTTCCAAGTCCCGCCCATACAAAACTTGCAACCTGTGTATTCACAACCCATTGCCAAAATGTATATAGTGTATGTTCAAATCGTTCCAAGACCAATAGTTCATGATATTACCAAGACCATTAGACCAATGAATATACCAAGACCATTAGCTCAATGAATATACCAAGACCATTAGCTCAATGAATATACCAAGACCATTAGCTCAATGAATATACCAAGACCATTAGCTCAATGAATATACCAAGACCATTAGCTCAATGAATATACCAAGACCATTAGCTCAATGAATATATGAAATAGAAATTCTAAGTATGGCAATAATGTTACTTCGTATGACTAGCATTCAATTTAGATAAACATGTAGTTTGCAAATAATCATGAATGTCATAAAAGTAGTTGATGAGCATGTATCTCCCCCAAAGAGTTTAATAAAAATATTAAAACAAGAAAAGTGGGGCTATGGAACTCACTTGGTGGAATGATGCGAAGACAAAAGTGAGTACACCGAGATGTAGTGTGATACGTAAATCTTGACCTATGATGAATGATATGACATGTAATGAGTTGCAATGTAATGTTATGCATGCATTTCGTATGTTATTTATACCATTTGCGAGTTTTGAAAATATTACTTATCATCGAAAAATACTCGTTTGACGTCTTGACCAATCAAAAATCACTTTACAAGTATTTACGTCAAAATGTCATCCTACAATGGTTTTATAATGATTTATAGTGAAATTATCACTTTTCGTCGCAAAACAATGTCGTCGGAATATTCATGAAATTAACAAAAATGGCTTTGGAAAACTAGTCGTAAAACGGTGTACGTCGATTGTTAGAGAACGAACTCGACTGTTTTGGAAAGCTTGTATCAAAATCTAGAAGTTTTAGTACATGAGTTTTCGTCATAGAGGTCTCGAACATAAAGATAATAGGGGTTAAATATGGGGATTTTAGTTACCGTAACACTTATCTCGTAAAAATAATATAGTTTTTCTAAAAATAATAGTTACGGCAAGTTTATGAAAACGTGTATATATTGGTCGTTTCAAATCCGTTTTCTACATATAATACGTCCTTAGCTTCGTATCGAAGTATACTAATATATTTTTGATAAGTCGAAATAATTTGTGAAGCTTAAGACTCGTTTTTGACCCGAACAAAGTAAAAACAGCAAGCTGAATTTTCTGAAAAATATACGTTTCGTCGTCAAACTTTAAAAATTCACCACGACTTCGTTATAACTCCGTTTTTATCCGTTCAAGCGGCCACGGATTCGTTTTAAAGTATATTTTCTAATTATCAAGGCCAAAATGTCGTGGCTATGGTCGGATTTTCCAGAAAATCAAAACAAGGACAGAACCTATTTTATAGTTATCGAAAATAGTTTTTCTCGGACAAAACCTATTCTAATCCCTTCAAATCAACTCCAAAGCTAATCTAATCCTACCATACACCTTCTTAGGGTGTCATGGATTCCTAGACATCATCAAGACCAAAGAATACCAAGGGAATATTTATAGGATGACCATAGTATATAAATAACTCTAGAATCATAAAATAAAATGGTATAAATCACATATCATGCATACTTGCTCCAAAAATGAAAAGATGAATATGAAATGAAAAGGAAACATGAAAATGAAAGAAACAAGCTTACAAATGAATATGATGAGGTGAAAGTAACAAGGTAAATCCTAAACACTCTTGGTTTTTATTTCAAAACCTTATAAAGAGTGATATCTAAATTGATTATTAACTTGAACTTGAAAAATTTGTGATCCCTTGCTACACTTTGATGAGAACCGGTTTGGAGAAGAAACATAGAGAGAAGGAAAAGAAAAAAAAAGACTTGAATGATTGAAGAAGGCTTGAATGATTGAAATAAATGTGTTTGAAAATAAGTTGGAGTATAAATGTAACTAAGTAAATAAATCAAACAACTTTAGGTGAGTTTCCCCCCCCCCCCTAACCGGATTTTTGGGGATAATGTTTCATCAATATATATATTTTTTTTTTTTTATAAAATGTTGTGTAAGTATTTACTTGTACAAGTTGTAAGAAAGTATAAGTAATTGTGTAAGAAAAGGTATAAGTAAAGGTAAATGAGAATTTTTGGTACAAGTAAGTTTTTAATAGGTCAAAATAGAGTGTAATGAAATAATAAAAATTGTAAAAATACATTCCTTGAGAAATTTGAGTGATATAAAAATTACCGAGTAGTTTTTAAGAAAAGTGTCGTAATAATATAAATTCAACGATTTATATTCAAAATAAATTCAAAACACTAGTTAAGCTCAAAATATAGTTTTATAAACTAAATGTAAGTTTAAAATACATCGGGATCATTTTTGAAAGTAACGGATTAAATATTTAAAATAATAACTCACGCGATAACGTTTATTTAATATAAAATTTACGCGTTAAATGCGAAATGAAATGTCATGAATGGACTAATATGATGCAAATGATGCAAATGAAATGTAGACTAAAATTAGTCCATATGAAATGACCTGAAAATACGAGTTGTCACAGCTTACCAATGAAGTATCCATACAAGGTGTTATCAAATTTAGTGCTAATATTTTGTACCAACTTAAGAGGAATGGACACGTCAACCCCATTAAACATATTATCAACTTTAAGTGCACGAAAATTGGACTTACCTTTAGAAGGAATCGACTGAGTGCCTATGGGAGGAGCCTTTAGAGAACCACTAGCAACTCCAACATACGTTGAGGACTGCATAACATCATATGATTGAACGATAGGGCTCTCCTTAGTAGAGGAGTCATTCGTGACTATACCTTTGAATTTACCAGCTTGACTGGCCACACTAATCCCATCACCTTTAGGCATAGTATCCAACGAGACCCCAGCAACCCTATTGACGATCTTGTCTTGATTACCCACCTGATTATCACTGTTAGCAGCCCCAAGGACCTCCTCAAGAGAAGGGAAATCAGATTGAGTATACTGATTAGTAGCATTATCATCCCTACCCCAAAATAACGAGTCACCAGATTGCACGTTTGGATTAATATATTGGAACGAGTCACCAGATTGCACGTTTGGATTAATATATTGCAAACCAATGTCTTGAGTCTGATCAGCAGAAGAAGAGCCACCAGCAGCTAAGTTCGAGTTATCCACAGATGTAGCAAGGTTTGGGTTGCGCAAAATCCTCATAGGCATTCTAGGTTTAGGCGCAACATCACTACCAGCTTCATTCCCTTTTAATCTTTGCATACGAGCATCCAAAGCATCCAAATCAACGTTAACATTACCACTTTTATCCATAGTGCAAACGAAGAACAGCAGCGAATACAGAGAGATCCAGAAAATCAATAGCGAACCAACAAAAACCCTAAAAAAACGATGAACACAGAAACAGGAAAACCACGTCTATCTTCCACAACCAAAAGCCTTAGTGTAACTAAGGCATGAATTAAAGCTCAAATCACTAACCAAAATTAACCATGATTAGCTAAGATGAAGGTAATAATCAATTATAAACAAAACGAAACCCTAATATAAAAAATGACCAAATTTAAACCTACCTCCCAACGATTACTATAATCTGGAAACACTTAGGTAACACACGAGTGTAATTACATAGATGTAACAAATTAGAGCAAGAGAAAAGAAGTTAAAGTTTGCATGAGATCGAATGAAAAATATTTAGGGTTTCGGTTCTTTTTTCTCTAGAGCTAATCCCGTTTTTAGGGTTTTGATGATTATGCTGATCAAGTCTACGATTTACCGAGCACTTGGAGGATATGTGTGACATGTATGATGTTAGTCTCTTAGGTCGTGGTAGGAAGTAAATTTGGTTGTTTGGTAGTTCATAAGATTGGCATGTCTTTCTTATGTAATTTGTTTGGTTAAGTGCACTTTTAGTGTGTGTCTGTTGCCCATGTAACGGGCCGAGGTGAGAGATTCACTCTCATCCGTTGTACTTAAACATTTTTGGTTAATGTATTTTACTAGGGTGCAGGATTACTCCCCTTTACCCAAAAAAAAAACAAACTTAATTTTTACGTAGAGAATACTTATGCCTTCAACTTATATGTATAACTCGGAGCCTGAAAATCAAGTATAGAGGGTGTATGGAGGGTTGAGGGTGGCGGCATCAAGGAGGAGGAGGGGGTTTTGTGTGTTTTTGGGTAAAAGGTTTTACCCCGGTAAATATATAACCAAAAAATAATGTTAAGTACAAATGGAATGTGGCTGAAGTACCACATTAACCTCAAGCGAAAGCTTGATAAACTAGTGTTTATGACATGCCATAAACACAAAGGACCTAGCTATATTACATCAACTAACTAGGCATAAACAAGTAAAAAAACTTGTATCAAGCGAGCATCCCGCATCCAGCCAATCCACAAAGGGAGCAAGTTAACCCAGGAAGTCTGCCTCCTTAAAACCCTTTCCAAGAAAAACCCAAAGGGAAAAACCTTGGAGTAGGGAAAAGAGTACAACCCTTACCCGGCACTCCCTTCGTGAGAAATATATATACTTGGAATCTTCCATTTATCAAGGATCAAACGAGACCGTGAGGTTAGCTTCTTGAACTTGAAGGTAACCAGCTTCAACCGAATAGTAGAGACAATGATGCTAACCACTTCGCAATGAGACTTCTTACGCTTGAAAATCCCAAAGATTGCGCTCCATCCGATAAAGTATGTAGTAGCCGCAATCAAGAATCGAGAAATGATGCTACCAACCGACCGCCCCTTAGATGTAGGAATAAGAACAGTAACAATACTCTCCAAAGAAGGCGGGACCGCATCCATACCAGATAAACCCCGGACCTGAAACCAAACCTGCATAGAAAACTGGCACTCAAAAAATAAGTGAGAATGAGAATCCGGAACCAATTCACAAAGCGGGCATCTAAGCGAGTCCAAATCAACATTAGGACCAACATCCCATTGTCGCATCCTATGTTGAGTCTTCAGCTTCTACTTAATAGCGAGCCACAAGTGTATTGCATGCCTCGGGATACAATGAGAGAACCAAGGAACATTACACCAGCCAACCACATCAGCCCTAAGACGCATGGAATCCCACGCACCCAAGACAGAAAAACCACAAAAATTACCATCCAACTTGCGCCATAATAATCCATCGATAGTATCATTAAGATTAGGGACCGGAATTGCAGCTAACAATGGAAAACGAGATAACCAGTCAACCGGCCATCACCAAACACCATTAGCAATCAGATCACAAACCGAATCAGATAAATTAAAACCTGTCCGGGCAATATCTCTAGCAGTAAGCAAATCACGAATTGGGCTTAACGCACACCACCTATCAAACCAAACCGATGTGTCCTTTCCATTATTGATCTTATACCAGATAAATGAACGAATCTTTGGTCGAATCGCAAGAAGCTTGCACCATCCCCAACTAACATCCCCCAAACATGGGACATCTCAAAAGCTTCTCCCACGAAGTTTATAAGAATGAATCCATTGAACCCATAAAGACTCTTTATGTGTCAAAATACTCCAAATGTGTGTAGTCATGAAGGCAATGTTAAAATCCTCCAAACGTCGAATACCAAGACCACCTTCTTTCTTTGGCTTACAAACAGATTCCCAAGCAACCTTAGCCTTTCCCTTTTTCATTTCTCCTTGACACCAAAGGAAACCCCTCATAAGCTGCTCTAACTCATGTATAATACGAGTAGGAAGAATAAAGACTGAAGCCCAATACAGATGCATCGATGATAAAACAGACCTCACCAACTGAAGCCTACCCGCAAGAGATAAGAACTTATTACGCCAATCATTCACACGACCTTCCAACTTTTCAACAAGCACCTTACAATCCCTATAAAGAAGTCTCGAAGATATAAGTGGAACCCCAAGATACCTGACAGGGAGAGAACCTTCTGCAAGCGGCATAGATCGGAGAATAGCACTTTAATAGCATTAGGCACATTACAAAAGAAAGGCAGACTTTTAGGGATACTTGGGACACGACCGAAAAGTTCTTGAAATCCTCCAAAGCCCTGCATAATAACATTATTGAGAATCCCGATGGCCTCTAGTGAACAAGAAGAGGTCATCTGCAAAACAAAGGTTAATAATTCTCTGTTGTTCACACAAATGATGAAACGAAAATCCACTTGCATTAGAAACCTTTGTCTGCAATATAAGAGTTAAAACTTACATAACCGAGTAAACAAATAGGGTGATAACGGGTCACCTTGTCGAAGACCCCGCTTACCTTTAAACCAGCCATGAAGATCCCCATTAATACATATAGAATAAGATGTAGATGAGGTACATACCATGATCCATTCAACCATTTTTGCGTGAAAACCAAACCCAATCAGAATAGCTTTAAGAAAAGCCCAATCAACCGTATCATATGCCTTCGAATATCAACCTTAAGCGCATCTAGGTGGACCTTTCCCTCTATGATAATTCCGCATAAGCTCTTGGGTAAGTAATATATTATCGAGATATACGACGACCAGGGAACAAAGGCGATTGATTAATACTAACCAACTGACCAAGGCCTTCTTTAATACGGTTAGCAAGGATTTTGCTAATGCACTTATACATGACATTACAGCAAGAAATAGGCCTATAGTCATTAATCTTAGACGGGGTAGACACTTTAGGGATCAACGATATAATGGTATGATTAATCTCCTTAAGAAGCTTACCATTCATGAAGAAATCGAACCGAGATATAACCTCATCACCCACAATATCCCATGCTTTCTTAAAGAAAGCGTACCGTGTAACCATCGGGACCAGGAGCTTTATCATCCCCCATAGAAAATATAGCCACCTTTTTCTCCGCATCCGTGACATGACGAACCATCGAATTAGCCAATTGGTTTGAAAGAACATTAGAAAATATACCGTACTCATCAAATGGACTACAATTGCCTTCAATACCAAGAAACTGTTCATAATGAGTAACAAAAGCACCTGCAACCTGATGACCCTCATACAAGACATTGTTTGCATCTCTCACCAATTCAATTCGGTTACGAGCACATTTGCTTTTAACAATATTATGAAAGTAAGCCGTATTAGAATCACCTGAATGAAGCCATTGAACTTTATATTTTTGCTTTAAAAACCGTTCTTCATCTAACGTAGCCTCCTTATATGCAAGAAGATAGTGAGCATGTTCATCACGTAGGTCTGAATTAGACGGATCTGTATCAATAGCCTTTTGGACCTCATCTAACTCCTTCCGAATCCTAACTACCCGCTCATGCAGATTACCTTGACTATGAAAAAGCTTACGAAAAGGAGATTTCAGCCCCTTTAAGCGTTGAACCCATGATACATAGCACAACCATTAACATTAAGATTCCATCCCGCAGTAACCGTATCAATAAACCCATCTTTATGAACCAAGAAATTAGAGAATTTGAACGGTTTAGGCTTAGGCTTAGTTACCTGGGGAATACGCAGAACACACGGAGAATGATCTGAAATACGATAAGGTTGAAATATAGCAAACGAACCTGGAAACAAGTCAGCAAATTTAAGATTGCCCATCACCCTATCAATTTTCTTCAATGTACCAAATGAGCCTCTTGGTTTCTGATTCCAAGTAAAGTGAAGACTAGTACAATTAAGATCCTCAACCTCCATTTTCTGAACACAATCTTTGAATTCGCGCATAGCAATGTCAGGAGCATAACTACCACATGAATGATCCTCCAATTTAAGTGCCGCATTAAAATCACCCAACAAAACCCAAGGCCTACTACGCATAAATCCAGCATGGCAAACAAGGTTGGACCAAAGGGAACGCAGATGAACATAGTAATTATCTGCATACACAAAAGAACAGAAAAAAGTTTTGCTGTCCATCCGAGTATTTACCTGAACATGCATAACCTGGTTAGTTTGAGACATAATCATAACATCAACAATATCATCATTCCAACCAAGAATAATACGGGACCCCTTATCACACAGACTACCATTTGACGTCCACTTCCACCGACAACAAACATTATGACATGTATCATACACCACCGATGCATCAACATGAGATTCCAAGATAGCACATACACTAAGATTATTATCATTAACCACCTGTTTAACCTCTTTTTGTTTAGGGGAATGGTTCAAACCCCTTATATTCCAAGAGGCGATACTAAACATCAGGGACATTCATAACAGGAGTGCTTGCCCCCGATTTGTCAAACAAATTACCAGTTTCATCATAAACATTTTCAACCTCATCATCATCCGCCAAACCATTAGTCTCATCAACATCATCATAAGTAGCCAAAGAACCAAACGGGTTAGATGTAGAAATATTAGGAGCCAGAATTGCATTACTTACCGTAGGTGAAGCATGAGCAGGTTGACTACCTTTAGTAGACACATCAGTAGGGTCATTAGATGTAGAGTTATTAGGTGAAACAATATTACCTACCTGATTAGGTAAAGGACCCGTACTAGTACTAGCAACGCCTAGAGGGGGTTTGCTAGTGGAAGGAGTGTTAACAGCTTTGGGTCTATACTGCATATTTTTACCAACTGGAACCCCGTTAAAAACCGTACCACTTTTATTGTCCTTAGCATTCCTCTTAGCTCTTTTTCCCAACTAGTTGAAACCCATCATTTCTATCCTCCACAACCGGTGGACTCACAATTGTCTTGGGACAAGAGTCAACAGAGTGGCCAAAAATCAAACAAACATCGCACCTAGGAGGTTTCCACTCATATTACACCCTAATAATTTCAGAAGAAAACCCAGGTTGGTCCAAATATGGAACCCCAATAGTAATAGATTCCTTGAGGGGAACATGAGAGTCAATTTCAATTAAGCAACGGGCAAAACTACTCCTACCCCAAGATTCAACACACGTAGAGCTAGTATAAGAATCAAGCATGATAGGCGTACCAATATGTTTTGCAATAATACTAATACCATCCTCAGAGAATACTTGTAACGGAACATCATGAAGTTTAACCCATACCGGAATGCGGGTTAACTCCTCTTTCATCAAACTAGTACTCATAGTCCACTTTTTAAGAATAATAGGACTATTCTTAATCATCCACGGACCTCCTTCAAGAACAGCCTCCAAACCAACCTGAGAGTCAAACTTAAAGAAAAAGAAACCTTTTGCATTCATCATGATCCGTTTTAAACCATACTTAGCCCAGTTGTTATGTGCAAAATACTCAACCACATGAAATGCAATACGCTTACCAATGAAGTATCCATACGAGGTGTTATCAAATTTAGAGCTAATATTTTGTACCACTTTGTGTAAATAATGAATTAGTTTTTTTTCTATTTATAGGGAAAATATCTGAAAATATCTAGATATTTTGATGAATAGTGTTTAGATATTTTGATAAATAGTGTTTAGATATTTTTGATAAATAGTATTTAGATATTTTTAAAAATATCTAGATATTTATAAATAGTAACTAGATATTTATAAATTATGAGTACAGAGTACATTGCTTATGCATGAAAATCGTGTAAAAGTATTTACTTGTTCAATTTACGCAAAATTAGTAAACAATAAAAAAAATTACGGTGAATAGTAACTCATGAATAATAATTTGTGAATAGTAATTTTTCGGGAAAAAGTTTGAGTTTAAATAATGACCCAAAATACGATGAATAGTAAAAATGAATAGTGAATATGAATAGTAATAGTGAATAGTGAAAATCCGAGGATGAATAGTTAAAACCCAAAAATGCGAATTGTTACAGTCTCTACCCCTTAAGGGAACTTCGTCCCGAAGTTCTGTTGATGTTAACTACTTATAGTGTGTCTAGAAAAGGCATGATTTCGGGATCTCTAAAACCGTGGGGTTCTCTCTTATTCAACAGGAATAGTGTAAGGTTCCAGCCGCCCCTCTTGGTCATCTTCCGGCCACAAACAACCACAATAACGTCCTCTCTACCTTCGGATTCTCATCCCTGGGTATGCAATACGTTTCATGTGTTTGTTTTCTATTACAAGAGGTGGCGGCTGGGGATATTCAAACCCTAAATATTATTAATTCAATCGGATTATCAAAATCTGTCTTTATGGACGTTTTAATGATCTTGACTTTCTTTTAGGGTTTGATTATCTTTTTGAGTTCTATCGTTTTTGGTGTTCTACCCTAATCGATCTGATTGCTTATCCTTTTTTTGGTATCGTTATTAGGGTATAACCAACTTTGGGTGAATAGCAATCGACTCTTGCATCTGTTTGTTATGTTTTTTATATATATGGTCGATTTGCTATTGGGATATGCGCTTAACTGAAAAACCTTTTAGGTTTTATTCTGTATGGTGAAGTAAACCCTCGCTAGGGTTTTGTATTGGATGCAAGTCAAACATGATAGAGTTTGTTCTAGGATTTATGGTGGATTTAAGGTTTCTGGTTGAATTATACGTGGGTTGAAGAGAGAGATGTTTGTTAAGGATCGATCTGGTGGTGGGTGTCGCCTATTGCTGCTACGCTTATGATATTACCCAACAGATCTTTATGGTTGTTTAAAGTGTAAGTTAGGGTTGTTTAATCCTATTTCTTGTCTATGGCAATTGTAACGATTCATGCCATGCCATAATGGTAATCTGTGTGTTACTTCGATGTGGAAGTTAGGGTTTCAAAAACCTTGTGGTGACGACCTGGTGCTGGATATTTACATGTGCTCTTTTGGTCACTTTTACTTGTTTAAAGGTCGTATTTTCTGCATGCGTATAGAAGTTAGGGATGTCATTATCCCTATTGCGTGTTCATCCGTTCTTCATGATGTTTGCTGCTTATGGCTTGCGTATTTGGGACTGAATTGATGTGGGTTCTGAAGTTCCTAACGCTTGGTTAGGATGGTTGTAGTTCTCATGTTCCCTACGATCTCTTTTTTGGGCTGAATTCTGATTTGGTGGTCGTTTTGGAGTGTTGATGGGAAGTTTGGTATACGTTGTGTACCAATGGTTGTATGGACGTCTATAACGACTTTTGGAGAATCAAGTGACTTACTTGACTAGCGTTTAATTCGTTATTTTTATAGTCGTTATAGCTTTATGTTCAATTATTAGTTATAAAAGTGGTTTGTCACTTTTATATGGTGGTTATTGGTAGTTATAGGAATGATTTGTCGTTCTTATATTTGAGTCTGTAAGTGCCTATGTAACAGACTGAGATATGAGACTTCACCCATATCCATTGTACTTAAACGTTTTGGTTAATATACTTTACCAGGGTGCAGGATTACTCCCCTTTACCCAAAAAACAGGAATAGTGTATAGGTTACGTTGTAATACACCCATAACGGTTAGGGAATCGTATCGGATGCAAATAAGCCCACTTATTTATAATTCATTACTTATATAAAGAAGCGTCCAAATTTATGTAATTAATGTGTTATAAACCTATGGTTTGGTGGTTTATAACTTCTTTATTTGAATAAAGAGGCGTCCCAATCCATTCAAATAAGGAGATTATAAATCATCCTACTTAAGATTTTTCGACACAAAACTCCATTTCTGAGACAGATAATAAGATAACCAAGTCATCAAATCCCTAAAGCTAAGTAATAATATTATTTTACTAAAATCTCAAGTCTCATCAAACAAGAACTGTCACAAGATCAAGTTAAATAATTAGTTATTACTGAGCTCCATATTTTTAATGACTCGATTAAATTCTGGGGTTTCCTTATTATTACTAAAGTTATTTCATCCAACAACGTGGATCTAAACAAACAACTAATAAGAAGCATATGCGCACGAAGTGTGTGTAAGGAAATTATAGTGGAGAGTCTTAACGTATAAAGCAGTTATAGTCTAGGCTCTTAAATGCAACCTAGTTCTCTATAACCAATGCTCTGACACCAATATGTAACACCCCCAAAAATATCGCAGCGGAAGATTGTGTCACTGGGGTGCTACTTCATAATACAAAGTACAAGTTATAGAAAACGACCTCTAAATGAGACGTTTTGAAAAGTTACCATTCGATTGATAAATTCAGAGTACAAACATGAGGTCCCAAAGTATAATATATAAATGTTTACAAAATGTTTCGAATGGTAAATGATAAAAGCGTAAGTCTTCAAAATATGTCGTGCGACTCTATGCTTCAAACTCTAGCTATCGCCTTATGACCTGAGATAAACATGCTAAAAAGTGTCAGCGCAATAGTTGGTGAGTTCATAGAGTTTGTTTAACATGTAAGCCTTTAAATAATGTTCACACAACAAAGGCATTGTAAATCCACTCAGTTCCAAGTTTCGCCCATACAAAACTTGCAACCTGTGTGTTTACAACCCACTGCTAAAATATAGTATGTCAATGCATGTATCATAGTAGTAAAAAGTATAAATGTCACCACAAGGGTCTTCCAACAACTTAATTTGGGATGTCTCTAATTTAATAGCCTTCTAACAACTTAATTTGGAGCCACTAAATTAATGGTCTTCCAACTACTTAATTTAGAGCCACTAAATTATGGAAGTTCTAACTCTTATATTGCAGACAAAGGTCTCTTATGCAGTGGATTTTCAGTTTCATCATTTGTGTCAACAACAAAGAATTATTAACCTTTGTTTTGCAGACGACCTCTTTTTATTCGCTAGAGGCCATCAGGATTCTTTTAATGTCATTATGCAGGCTTTGGAGGATTTCAAGAACTTTTCGGGTCTTGTCCCAAGTATCCCTAAAAGTACAGCTTTCTTTTGTAATGTGCCTAATGCTATTAAAGCTGCTATTCTCCAGTCTATGCCGTTTGTAGAAGGTTCTCTTCCTGTCAGGTATCTTGGGGTTCCCCTTATATCTTCGAGACTTCTTTATAGGGACTGTAAGGTGCTTGTTGAAAAGCTGGAAGGTCGTGTGAATGATTGGCGTAATAAGTTCTTATCTCTTGCGGGTAGGCTTCAGTTAGTGAGGTCTGTTTTATCATCGATGCATCTGTATTGGGCTTCAGTCTTTATTCTTCCTACTCGTATTATACATGAGTTAGAGCAACTTATGAGGGGTTTCCTTTGGTGTCAAGGAGAAATGAAAAAGGGAAAGGCTAAGGTTGCTTGGGAATCTGTTTGTAAGCCAAAGAAAGAAGGTGGTCTTGGCATTCGACGTTTGGAGGATTTTAACATTGCTCTCATGACTACTCACATTTGGAGTATTTTGACACATAAAGAGTCGTTATGGGTTCAATGGATACATGCTTATAAACTTCGTGGGAGAAGCTTTTGGGATGTCCCATGTTTGGGGTATGTTAGCTGGGGATGGCGCAAACTTCTTGCGATTCGACCAAAGATTCGTTCATTTATCTGGCATAAGATCAATAATGGAAAGGACACATCGGTTTGGTTTGATAGGTGGTGTGCGTTAAGCCCAATTCGTGATTTGCTTACTGCTAGAGATATTGCCCGGGCAGGTTTTAATTTATCTGACTCGGTTTTGTGATCTGATTGCTAATGGTGTTTGGCGATGGCCGGTGGATTGGTTATCTCGTTTTCCATTGTTAGCTGCAATTCTGGTCCCTAATCTTAATGATACTGACGATGGATTATTATGGCGCAAGTTGGATGGTAACTTTAGTAGTTTTTCAGTTTCGGGTGCATGGGATTCTATGCGTCTTAGGGCTGATGTGGTTGACTGGTGTAATGTTCCTTGGTTCTCTCATTGTATCCCGAGGCATGCAATACACTTGTGGCTCGCTATTAAGCAGAAGCTGAAGACTCAAGATAGGATGCGACAATGGGATGTTGGTCCTAACATTGACTTGGACTTGCTTAGATGCCCGCTTTGTGAATTGGTTCCGGATTCTCATTCTCACTTATTTTGTGAGTGCCAGTTTTCTATGCAGGTTTGGTTTCAGGTCCGGGTTTTATCTGGCATGGATGCGGTCCCGCCTTCTTTGGAGAGTATTGTTACTGTTCTTATTCCTATATCTAAAGGGCGGTCGGTTAGTAGCATCATTTCTCAAGTTACTCTGCCGGCTACTACATACTTCATCTGGATGGAGCGCAATGCTAGGATTTTTAAGCGTAAGAAGTCTACTGTTGCTGAAGTGGTTAGCATCATTTTCTCCTATATATATATATATATATATATATATATATATATATATATATATATATATATATATATATATATATAGAATCTAGATCAAATAAGATCAAACTTAAAGTTGTTAAAATGAGATCATACTAAAATTTGAAAAGCGATACTATCCTTACAACAAAAATAATTTTTTTGTTAACTACAACTAAAATTATTAAAGTTTCGATAGATTTCTTTTTAAATTTTACAAAACATAGGTGATACACTTAGATTAGAAGTGTAATGTGTATCAGGTTTTTATATGTGTATCAGGTTTTGGAATATTTATTATTGTAATGTGTATCAGGTGTATCACTAATCCAAACTCATGTATCATTTGGTTATTAGTTGCAAAAATGTTAATTTGTATTAAAATATTATTTCTATGTGTATTATTGTTAAAATTGTTATTTATAAATATTTTAGTGATTTTTTAGACTTGATCTTATTTTTATAACTTTAAGTTTGATCTCACGTTAACTCTCCCCTCTAGATCAAATAAGATCATACTTAAAGTTGTTAAAATGAGATCAAACTAAAATTTGACAAGCGACACTCTCTTTACAACAAAAATAAATTTTTTATCAACTACAACTAAAATTGTTAAAGTTTCGATAGATTTCTTTTTAAAATTTACGAAACCTAGATGATACACTTTGATTAGAAGTGTAATGTGTATCAGGTTTTTGTATATGTATCAGATTTTGGAATGTTTATTAGTGTAATGTGTATCAGGTGTATCACTAATCCAAACTCATGTATCATTTGGTTATTAGTTGCTAAAATGTTAATTTGTATTAAAATATTATTTTTATGTGTATTATTGCTAAAATTGTTATTTAGAAATGTTTTAGTGGATTTTTAGACTTGATCTTATTTTTACAACTTTAAGTTTGATATCACGTTAACCCTCCCCTATATATATATATATATATATATATATAGGGAAGGGATCTAATAAGAAGAAAAATTAAAATAAGAAGAATAAGAAGAATTTCTAGCCACAAATTTTAAATAAGGGGGAGATTTTTAAGGGGAGATGCATCTATTTTAATAGGTGCATCTGAAATGTGTGGTTGTGGTTTCTTCTTATCATTCTCATTTTAATTTTTCTTCTCATTTGATCCTAACTCTATATATATATATATATATATATATATATATTAACTATTTGAAATTCAATCAAGTATATGAAGAATCAGTAACTATCATGCGTAAATCCGACAAGCCAATTGAAAAATGTTTGGCTCTAAAAACCTAAAAATAATTGAATTGATTTCAACATCACTAGAAATGGAAAGGAATCCCAAGGACAAAGTAATTGATGATAAAGATGTTATTAAGAAAGGGACGTACTATTAATACCCCCTAGTGGGTCACATCACAGGGAATATTCTCTTTGTCCTCCACTTTTTTTAGTACAACACAGTTTTTTGTCAGTTTTTGTTCCGTATTTCTGACAGTTTTAAACGTTTGACTTATTAAACTTTATATTTACTGTTCCGCATTTTCAGGTTTATAGTTTTTTGATATAAACAAAATTATAAAAATAAAAAAAAAATAAAAAATAAAACAAAAAAAATAAGGGGAGTACATCTAAAATTATAGCCACCGTATTAATAACCCCACCCTTAAGAAACTACAACCACATCATCATGAAGAAAATGTATTTTATATGTGCTTCATAAATCATAACTATATTTTACTATAGATATATTATATTGACAATTTAAAATTCAATCAGATACATAAAAAAATCGGTGAAGAAAAATCATCATTAGACTAGCGTAAAGCCAGCAGAAAATCGTGGCACTAAAAAGTTGCTTAACCAAACAATTTTGAAAATAGTTTAATTATCTTAATTTTGTATAAATTAATTTATATTTTAATATAAATTGATTTTTTTTTTGGGTAAAGGGTTTTACCCCGATAAAAATATAACCAAAAAATGTTAGGTACAAATGAAATGTGGCAGAAGTACCACATTAACCTCAAGCTAAAGCTTGATAACTAGTGTTTATGACATGCCATAAACACAATAAATCTAGCTATAAATTACATCACCTAACCAGGCATAAAACAAGAAAAACTTGTAACAAGCGAGCATCCCGCAATCACCATACGCGCGAAGGGAGCAAGACGACCCAGGAAGTTTGCCTCCTTAAAAACCCTTTCCAAGAAAAACCCCGAAAGGAAAAACCTTGGAGTAGGGAAAAAGAGTACAACCCATTCCTGGCACTCCCTTCTCGAAAGAGATAACCATTGAAGAACTTCCATTAAGACGTTGAAAAATCCGCAATGATCACCAATCCAGGTAGCTTCCATGTATCCAGAATCCTTTGAATCCGCATAGAGTTCTTCGTGAATCGAAATGAAAGGATCTTCAAACGAACAATAGTAACGATATCATCAAACACCTGAGTATATGACTTCATTTCCTTCTTAAAAAGCCTTGAATTCCGTTCATGCCAAATGGAGTAGCAAGAAGCAGCAAGGAGAAGATGAGATATAACACTAGTGGCTGAGCGTCCTTTAGACAAAGGTATAAGGTACGAAACAGCATCCTAGGAGGAATATTATCCATTCCACATAGAGCACAAACTCTCGTCCACACCTGTAAAGAAAAAGGGCACTCAAAGAAAAGGTGAGCATGAGAATCGGGTTGGTTATCACAGAATAGACAACGAAGCAGGTTTAAGTCAGTGTCAGGACCGACATCCCATTGCCTCAGTCAATCTTTTGTTTTTAGCTTGCAATTAACGATCGGCCAGAGATTAAAAGCATGTTTAGGGATACACTGAGGGAACCACACAACATGAAACCAAGGAACCAGGTTGGCACTAACAAGGATAGAGTCCCAAACATGAGAGATAGTGAACGGCTTGAATTCACCATTAGGCACTCTCCAAACCAGCTCATCAACAATACCGTCAGTAATCGTTGGAGGGTTAATCATCAATAAATTCGGAATCCTATCAATCCACTCACTAGGCCATCTCCAAACACCATCAACAAGCAAATCACCAATAGAATTATTCAACGAAAACCCCGAACGAGAGATATCTCTAGCAGTAAGCAAACTCTTTAGGGGGCTCAAGGAACACCAATTATCAAACCAAATAAAAGCCCTCTTGCCATCACGGATATGAAACCATAAAAAAAGCTGAATAGTGGGGCGAATTTGAAGTAATTTTCTCCAGCCCCAACTCATATCACCCGTACATGGAACATCCCAAAAACTCCTACCACGTAGCTTGTATGCATGAATCCATTTGACCCATAAGGATTGAGTCAAAATACTATAAACATGTTTCGCCATAAGTGCCACATTAAACTCATGAAGACTACGAATGCCCAAACCACCCTCCTCTTTAGGCTTACAAATATCCTCCCACGCCACCTTAGCCTTACCCTTTTTCATATCACCCTGAAACCATAAGAAACCCCGCAAGAGCTGTTCAATATCATGGATGACACGGATAGGAAGGATAAACACAAAGGCCCAGTATATATGCATAGATGATAACACAGATATAATGAGCTATAAACGACCCGCTATTGATAAAAATTTATTCTTCCAATAGGATACTCTATTATACCCTTTCAACAAGCACTTTGCAATCCCAATACAACAGCCATGAAGAGATAAGGGGAACACCCAAGTACTTGACAGGGAGGGTACCTTCCTTAAACGACAAAGAGTTCAAAATGGACAACTTAACCTGGTTTGGCACATGACAGAAGAACGCCGTGCTCTTTGGGATACTAGGAACGAGGCCCGAAAAATTCTTGAACTCATCTAAAGAATCCATAACCACACTAGCTGAGAAAACATCTCCATGCGTGAAAATAAATAGATCATCTGCAAAACAAAGATTAAGTATCTTCTGTCTTTCACAAAGATTATGATATTGGAAATCATCCCGCTGCTCAACCCTTTGCTGCAATAAGAGAGTTAGCACTTCCATAACAAGAGTAAATAGATAAGGTGACATAGGATCACCTTGGCGTAAACCCCTTTTACCCCTGAACCACCCATAGATATCACCATTAATACAAATGGAGTACGACACACTAGTAACGCAAGCCATGATCCAAGAAACCATCCTATTGTGAAACCCATAACCAACCAGAATAGTTTCAAGGAAACGCCAATCAACAATATCATATGCCTTCTGGATATCAATCTTAAAGGCACATCTCGGCGGTCCACGAGGACGATGATAATTGCGCATTAATTCTTGTGTAAGAAGAATGTTATCCGAGATATTACGCCCCGGAACAAATGCCGACTGGTTAATACTAACAATATCACCAAGCCCATCTTTAATTCGATTAGTAATAATTTTGCTAATGCATTTATAAAGCACATTACAACAAGAGATAGGTCTGTAGTCATTTACCTTAGAAGGCGTGGAAACTTTAGGGACAAGAGCAATAATAGTGTGATTTAGTTCCTTAAGCAGCTTCCCATTAGAAAAGAAATCCCGGATAGCCAAATAAACATCGGTACCAACAATATCCCAAGCCTTTTTGAAAAACGCAGCCGTGAAACCATCCGGGCCCGGGGCCTTATTGTCACCAATGGAAAACATAGGATTCTTAATTTCCAAATTAGTCACATCCCTCACCATCCAAGCAGCCCTATCCAACTCAATAGAAGAACAGAACAAACCTTGATCTACTAATGGAATAGTATTCCCTTCCACACCAAGAAAATTCTCATAGTGTTGAACAAAAACATTAAGCACTTCGTTGCCTTGATGCATAACATTATTAACATCAGTAATCAACTCAATACGATTCCTATGACTTCTACTCTTAACAATATTGTGAAAATAAGAAGAGTTAGAATCCCCCTCACGAAGCCACTCCACTTTCGCCTTTTGTTTCAAAAAACGTTCCTCATCCAGTAAGGCATTACGAAATGCCTGAAGATAAGTAGCCTCCTCTTCCCGAAGCACGGGGTTAGAAGGGTCCTTATCAAGGGACTTTTGGACCTCATCAAGTTCCACACGTAGATTATTAACACGGGTATGAAGATTACCTTGATCTCTAAGCAGCTTGCGAATAGGTGTTTTCAAACCCTTCAAACGTTTCACCACCTTGAACATATTATGCCTCTGTATATCATTTTTCCACCCTTCATGCACAACATCCAAAAAACCAGATTTATACGTTAGGAAATTAAAAAATTTAAACGGCTTTGGTTTCTTCTTAGATAATGTGGGAATTCTAAGAACACAAGGGGAATGATCAGAAATACGGTAAGGCTGAAATATAGCAAATGATCCAGGAAAATTATCACTAAATTTAACGTTACCCATAACACGATCAATCTTCTTCAAGACACCATTGCTACCATTAGGCTTCTGATTCCAAATGAAATGTAGACCCGATGAGTTTATGTCCGAGACTTCAATAGTATTAACACAATCTTTAAACTCATTCATAGCAATAGTAGGCTCGTAACCACCACCCGATTTATCTTCCAGAAATAAAGATGCATTGAAATCACCAAGTAGGAGCCAAGGCTTATCTCGCATAAGACTACCATAAACCTCAAGCTCATGCCGCAACATACGCCGATCAATATAATAATTATGAGCATAGACAAATTGATTTTTTTTTGTTTATCAATTGTTTGGTTTTTTTCTTATAAAATTTTCACGTATTTTGCTTGATATATATCAGAATCATAACAATGTTAAATGTATTTGTTAAATTTTATTTGCTATGTACATTAATGATGTAATAGGTTCTGATGGTATTATGTTAACCACTCTATGTGTATTTAAAACTATGTAATCATTTATCATATGGTATCTGATGAGCGTATTTATTTTATTATAAAAGAAATTAAGATTTGCAATAGTTTTTGACAGTAAGTTAATTGTTTCTATTAGAATTACGACGATGTTGATTGTATTTATTATCACTCGCCAATTGCTTTTTTTTTTTTTTTCTTGTAATATTGCAATAGAATCTGATGGTATTTCAAATATTACCGAGACCAAATTATTGCATGCTCAAAATCCCTTATTTAATTTAACTAAAATAATATAATATATATTTTAAAATATTTACAAATAACTATATATATATATTTTTGGAATACATATGAATTCAAATATACAATTTTACAAAACTAATTAGTTAACGAATAATTAACCCAAAACTACTGTAAAAAAAATCAAACAAAAAATCTCGCGCGCGTATGGGGATCTAAATCTAGTATAAGTTAAGAGAATATCGGCTAATAACCTAATGGGCAAATCACATAGAAATGTAGCTAACTTGACATTTCTTCCCATTGTATGTAGCATTCTATTTTTTTTCTCATTCTGTTAATAAACCTCTATCGTTAGTCCTTTGTGTGTACCCGTTACCAAAAAAACCTGCATCGTTAGTCCTTTATGCTAACGACCGTTAATAAATAACTTAAAAGTTGGTTATCTTACGCTAAACTTGCATCGTTGGTCCTTTATACTAACGATCGTTAAAAAATAACTTAAAATTTGGTTTTCTTACGTTTCTTTCCGTTTTTTCACGTTTCCGCCCGTTTTTACACGTTTTCGTTCGTCTTAACACGTTTTGTCCCTTTTCACGTTTTCATACGTTTTACACGCTTTCGCCGCTTTTTCAAGTTTCGTTCGTTTTTCACGTTTTCATCTGTTTTTACACGTTTTCATCCGTTTTTACACATTTTCGTCCGTTTTTTCACATTTTCATTCGTTTTTACACGTATTCGTCCGTTTTTAAACGTTTTCTTCTGTTTTTTCACAATTTTATGCGTTTTTACACGTTTTCATCCGTTTTAACACATTTTCGTACGTTTATGCACGCTTTCATCCCTTCTTACACGTTTTTGTCCGTTCTAACATGTTTTCGTTCGTTTTTTCACGTTTTCGACTGTTTTTGCACGATTTCGTATGTTTACACAATTTTTTCTGTTTTAACACGTTTTTGTCCATTTTTCTCGTTTTCCTCTGTTTTTACACGTTTTCATTCGTCTCTACACGTTTTCGTTCGTTTTTACATAAAATGTGCAAACACGAACGAATACGTGAAACAACGGATGAAAACGTGTAAAAACAGAAGAAAACGTGAAACAACGGATGAAAACGTGAAACAACGGACGAAAACATGCAAAAACGGACGAAAACGTGCAAAAATGGCTGAAAACATGTAGAAACGGATGAAAACGTGAAAAAATGGATGAAAACGTGAATAACGGACGAAAATGTGTTAAAATGGATGAAAACGTGTTATAACATACGAAAATGTGAAAAAACATACGAAAACCTGCAAACAGATGAAAACACGCAAAAACGAAAGAAAACGTGTAAAAATAGAAGAAAACGTGAAAAAACAGACGAAACCGTGTTAAAACGGATGAAAACGTGTAAAACCAGATGAAAACGTGAAAAACAGACGAAACCGTGTTAAAATGGACGAAACCGTGTTAAAACGGATGAAAACGTATAAAAACGAATGAAAACGTGCAAAAATGGACGAATATGTGTAAAAATGGATGAAAACGTGTAAAAACGGATGAAAACGTGAAAAAACGAACGAAACGGGGAAAAACAGAAGAAAAGTGAAAAAAAAGACGAAAACGTGTAAAAATGAATGAAAACGTGTAAAAACTGAAAAAACGTGAAAAAACGGACGAAAGCGTGTTAAAACGAATGAAAACGTGTAAAACGTATCAAAACGTGAAAAACGGACGGAAACGTAAGAAAACCAAATTTTAAGTTATTTTTTAACGATTGTTAGTATAAAGGACCAACGACGCAAGTTTAGCGTAAGATAACCAAATTTTAAGTTATTATTAACGGTCGTTAGCATAAAGGACTAACGATGCAGGTTTTTTTGGTAATGGGTACACACAAAGGACTAACGATAGAGGTTTATTGACAGAATGAGAGAAAAAAAAGAATGCTACATACAATGGGAAAAAGTGGCAAGTTAACTACATTTCTAGGTGATTTGCCCTAACCTAATGAATATTAGATGGCGCTGCTCTGTAAAACATATAAAAAAAATGTTATTTTTTTAGAACAATAATTTTAACTAACATAACTTATATGTCTTAAGTAAGACTTGAATCTATAATTATTTGATTGGAAGCTTCTCATACAACATGATTAAAAAGTAAATATTATTTCAATAATTTGAATATTCATTCATTCAAGAAAAAAATAAATGACATTTAGTTAATACTTTTGTAAAAGTAAATATAGCATTTAGTGCTTATAAATGATAAATACTTTTATATTTGAAATACCATCAGATTTGAAATAAATGATAAATACTTTTATATTACCGAGACCAAAAAATGCGAAGGAATGGGAAGAGGTTGTTAACAAAAGAAGATTCAGAACAACAAGAAACAACCAAAACAACGCCAACAAGGCTGGCCATATCATCAAGTTTTTCATATCCAACATCCCGGATGGGTGTCGGGCGTGGGAGATAGCGGCCAAGCTTAAGGTCTTTGGAGAGGTAGTAGGGGTTTACGTTGCAAACAAAAGGACAGCGGAAGGGGCAAGGTTCGGGTTCGTTAGTTTCAAAGGAGTGAAAGATTGGGAGGCTCTGGAAGGCAAACTGAAAAATGTAAAGATTGGAAGTCGACGATTAAGCATCAATATTGCTAAATTCGCAGTGGAGAACGAGAAGGCAGGAATTGGTGTGGCAAAAAAGAGCAAACACGAGGAACAACCTAAGGTAACCAAGCATAATGTGGGGAAACCATTCGTCAGACCTTCGAGTGGTGTTTCCTACAGCGATGTGCTTAAAGGTGTAGGAAGACAGGAGAAAAAAGAGAAAGTGGTGGTAATCGATCCAAAGGTTAACGATGCGGCCTCTATTCAAGGGAGGGCTCTTATGGCTAGATGTATAGATTTCAACATGTTATCCTCCCTAAACTTGCTCTTGGGAAGTTTGGGGGAGGAAGGAATGGAGATGCACTACCTTGGTGGTTTTAGTGTCCTTATCACTTTCAGCACTCATGAGGCGGCCAAAGCTTTTTTTCTCATGGAAGAAAGGTGGAAATGTTGGTTCTCTAAACTGGAGGAATGGAGGGGGCAGTCGCTGCCCTTCGAAAGAATTGCTTGGGTTGGGATACTTGGAGTTCCTTTACACTTGGCTTCCCCGGAACTGTTTTCTCGCATCGGAAATCTTTACGGTAAAGTTATTTTTTAAGCGGCTGATATCGTAAGGGGCAAGAACAAGGCGGTGGAAGGAGTAGGGATTCTAGTCGGCGATGGGGAGGAGATTAAGGAGTCGGTGTCATTAGTTTGGAGGAATAAAAAATATAAGATTTGGGTCATGGAAAAACAAATCAGTTGGTGCCCCAATTGCAAGATTGAAATCCCCACAACCAACGATGACTCGGGGACGAACATCCCCGATACGCCCATGGCGGAGGGCGGTGGTTCGAGAGATATGGAGGAGGGCGAAGTTGGATGGTCGGACGGCGGAAACGAAGGGGCGGAAATTGGGAACAAGGAAGATAATGATGAGGGTGTGCATGGGGAAATCCCTTTGCATGGGGAAGCTTCGACTTCTGATAGGGAGAATCATGGGGGTGGGCCTACTCTTAATGATGGGGTGGGACCCGCGCCCACTTTAGTGTTTTCAACTGAAGCACGTGACAAAGAAACAGGAGAAAAAAGAGACTGCTCATATTCCTCCCATCCTATTGATGATAGAGATTGGACCACTTTGGTTAGAAGCCTTTCCCCCAGGCCCAAAAAAAGGCCCAGGGACTCAGATCCATTTTCTCTAGATGGGTTATTGGGCTTGGGCTTTAATGAACAAAACAAAGAGGTGGAGGTGAACCAACCTAGTTAGGAGATTGACAAACACAATGAAACGGGGTGTGGGGATAAGAGTATTGACTTAAATTTCATACCACCAAATACTGAGGAGACGAGTGAAACTGGCAACACGATGGCGAGTAAGGATCCGAATGAAAAGGGCATGGAAGTGAGTGAAGAAGAGATACAAGAGACGGTGGAAATCGGTAAACTCGTGGGAGTTGAGTTGTCGGAAGCCACCGAGAAGATCAGAATCGCCATAGAGGAATAAGGTAATGGTTTACGTTTCCAATGAATTGTCTATCCATAAATTTAAGAGGATTGGGAGGGGTGGGGGAGAATAAGTCGAATTGGATAAAGGGGATAAAGAATAAGGAAAAGGTTGCGTTTGTTGCTATCCAAGAAACGTAAACAGGGGGTCTTAATGAAAACGATATAGGAAAATTTTGGGGTCGGAATGACATGGATTTCGATGTTGTGGAACCTGTTGGGAGATCCGGGGGATTGGTCAGTATATGGGATCCGAGTTACTTCAAAAAAACCGAATGAGTTAAAGAGGATAATTTCCTAATAGTTAAAGGAACTGTGGTGGGAATGGACCAGCAGGTGTTCATTGCGAATGTTTACGGGCCCCAAAAAAGAGCTGAGAAAAAAGTAGTGTGGGATAAACTCCTCGAGCTCAAAACGAAATATGGGGGTGGTGGATTTTATTAGGAGATTTCAATGTGGTTCGATATAGTAGCGAAAGGAAAGGGTCGAAATTCAAGAATCAATGTGCTAGGGACTTCAATACCTTCATCGAGGCTGCTGACGTTTATGAATTTGAGATGAAAGGAAACAAGTTCACTTACTTTAAAGAGGACGACAAAGGAAAAAAAATTCAGCAAAATTGATAGATGCCTTGTTAGCCGTGAGGTGTTTGACAAATGGCCCGAGGCGTGCCTCAGATCCCTTCCAAGGATGTTTTCAGATCATAGTCCGTTGTTGTTGACGGTTGTGGACCTTAACTTCGGGCCAAAACCGTTCCGGTTCTTTAATTCTTGGCTCGAACGGCCCGATTGTGAAGAAGTGGTGATTAAGGCAATGGAGTCTTTTAGCTTTGAAGGACCCCCTGATGTCAAACTTATCAGAAAATTCAAGTGGCTAAGAGAGAAGTTGAAAACATGGAGGGACGAGGTGGTGTTCAAAGAAGGAGAAGAGTATGAAAAGTGCAAATCTGAATTAGAGGAATTGGATCAAAAATTAGAAGGTGGCGATTTGACTGAGGAGGAAGACTGGTCGAGACTTGAGTGTAAAAGAAGGATGACCGAAATTGATGATTGGAAAGGCAGAGATTTGAGACAGAGATCGAGATGCAAGTGGGCTATGGAAGGAGACGATAATTCCAGATTTTTTCACGGATTAATAAACAATAGAAAGTCAAGTAATACGATTCCTGGTCTCCTTATCAATAACAACTGGGTGTCGAAACCAGATGAGGTGAAGGAATCTGTGTACAATTTCTTCAAATCCAAATTCGATGAAAGCTGGAAAACGAGGCCCAATATCGAGTTTGGCTTTGAGTCGAGGCTGTCGGACGAGGAATCAGAAAGGCTGGTGGCGAGATTTTCGGTGACGGAGGTTAAGCAAGCGGTTTTTGAATGTGGTGATGAACGGGCACCCGGCCCCGACGGATTCTCATTTAAGTTTATTAAGCATTTTTGGAAGCATCTCGAAACATATTTTATGAACGTGTTTCACAGTTTTTTCGAGAAAAGGAAGCTAAGCAAAGGTTGTAATTCGGCGTTTATTACTTTGATCCCAAAGATAAAAGACCTGGGACAACTGAGCGACTATAGACCTATTACTTTGGTTGGGTGTCTTAGTAAGGTAATTTCAAAAGTCTTGGCGAACAGGTTAAAAAGGGTGTTGAGCCCGTTGATTTCCATTAATCAGACGGCTTTTCTCGGTGATCGTTCCATCCTCGACGGGCCGCTGATTTTTAACGATGTGGTAACATGGGTAAAGAGTAAAAAGAGCAAGGCGTTTCTGTTCAAGGTGGATTTCAGCAAGGCTTACGATAATGTAAATTGGGGCTTCGTTATTTCGATAATGTTGCAAATGGGCTTTCCGGAACAATGGTGCGACTAGATTTTGGGCCTGCTCTCCTCGGCCCGTTCAGTTGTGCTTGTCAATGGGGCCCCGACAGCCGAGTTTCAATGTCAAAAGGGGATGAGACAAGGCGACCCGATTTCGCCCTTTCTCTTCCTTATTGTTATGGAAGGCCTCTCGTGCTTGATGAAAAACGCGAATTCAAATGGGGTTTTCTCAGGTATTGCTCTTCCCAATCAAGGTCCTTATATTTCTCATCTCCTTTATGCGGATGAATGTATTTTTTTGGGAGATTGGTCGATGCTGAATCTAAAGGTTATAACCAGAATACTTCGGTGTTTCAACCTTTGTTCGGGTCTTTTCATTAATTATAGTAAGTCGCAGCTATTTGGGGTGGGGGTGGGCAGCGATGAGATTAATGTGGCTGCCGGCGTGGTCTCCTGTAAAGGGGGCTCGTTCCCTTTTGATTATTTAGGGATAAGAGTTGGAGGAAACATGGGTAGGATTTCAAGTTGGGATTTTTTGATCGAAATTTTCAAGACAATCTTTGTCTAAATGGAAAGCGAGATGTCTTTCTATTGGGGGTAGAGTTACACTTATCAAAGCGGTTTTGGAAAGCATCCCTACGTATTACTTTTCACTTTTTAAGGCTCCCGGGAAAGTAATAAACGATTTGGAGGGTATTATTAAACGTTTCCTTTGGAGTGGATCGACGAACTCCCACAAGATTAATTGGGTCGCATGGGATAAAGTCACTTCTCCTATCAAGTCGGGCGGGCTTGGCCTATGTAAGCTCAAGGATTCTAACATTGCATTATTGGCTAAGTGGGTTTAGAGATACCGCATTGATACTAAGAGCCTTTGGAGGAGGGTTATCAACGCCATTCACGATTCTAAAAGGTGTTGGTCACCTATTCCAAGGATTCAAGGTTCGTCGGGGGTATGGAGTAAAATCGTTAAAGCTTGTTGTAGTGTAGAGGTCGCAGGGCTAAACTTGAATCAACTCTTTATAGGTACATGTGGCGATGGTAAAGGAATAAGGTTTTGGCTTGATCCATGGGTTTGTAATGTGGCGTTAAAAGAGATTCTTCCAAGAATGTTCAAAAAAGAGAAAGATAAGAAGTGTTTGGTCTCGGATAAGTGGCTTGGTGATGGAAGCCACGATTGGAAGATCGGGGACGTGACGGATGAAGAAACACAGGAGGAAGTGATCGCTAAAATAAACTGCCTTGGTGAATTGCTGGAAGGTATCAAGGTAACTAACGGGAACGATAGGTGGACGTGGCTTGGCAACGGTGATAAAACGTTCAGTGTGAAGGCTGTGAAGAAGTTCCTGTCCAGCGAGCGAGTGGCCAATGATAGGTTTGTGGTCAAATGGTCTAAGTGGGTGCCCAAAAAATGCAATATATTCATGTGGAGGGTGGCATTGGATCGTATTCAAACAGCAACGGCGTTGAGGGTGCGGAACTGCTTGGTTGGGTCTGTTTTGTGCGGCCTTTGCGAAGCTGAAGAAGAAGAAGACGTGGAACACTTATTTTGTGCATGCGAGGTAGCGTCTAACCTTTGGTTTTGGATTAGCAAATGGTGCAAAATCAAACCTTTGTTCTTATTCGATATTAAAGACCTGTTCGAGATTCATAAGACGTCGGGATTGAGTAAAAAAGGGAGAACGGCATTAAAAGGTATTATGTTCGTGGCGTGTTGGTGTCTTTGGAAAGCCCGCAATGAAAAGAGATTCGTGAATGCTGTCGTTAAAGTTGAGAAGATTTTTCAGGAAGTCATGACTATTGGATTCTTATGGTATAAGAGTAGGAACAAGCTGCTTCCTTGACTTGGAATCAGTGGCAAAATTTTGATCTGTTGTAAATTTCCTATTGTATTTATGATGTAAAGCTTTTAGCCTACTACTGATTCGGTGGTATGGCTGGTTGAATACAAGTAAAGTTAAAAAAAAAATTACTTTAGTTATTAATTACATATAGATTTAAGATCATTTAATGACAAAACATTTTTTACGTATCACCCTTCATCTTCTCTTTATTTTATTTGAACTAATGGATGATATTAATCCAACAATTTAAAAAACTCACTTTCATCATTTTTTTTTAAATATTAATATTTTTCAAACCGTTAATCGTTCAGCGAAAAAAAAATATCAATACGACAAGCATTTAATTATTTTTCTATAGATAGACACTTTGATATACTTTCGATAATTTTTTTTTTCGTGTTTTTCACCATTTTTTTACATTTTCTTCGTTTTTTTGTTACTTAAATTTACATGAAAAAAATCACATGTGATTAAACATTAATTTGAATATCACATGTGATATTAGTGTTAAATCACATATGATATTCACATGTGATATGTAATATCATATGTGATTTAACACTAATATCACATATGATATTCAAATTAATCTTAAACCACACGTGATTTTTTCATGCAAATTTCAGATTCGAAAAAACGAAAAAAAGACAAAAAAATGTGAATAAAATGATTTTTTTTCTTTTTCCGAAAGTATATCAAAGTGCCGTCTATAGAAAGATAATTAAATGCTCGTCGCGATGGTGTAGTTATTGTCGCTTAACAATTAACGGTTTAAGAGATATATAAATTATAAAAAATATGTGAAATAATAAAATACTTTTAATCTCAACCATTGATTTCTTTTTAAATGGAGGGTGAGGATGACTCCCTTGGTATGTGAGAAAACTTTGGTATGTAAAATGACTCTCCTCTTACATATAAATGCTAAGTATAGTAAATATATTCAATATTAAAAATTGAATGTAAATGAAATGAACGTTAGTGAACAATTTATAAACTATTCGGTTAAAAGTTCATTTATTTATTAAATGAATGAACATGAATAATATTTTACGTTCGTTTTGTTAAATGAACGAACACGAGCAAAATTCGTGTCTATTCATTTATTTTCATAAACGTTTGATTATGCGTTTATTAATGTTTGTTTATGTTCATTTATTTGTTTATATTCGTATATCATATCTTTTAATCGTAAACTTTCAAAACTGGTTTTTAAAAAAAAATAACACTTATAAAACAAAATATTATGCATAATTTAATAAAGTTTACGTCTATTTTTCTACGTTCATTTATGTTGGATCATTTATGTCGGTTTAGTGTTTTAATTAATGAATATAACGAACATGAACAACTCATTCTTAATAAACAAATACGAACAAGAAATCCATCCGTTTAAATGTTAATGTCTATTTATTTGTCCAACTAAAATTAAACGAACGAATATGAACAAAACTTTATTCGCGTTCGTCCAATTCGTTTAAACCCCTGCTAAAAATTTAGTCAATTGTTCCTCTCAAGTAACAGTATCATTTTTGTATTTTTCTGATAAACACTATAATATATACAATGGTTTGTGTATAATTTCACAAATGAAGTTATAGCATACTTGATAAGTAGGTTCGAATCATGTCTTTTAAACTTGAGAAGTGAAATGCATATCACAATAAGTGATATACACACCACAAAATCACACATGTAATGCATAAAGTACAACATTACATATGCATGTTTGTAGTGTGTATATCAGCTCCTTTAAATTTGTTGTTGATTTTCTAAATTTTGTTAAATGGTCCCTAAAGTTTAAAAGTTTTTTCTAAAATTACATAATGTTTGTTAAATTTGCATTTTTTTGTCATTTATACTAACAATTTAAATCATTTTGATAAAAGGTATAACATATATGATTGTAAAAGTTTATCTTATTTATACTATTATATAAAGTGTTTAGGACATTTTAAATAAAGAAGTTTTAAAATTTTTAAGACAAAAAACATTTCTAATAAAAAGTAACTCGTTAAATTTGTAACCAAAAGTACAGGATTAATGCCAGAAATAATAATATCATTAAAATACTCTCACACAAAAATGCAATTAATATAGCACTTATTATAAAACAATAATGCATAAATCATCTAACTTTTCTTTTTCATTAAAACACTCACTAAATGAAATTTACAAATCATTAATAATATAATTAAAATACCCCATTACTCAAAAGTACATTTAACATATCAAATGGTATAAAAAATTAATCTATAAATCATTTTATCAAATATATCTTTCAAACACCCACTAAATGAATTTTACAATTCATTAATGATATTATTAAAATACACCTTCACTCAAATAACACACTTAATATATCACATTAGTACAAAACAATAGCACATAAATCATCTTATCTTTTATTTATTCTTTAAAACACCCACTAAATAAAATTTACAAATCATTAAGCGGATCATAAAAACCAATCTTTTGCGTAGTCAGACTTTCTGACACCACCTTTTTCGACCACGCAACGGACCACCACTTACCACCACAACCTAGCAATATAGACACTACTAGATGATGCTAAAACCGCTATTTTAAAACACTCTATATGTTTAAACGATATATAATATTACACGTCCTAAACGACTAGCAATATCGTTGACTATCGTTGACTATCGTTTCCGTATCGTCATTGCATCGTGATGCAAGTCTGCCATTTTCTAAAGCAATATTGTGCAGTAGAGTTGTTCCATTAAGTTATCGCCATGTGTTAAGTTAACATCATGAAAAACATAGAATCGCGCAGGCAACCTGCTATAAAAGCTTTTTATTATGTTAATAAATGCGTAAGTAAGAAAGCAAACTAATTTTCAATTAATAACCTCTATTGAACATTCTTTTTTTTCTTCTTTAAAAGCAATGCATAAAAAAACCTTGCTATCACCAAAAAATTTAATCACACGGGTACCCGCCGCTGCAACGCGCGGGTACCCGGCTAGTTATAAGTTCATGCTTAAATATTATGGCGTGAAACGTGATTGTATCACTATTGTTGTTACAAAAGGCACTGATGATATATGGTTTAACAAGCTGCGAAGCCCGGCCTTTAAATCCTCGTTAATAACTATATTCCATTTATGAAATTTTGTTCTTAACAAGTAATTAATGCTTATTTTACCGAAGGGCGTTACCTTAATGGTGTCATTTTACCCGCACAAATAAGCTGTTTAGTCTATCCAAGATGACATCTTTACAAAAATAGCATGAGTATAATCTCAACTTCTGATAAAAAGTCACTACTACATTTAAACATTACTCCTCTTTAAGTAGATGTCAATTGGCACCGATAGGTGGACAATACGAGTGTTTCTTTGTTGATTTAAACTTTTTAGTAATCAATGCTTATTTTTAATATTATTCTCTTAATTGTAAACGATAAGTTGGAAGTCAAACATTTCAATATGTACCTAGCTAGTGTGTTGATACCGGCTAATATATTGAATTCGTTCCTATATTTTCAAAAGACGCATTTAGCAACACATCATTGGTTTATTTGTTTTACACTAGATAGCAATTTTCTACTTTTTCACTGTGTTCACATGTATTAGCTGTTGATATTATTACATTATTTATACACGCATATTATAATTGTAATCCTATCATGTTAATATCATATTATGCCTCTTAAGACATTATAAGTTCATGGCATTCACTTGTTGCTTTCATCCGTGGTTTGTGTTTGAAGGTGTTAATCAATGGACAATATTGTTTTTCCACCTTCTGAAGTGTATAATGAAGTTCTCCATAGCGAAATGGAGCTTGATGCTATTGCTGATGAGCTCTCTAAACAGTGTGCAGCTCTAGTCTTGGAGGAACCAATATCATATTTTACTACAGAAGCAAATGTAAATCGATCTTTTTGTTCTTACTTCTTAATAGATTTTGGTCATATCAATTATGATTTTTTTTTCGCGGGTTTTTTAATATATTACACTCAGATGAGGATTATAATTAATTGCTATCATTTCAGGGTTTTTTTGGTCCAAAACGAATTGAATCTAGTGGTCAAGGAGATGGAGTCATTAATACCGCCAACAACGGTCGTATGTTTCCCCATACAGCTTTTGCAGTTTATGATACAAAGGTATATTTGATTTTTAGAAGATCTCTAAGTTTATTTAAGGTTTCGTTTTATTGATTATCTATGTATTTTGGATGGAAACTAAGTTCTTTTGACATAGTATTCGTTTGCATTCCGTAAAGTCTCAGCGTTATGTTGATGCCATATCAATTAATAATGTGACAATTTAGACGAAACTCACTACTAGCAATGCTAATACGTTGATCTAGTTCCTTTCCGAACTCAGAGTTTGTAAATTGTTTTTTACAGAACAATAGACATTTTTCCCCATACCAGCCTAAGGAGATTTATGGTAGCACTTAGCCCTTTAAACCATTGTATTGCCCCAGAAAAATTAACTAGGGTTAAACTTCACTCCGAAAAGTCCAAACCTAGTGGCCATAAAAAATCAAATTATTTCTACATACGATTGACGTAAACATTGTTAGCGGCAAGTTTTGTACTTGTGACCACTTTAGAAACTTAGTTATGTTAGCATTTGGGTAAAAAGAAATTGATAAAAGATGCAGAGTGTTGGTAAAGTTTTCTCGTTGTTATCCAGATTTCGTAACTTTTAGTTCTTATGTGTCAAACACAGAATCAAATCTTGGAAGATGAAGAGGAGGGTACCAGTATAGGGAAGGAGAATACTCTTCGAAAGGACTCTACAAAAGGAATTTCCATTGAGGATGGTTGTAGTGGTCGTAGAGGAACGGGGGTGTTTATCCCAAATGCGTCGCACGGGAGAATACCGGCGTATCATATCCGCGCTCCCATTTCTGAGCCTACTCGTGCATATAATTATAAAAATATGAAAGGTTTACCATTGCTCTCATGATTCTAACATCAAGATCCTTAGTCGGTTTTTATTGATAGTCTTTAATTTGGCTATAGTAATATATGAAATTCAAAATGCTTAATGATTGCCAAATTTTAAACAGTTTCAGACAGGGATAAGAAGACTGTGATCTATATCAAGAAAGATATTGTTGAAAATCCAACCAAGTCAAGTGATCAAGTTGCATCTGAGTTTTCTTTACCTCAAGAATGGCCATATGAATACTAGTGAGTTAGAACATGCAAACATTGGAGAATAGTGAAACCAGATAGAAATAAGCAATGTTTGAACATGAGGTAGATATAATCACTACTAGAATATGCTGCTTTCCATGAGAAAATCTGTCGGAAAACTGACTTTGTAGTAGTGATAGAAATAAATAAATCAACTATTTTTGTTCCCTGTTTGGTTTTGAATGATATGAACTTGTAATTCGTCGCTCATTTGAAATATGCTACCTCGGCGAGCATCTGAAGCTAATATATATTAAAAGGTGTGAACCTTTAGGATGTTATGAAACGACGCATTCTTAATACACCAAGAAATTAACATTGGTTAATGTGTTGCAACAATTCTAAATTTGGTAAGTGTGAATCGTCATCAAACCAATGAAAGTAGTTAATCTTTAATCAATGTAGCTAATGCAAGATCAAACTACCATGTTCTAGCCAAAGCTAAGGAGGAGATTTCATTGTTGCAATGTGCCCCTTATAATTCATCACGAAAAATAGGGAATTGATCTGACCTCATACTTCTAAGGAGTGCCCGTTAAAGGAAAAAGAAAAGAAAAACAAATAATTAAATCAAACAATATCGCATAAACATGATTGCATGAAAATAAAACTCTATTGACATTATTTGATTCATGATGGCTTTAACTGCTTTAATCTCCAAAACTATCAAGGTTTGATACTTAACGGTAAATGCACAATAACTAAAAATATCTTATCCATCAGTAAAGATGAATTCCAACCAAATCTCTAAAAGTCAACTACTAAAGAAAAGTAATCGACTTAAATAAAACGTAGTTTTCCTTAAATAACTTTTCCTCAAATCAAATCTTTTAGGGTTACGAATATTAATTATGTGGGCATTTAGAACAACATTTAAAACTCCTACCGGATGCACACCATGATGGGAAAGACCTCGATACGCCGTATCCATATCTATATATCTCTAATGGTGGCACGAATTCACATGGTACAGAATGGAGGACATAATAAAACTTTACAACATGAACTAGTTATAAAGCTCGTTCATGCACGAGGTTTATAATAAAGTAAATATTAGTTTAAGATTTTAGTTTATATATATATATATATATAATATATAATATTTTTTGTCATTGGAAGTTAGGGTTTTGAAAACCCTATGCGTAATCTGATTATCAAAGACATCTGAATAATGGTTTATCTTGGTCTTTGTGATCGATTTGATGGGAGTTAGGATTCTGTTGTTGTGTATGACGAGGACGAATCCTTCGTGTTGATGAGTGGTATTTTCCAAAAATTTCGAGATACAACTCTTGACGTGTTTTGCTACGGTTGCAGCTGAAAGTTGGTGTCACTCGCGGGTCAAGCAATGATGACATTGAAGACAGGGTGCTCACTATGGAAGTTCTTTTGAACCTGGTTCTTTTTACTATGCTCGGTATCACATTGGGGTTGTTGGTTTAGCATTTCCACGCACACTTTTGGAGCGAGTTTTATGCTTGCTGCTCTATCCGTGGTTTTAGAGTCTTCCATCAATCGTTGTGCGAAATTTGTGAACTGACTCTTTTTGCTGATTACATGATCATGGAGTTGATGTGCGTTGGTTTTATACGTATTTGTTGGGTTTTCTTTTTGGTTTTCTGTTTTGCATCTCAACATACACCTTTGGAGCGAGTTCTGAGCTTGCTGCTCTATCCGTGGTTTTAGAGTCTCCCACCAACTGTTGTGTGAAACTTGTGGACAGTACTTCAGATTGAGGACCATGATATTGTATATTTGGACGACGCTGGAAGTTTGGACTACTATGGTGATTTGAAGATTCAAGTATTTTTACTTGAAGTGCATGTAGTTTTATTCTTTTTATTATTGTAGTCTGATGTTTAGTTATAAGTGTGGTATGTCACACTTATATTGTCAGTTATAGGAATGATGTGCATTCCTATAGAAGAGTCTGTAAGTGTCCCAAGGGACTGAGATGAGGGATTCACCCTCATCCTTTGTACTTCAATGTTTTTTGGCGTAATATACTTTACCGGGGTGAATTAACCCTTTTACCCAAAAAAAAATATTTTTTGTCATTAATTTATAAATGTGTGTAGACACATGTTATCAAAAGTAAAACATATAATATTATGGGGAACACACTTTATGGTCAGACCAAGGCGTACAGCAAGGTGACCCTCTTGGACCTCTCCTTTTTGCGTTGGTGCTACATCTTTTGGCTCGCAAGATCAAAGACTCCTTTTCTCTCCCCTTTCAAGCTTGGTACTTAGATGATGGTACGATCATTGGAGATACTCTGTTTGTTGGGAAGGCCCTGGAGCTCATTATGATGGATGGACCTCGTTATGGTTTGCACCTCAACGTCGATAAAACTGAGGTTTTTTGGCCAAGGGAAAATCCTAGAAGCAGACTCGCAGGTGTTTTCCCTCCTAATATTGCCCGGCCCCTGCATGGTGTAAAACTGTTGGGTGGGCCTGTTGGTGTTGACCTTGATTTTAGCAGTCAGCTCGTTTTGAAACGAGTTTCTAAAACCATTGAACTTATGGACGTTGTTGCTAAGCTTAATGATCCCCAATGTGAGTTGCTACTTCTCCGTGCATGTGCTGGCATTTCCAAGCTGTATTTCTCTATGCGCACATGTTCTTCCCGTGTCTTTGAACGTGCTCAGATTTCATTCGATGAAGCACTTCGCTCTTCTTTGGAGCGAATTGTCACTGCCTCTGGGCCTGGCTTCGGAAATTGGCAATGGAGACTGGCCACTCTTCCTTTTGAATTTGGGGGGCTTGGTGTTTACACTGCTGGTGATGTTTTGAATTATGCCTTCCTTGCTTCTAGACTCCAATCGGCCAGCCTACAGACTGAACTTCTCCGGCAGTCTGGTATTGGTGCCTTTGGATCTTCCTTTGATGATGCTTTGCATGTTTTTAACGAGAAAATGGAGACCGACCTTTTGGGTAGCTCTTGTGAAATTGTTGCCCCCAAACTCATGAAGAAATTGGCATATTTATATTTCACACGTGTCACAAAAGAGGCTGAATCCACCTTCTACCTATCTGCTAGACAGATGGCCCTATGGAGATCGCAAATGGAAGACCATACTTCAGACTGGCTCAGAGTAGTCTCGATAGTTGGGCTGGGGCAGACTATGAATGCTAAAACCTACCGGTGTGTTTTATGCTATCGTCTAGGTGTTCCCCTTTTCTGCACTCAGATTCCGTGCTCTGCTTGTTCCAAGGTTTTTACGGGTGACATCTATGGGGATCATGCTGTATCATGCGCAGGAATTATTGGTATCAAACATCGACATAATGTGGTGCGTGATACTCTCGCTGATATCTTCTCCCGGGTAGGGGTTTCGGCTCGTAAAGAAGTTGATATCGGGCTCTGCGGAGAGAGGGATAAACACTTACGCCCAGCTGACTTGTTACTTTACTAGTGGGAGAGAGGCCTTGATGTATGTGTTGATCTTACTGGGTCATCACCCTTGACGCAAACTGGTATGACTGACTTTGTGGCAGGGCGTGCCGTGTTTGAAGCTGCACAGCGCAAACGTGTTAAGTACGAAACCAAATGCGCCGATATTGGATATGGGTTCATCCCCTTCTCCTTCTCTTCTTTTGGTGAACTCGAGAAGGAAGCGGTGACCCTGCTGAAGCGAATCCGAAAATTCTCGGTCACTCAAGATATTGGCGCGCGTGGTGCTAACTATATTTTTAGTAGGGTTTGTTTTGTTATTGCTAGAGGAGTGGGAGCCCAGTTAGTTTCTCGGCTCCACACTAATTTTCTGTAATTTCCTATGATTTTCTAATGAAGTGATGTTTTATAAAAATAATAATAATAATAATAATAATAATAATAATAATAATAATAATAATAATAATAATAAAAAATTACAAAGACAGTAATAAGGTCCATTTCACGAAATTTTAGAAGTGAGAATCAACATCCGAAATGACCTAAGTAACTTTATCATCAAACTCAAGTTGAACGTCACTAGACTGTAGCTCACTGCATTCGCAATTGGTACATCAAAAGGTTTTCCGCCCATATAATCTTTCAACCTACAACTTGCACAATAAAATATGTAAACAAAATCAAACAACGAAAAACTAAAAAATCATGAAGAAAATTGTTTAACTTTGAAAAATAAAATGTATAAAAACTCCAATTTTGACTTGTTAATCTCCTCACTATGACATTCAGGAAAAACGACCATTTCAAAGCAACTTAGAACAATAGTGTGTGAAAAAAACACAACAAATAACTAAATAAACATAGCACCAACATATTCATAACTTATAAACGTCCCAAAACTAACAAAATGTTATCAAAATCTGTTAATTTAAAAAAAATAAGAAAAATGTAGTTTTGAACCGTCACCAAATGTGACAATAACAGTTTTCCGGGTATAACGGTCTTTTCAGAGAAATCTTGAACAATGTGTCAAAAAATGCAAACAGATAACTTAATAAACATAGCCCTAACATAATCATAACTTACAAACATCCCCAAACATGCAAAATTTCATCAAAATCTATTAATGTTACAAAATAAATAAATAAATAAATAAATACATTTTAGACCCGTTACAATTGTGACAACAAGTTTTCAGGTATAACAAACGTTCCTAATTGTAACTTTGAGGTTTTGACATTGAAATTATTAAACTATGTCTTTGTTACATTATTTGATGTGTGTGCCTCATGGATTAGAAGCATGCCTAATTGGCTATGTTAGTGTAAATATTACGATATTTAAACTAAACAATTTCTTCAGTTTTAATAATGACAAACATGTAACTTGTAATGCATAACATAAAATGCGGAAGTTGCTTGTAAACACAAATCATCAATGCATACTTATATCTACATCTCTCGGCGTCTCAAGTATGCTTCAACTCAGTCGTAGATTTCCATTCTGGCGTAAATCACTCAAGGTATGAACAAATAAATTTTAAAACTTGACGGATGATCAAATAAATAATTTTTTTTCTAAACTTCAAATTTTTATAAATGAGACAAAACATTTTTTTCAAAAATATTTTTACAAATTATTTTTTAAATAGAAAGAATTGTTTTATTTGAGAAAATTATTTCAAAAATAGTGACAGCTATTTTTCCTCCCAAAAGAGCTCCAAACATCCTCAAATAAACCTTCATCATTAAAACGAAAAAGATAGCATATTTTGTAGGGACGGTACCACTAAATACCCGACGGCACCGTTAAATACAGTGGCGGCCGTCTGACAATTAATGGTATTGTGTGTTTGTAACGGCTAGTTTTTTCTTTGCCTATAAATAGTGGACCATTTTGCCCTTTCACCTTGATTTTTTCATTTAGAGAGTTTTAGCTTATTTTAGAATGATCCAATCATCCATTCAAGTGATCACTTTCATTCATCTACTAGTGCAAGAGAAGAACACATCCGATCAAGAAGATACAAAGTGTTGTAGTGTTAGTATAGTGCACTCGTAACATTTGTTACGTACTTGTTGTAACTAGTTATACATCAAGTTGCCTGTCATCTTGTTTAGTTAGTTTGTGTGGATCATTATGATCTTGTAGAGGTCAAGGAAATCTTGTGTAGCTTGTATTGATAGTGTATAGATCAGGTAGATCGTGTTGATCGGGTAGATCGTGTTGATTGGGTAGATGGTGAAGATCGGGTAGATCGTGTCAATCGGGTAGATCGTATGTAAGATTGGTACTAACTTGGTTAGTACTCGACATTTAGCTTAAAGTCGAAAAATAATGTAAGCAACGTTGTATGGTTTTCTCCGCCGAGAAGGGAGCTTGTTGATTAGTGATGTAACTCTCGAGTTGGGTACTCGGGGAGTGGAGTAGGACGAAGAGGAGCTTCGTGACTGAACAACTAAAAATCATCTTGTTCGTATTAGGGTTTGGTTTCTGGTACGTAACTCTAAGCTAAACTCTTAATTGGGTTTGGTTTATTTTCTCCTTGCAAGTAACCCGTATTAGGGTTTTGGATTATTCGTGTGCATCTGATTCTTGGTGCTGTAAGTCAATCATGGTTCAAGTGGGTTTTGAGAGAGATGGAAGCGGGGTTTCTGAATGGTAAGAAGTCTAATAAGGCTAGTGGGTTGGCTGCTAGGCTTAATGATATCGATGGCATGGTTATCACTAATAAGAGTAAGCCATTGAAGTCTATATTGAAAAGTGCAGGTTTGGGTGGAAAAACGGGGAGTTTTGCTCTTCCTAGTGATCATGGTCCCGTTGTTTCTGATTCGAACATTGCTATACAACAAGGGGTAAGTTTAGCTAGTACTAAATCTGATGTTCCTAAGTCTACTAATGTTGTTGAACCTGACTCTTTGGGGGCTGCAAGTGTTGGTACGGCTAAGGATAATGGTGAAAGGCTAGCTGATGGGTGTAATATTGGTGGTGCTAAAGTTGTTATTCCCTTAGCCGTTGTTGATGTTATGAGTTCTAAATTTGATAATACATTATGCGGCTATTTCCTTGGGCAACCTTTAGCTTTTCCTATTATTGAAGATTATGTTAAGCATGTGTGGGGTAAGTTTGGCTTCGAGTGTGTAATGTTGCGTAATGATTTCTTCCTTTTTAAATTCAAGACTCAAGAGGGTATGAATAAGGTGCTTGAGTATGGTCCTTGGTTTATCAAATCGAATCCAATTTTCTTGAAGATTTGGGTTCCTAATACAAGGTTGGAGAGGGAGAACATTACAAAGGTACCGGTATGGGTTCTTATTCATAAAGTACCTGCTATTACATATTCTGAAGTTGGTATTGGTTTGATTGCACAACATCTTGGTCGTATTATACGTATGGATGCAGGTACTAGAGCTATGTGTAGTAATCCTTGGGGTCGTTATTCTTATGCACGGGTTCTAATTGAGTTATCTGCTGAAAGGGCTGTTTTGGAATCAATTGAGGTTGCTATACCGTTGCCTAAGGGCAAGGGTCATTATATGGAAGTTCTTGAAGTCGAATATGAATGGTGTCCAACTCAGTGTTCTAAATGTAATGTTTTTAACCATGAGGACGATTATTGCCCTCTTAGGAGAATACCTGCTACTAGGGGTTCAGATTCGGCTCATAAAGATGTTGGTGATAATAGGGGTGTTCACTTGGATAAGGTTGGAAATAAGGCTACCAAAGTTAACCAAAGGCCTCGGTATTTCAAACCAAAGTCTAATTTTGAATATAAACCTGTTTCTAAACCTACAGCTATGAAGAATGCCAATGATACTAAACGTAATTTGGATGCTGCTCCGTTGGATCAGCCTTCAAAGGATGATTCTGTTGGTGTTACTTCGGGTGTGTTAAAGGGTGATGCTGGTCCGAGCAAGTTGGTGGTGGAGGTACCACATGATAGTGACAAGACGAATACCGTATGTGAAGTCTCTACTAGTGTTGTACCTGCGAAAAGTGGTAATGGAAGTTTGTGGGATCAATTCTCTAAGACCCATAATGTGTCTACACGGAAGGAAAGTTCATCCTTGTCATTAGCTGGTTCGTCGGATGATGAAGTGTGTATGCCTGAGGTCATGCCGGGAGCTAGTTTTCTGGATGATTTGAAGTCCTATGATGGCTATGATTTTGATTTTCCTGCACATGGTTTTGATAGTCGCCCAAAAGGGCCGTCATAGGTAGTATTGTTTTGTTGTGTTTGTTATGCGAATGGCCTGTCATTCTTATATAGTTGATTTGGTTAGTTGTTTTTGCATGTAAGTGTCCTATGGGACTGAGATGATGGATACACCCTCATCCTTTGTACTTCAATGTTTTTGGCGTAATAAATTTTACCGGGGCGAATTAACCCTTTTACCCAAAAAACGTTTAGACATCACATAGTCGTACACTAGTGTCAAAATCTAAAAGTTAAAGTAGTCGTAAAATTGTCCTAATTCCTTGGTCATCATTTCGCTTTCTTTTAAGTGATACACTCTTTTGTCAAAGGAAGGTTAGATACAAACCTAATAGAACTCGGAGTAGGTTTGACAACTTAAATATTTCATCCGGAATATATAAGTAATTTTAACTTGTGATCGCAATTGTTAAATGTCATACCTGAAACATCATATTCAAGCCTTTTAACAACACATATTAAAACACTTATTCAAAATCTAAAAAGCTTACATCAACCTTCGGATCACAAAGGACTCACGGGTTCCTACATTAAAGGATTTGTAGTTTCTTTCATCCTCGTTTGAATATACACTCCTTGAGACCAAGTATATTCATTTTCATCAATTACTTTCATCCCCATAGGTTTGTCATAGTATTTTATTGTCAAGATCACCTCATATATAATGAGGATTGAACTTTATCCACCAGTTTTAGAATAGAAAACAAACGCATCATCCTATCTCGCCAAGCGTCTATTGATACTCTTTGTCTTCCGAATAATGCTCAATATGCATATATTAAGATTGATCTTTTTGACTATCTTCTGTTTCATCTACAAAAACATTCTTCGTCTTGTGGGCAACCGTAATCACCTACCGGCGTGTAGCCATCTCACCACAACAATGGATACTCATCCCAAAAATTCCATCAATCACCCTAAGAATACCAAACCTCAGATATGGGTTTAAAATCATAAAACCATCAACTTGGAGTCATCCTTATGTTCCAAATCGAGTCTCACCCAAACATCTACCACCGTTGTGTCGGTAAAATACTTCATTCTTTTAGATCCTAAAACCTGCTGTGAATCGGCAACAAAAGCCTTGCTTTATGCCTTTCAAAACCGCATGAAACACTCGCATATAGAGCACATCAAAATCTTTCATCATTTCATTCGCGACAACGTCCAGAAAGGAAACATCTTAATCCAACAAATTCCTTCGAAAGATAACATTGCCGGCATATTAATCAAACCCCTCAAAAGCGAACCATTTAATTATCTACGCTTAGGTCTAGGATTGATGGAACACATTCTATAAATTGGTAATTTATATGTGTTCGAAACATCCTCCAATCATGACTATTAAAATATTTCATTGGAAATATTGAAGTTATCTCTAGTTGTCAAGTATCGTTCACCAAATCTCGCTGGATTTATCCTTCAAAGAATTTATTACGTATAAGTTCTTTTATCATGTAAAAAATCTCACTGAATCAGCGAGATTCATTCGTTAAAAATCAAAACGGGATACAAATTTGTCCTAGTAGGTCACGAAACTACTAAAGTAGGCACGACACCACTAAATTTAGTGGTACCGTGGTTCTGTGCACCTGACAGACCCGTTTTATTTGTAAATTTTTCCTCCTTTCCTTTTTTAAACCAAACACACCTTCTGTTCTTACTGTCGCAAACAGACCAAAAACACTGTCAAAACCCACTTGATGCAGTCATGAACCCATGAACCTTTCAAAAGAACCATCAGGGGAACCGTCTCTTGTCTAAACAGATTTTGCGCATCTGTTGATTCCTTAGCCTTTTAAAGTTTCACAACTTTTTGTATTCAGCCTCTTGATCCTTGAGTTAAACAACAATTTCACATAATCCAAAACACACTATATGTTTTTTTACTTCTGTACATCATCTTCTCATTTAACTACACCCCTCAATCTTCGTCAACTCTTCTAGTGATGACAACTGTACAAGAAATCAATCACCAACTTCATAACCATACAAATCCTTTTAGCACTTCTTCACCATCATTTATTTATCCCCCTTCTTCGTGACCTTTGTTAGTAACCCCATCACTTTTCATCATGGAAGGTGATAACCTACCAAACAACAACCTACCACTTGATCCAACCTTTGCCAACCAACTCCGAGCTCGTATTGTTAGTGAAATTGGAGAGCTTAAAAAATTGAATAGAATAATTGAAAGTGCACTTGAGGAAGCCCTTAAAGAATCTATTAGTACTTTAGATAGTAATTCGACCTCAAGTGATTCGGATGATGAATTAGAAGAAGAAGATTATAAGGTATTAGAAGTTATGGAAGGTAGTAAGGAGGAGGAGGAACATAGGGAGTATCTCGATTCATACCCTAATGGGAAGGAAACTGCCTATCACTATAACATAGTTAACTTCCCACGACCACCTTTCGAGCCTTGCATACAAAGTGGTGACCCTGATGTGCTTTCCGTGTGCAAGTTTTAAAAATTTATAAACACGAATTATCCGGCAATTACTATAAACACATACGAGCAAGTATACTCATTCGCGATAGTAAAGGTGGGTAAGTCGAGATCGTCCCAAGAGATTTGCTTTTGAATTTGTTTTAAAAGATTGGTAACAAGAAAGCTTGTCAAGGCTCTCTCAAAAATTATGGAGGAAATGATTGGCCTCCAATGATTATGGGGAGCTAAAGCAACAATAAATGACAATTGGTGTAACTCCAGGTTTGGAAACCGGATCGGTTGAGGAGCAACCGGATCAGTTGCGTATTGACCACTAGCCCAACCGAATCGGTTGCGGGCTCCAACCGATCGGTTGGGCGCCTCTTGTACTCCCCAATTTGACTTTTGTTGACTTTTCTTGATTTGCGCCTTTTTCTTTGTTTTCGCTGATGATTTCCAAGATGAAACTTGATCTTTACTTGTTGTAGATACTTAGAAATCATTGCGCTTCCTAATCATTGAGTCCAAGAGCTTCCTTACTTGACTTCCTACCTCGGGAATTCTCCAAATGTGCATGAAATCTTCATTTCTTCATCTTTTGCGATACCTGGCTATATTCACATACAAATACGCATCTTTTGCACTTTTGCAATAGTTATGAGTAAATATAGCCAATTATCATACACAAAACCAACAATAACTCTACTAAAAACATGTTCGCTTTGAGCGTTATCAGACCCTAAAAACATTAAGATACCGTGTATATTTGGATACTTATATAGGGATCACACTTACATAGACCATAAGGCGCCCATGAACATAATGTATAGGCTCTACTATAATTGGATCATGAGCAAGAAGTTAGGACCTATAAGGGACCCCTTTTACCCTAGGAAAATGAGTAACTATGTTGGGAGGGTCAAAGGATTGCATGTCTTCATATGTAACTTCACATATATGTGTGATTTCATGATCTTGGAAAATGTTAAGGGCATCATTGATGGGTTTTTAGGAGATGTGATACTTGGGAGACCATTTATTGAGGAATCTAAGATGGTTTATGATCAAGAGGAAGGAATAGCCAAGTTCTCAAACGAGACCGAATGTGTTAAGTATATAATGCCCTACAAAAATAAGAAGTTTAAGGGTATTGACGATCTAGATGTAGACAACATTCCGGCCTTTGAAGTAGATTGGGAGAACAAGGTTTACTACACCGCTTGTCTAGAGTTAGGCCCTGAGTATATTCATGATGAGAGAAGAGTTAAGGAAATCGAATGGGCTTCTAAAATAAAGGGAAAGTAGGGGCACAACTTCGAGTCTAGCTACAAGACTCATAAATAAAGAAAAGCGCTTCGTGGGAGGCAACCCATGCTTAATTGTTTGCTTGTTTGTGTGTCATAACTTTTCATTGATTGTTTATTCTCATGTTTGAATTTGTGAAAATGCTTTATTTTGTCTTTAACCTCGTCTTAATTACGTATAAAGGTATTTTACAAAAAGGATAAGTGTAGGAACGATTACATACGTTTTTAAAAGAACGTGAACATGAGAATTACGATTATTGAAAAGATATATATATATATATATATATATATATATATATATATATATATATATATATATATATATATATATATATATATATATATATATATATATATATATATATGTGTGTGTGTGTGTGTTTGTTAGAGTCAAATGCTTGTATCAAGTCATAATGGATGTTTTGCAGGAATTTTTCCAGATTCTAAAGATGTAATTTTTCTAGAATTTTTCCAAAAAAACGCAGCAGACCAGTTTCTGTCAGGATAACCTAACGGCGTCAGGATTGCAACCTGACGGTGTCAGGAGGAGCAGAAAAAACTTATTTAACATCCATTTCACAAGCATTATATCCTAGTTTAATAGACTCATATATTGTTTTACCGCCGATTTTACGCAAACGTTTCATCTATTTTCTTAAAGTGTGCAGGTTTTATTTATCAAGAAGAAGAAACATAAGATTGAAAGGAGCTTTTCACGCGTACATTCTTCTTGGAGAAGAATTTAACCACTACTTCACACGGACCCTACCGAGCTAATCAGGGGAGTATTAGTTTCTTTCTCTTTTAATTACCTTTCATTAACATAACGTTGATACTTTCGGGGAACATTGGGGACAATGTTCAGTTTTAGTGTGGGGAGGGAGAATAAAATGGGAACTTTGAAATTATGCTTATCCTTGATTATTTGTCTTGTCCAATTTCATTTGTGTAATAAACCATGAGAAATATCGGTTAGGGTAATTTTGGCACCAAATTTAAATTTTTTCATGACATGTAGGAGTGGGCCATTAGTCTTAATAAAGCGTCTCATGGATAGGAAGTTATATGACTAGCACAAAACCCTTTACCACTCAAATTTCACCCCAAAAATGTGAGGTTCGCCCCTAGATTTGTAGGAACTAAAGCATTCATCTTTAATTCTTCAAGAGTGTATCAGTAGTATAATAGATTCTAGAACTTGTTTTGTGATGCATTTCGAGATTGCTAGTGAGACTACACTTGTGTAGTTAGGAACTAAATGATAAGAGGCATTAGGATAACCCTTGTTTGATACCCGTATTATAATTACTTCTTCCACATTGGTTGAGTAATTCCCCCACACCCTTGCGTTGTACTCATCTTTAGTACACGATACCCCTAGTTAACACCTCAGAGCCTATCCTTTTCGTGGTTCTCGTGATGTTTTGGTTTTCCGAAATATCAATGAAGAGTATTGTTTACAATCCACCCCCAAATGTACACCCAAATCGCCTTAGCCTACCTTGTATGCACTCACTTTTAGTGCATTATTGTTATCATACTAAACCCTTAGTTCAATTATCTATTTACTTGCATAAGTTGCTAAGTCGAGTCATATCCTTTGTATACAGTTTTGGGACGATTGGGACTCATGGGTAAAGTTAAATTTTATGGGGTGACGGGAAAGAACGTTAAATTCAAATTCCCTTTATTTACGTAATAATGTACTCCAAGTGTTTTGATCTTTTCAATTCGGGTCAAATTAGTGTTAGAGTAATAAAAACTCAAGTGTAGGGATGTGCCTATAAATCCCTTATATTTTGATGTTATCATAAAGGATGGTAGAGTAAAAGTGTATGAAAAAAAATGAATGAAAAAACATATAAGCTACCATCCTACATCTATCTTTATATTTATGTTTGTTTGTTTTAAAGTTATCTAGAGTTTAGAGCGTCGAGTCTTGGCTTAGCAACGCCATTCTTCTCATGCTTGTAACCTAAAGATTTTTGACTTGCCACCACTAAATCACCTATCCAACCAAACCCTTTGTTTTCCCTACCGTAAGCCTAACGTTACAACCCTTTAAAAGACCTCTTAGATAGTTTTTCCTAGGTGCTTACGCCAAAGCGGTGGAGGTTTGATCTAGTCTCAAGCCTATGGTAATCTTTGTACTAGGACCGGTTAATGAGTGTTTATCTTCCATTTCCAATTTGATATATTTCATATACACCCGAGAGATGAGAGTATCCAAACACCACTTGTGAGGTGCTAGTATGTAATTTCCATGCTTATACCTGTTGTGAATTATTCTAAACCAATGGTTCATGCCCCATAACTTATAAATTGATTGGCCAAAAACACATTTGCTTGAGGACAAGCAAATACCAAGTGTAGGGATATTTGATAAGGATTTAAAAGGTACACTTTTGAGGGGTCATTTAAGCCCTTAATCCCCCACTTTTATATCCGTTACTTCTTAATTTCGTTCCTTTTCACTTTTAGGTCTCTTGAAGGCAAAATGCTGGAATGATGCTTATTTGGACGAAAAGGCGTGAATATGTGAAGAAAATGGCTAAAGTCAAGATCAAGACACTCAAGCTGCTGGAAGTGCACCCGACGGCGTCACAGACGAAAGGCGACGCCGTCCCTCTAATTGCGACGGCTCAGGAGTGAAATTGCTATTTTGTACCTGACGGCGTCACGCTCTAAAGAGTAGGGCGTGACGAAGATTTCTCACCCCAGACGGCCTAGATCCAGATTCAGACAGCGTCAGAAGTTGAAGCTGACGACGACACAACCACAACATGACGCCGTCCTAAAGTTGACTTGGCCAAGACGAAACCCTAGTGGCGGCGATCTGACGGCGTCACAATTAAAAGGTGACGCCATCGCAGTTGTAACTCTATATATAGAATTCGATTTTCAGACTTTTAGAGAGGTAGATTTTTGAAGTAAAAACCTAAAACTATTTTGGTTTGTCTTGGGCAATATCTTAGGGTTCTCATACCCTATTTTACATCAACATAAGTTATTTACTTCATTGATTTCATTATGTCTTCGATTGTATGTGTGTATGCTTGCATGTTTACCATGTACGGCTAACTTACTTGTGTATTTGCCTAGATCCATGAAACCTAGTTATTAATTATTGATTGGTTGTCTCTTATCTTAATTGTAATTGGTTTAGGATTGTAATAGGCCATCGTTGTGTTTTTAATGCTTGAGTAATCTTTGTGAACCATAGTTTATGATCACCAAGAGTAATTGTAGGCTAAAAATCCAAAGATAACCTTAGAGTTAGTTTATGAATCCTAGTGATTTTGTAGGCAATAACCTTAAGGTATTCTCAAAGAGTTAGGGAGAAAAGCATACCCTACGACCTTAGAAGACACAACGCGTTAAGAATAAGGACGTGACAATTCAACCATCAATAAAAGATAACTATGGAGTAATAGTATCTAGGTAGACACATTTTTAATCATCATACGAGCACACATCAATAGACATAGACTACCCCTTAGCTTAGTTAATTAGATAACTAGAATAGTAAAGTAATCGGTAGAAGTACCACCCCCAAATCCAATACCCCGAGATCGTAACTTTCAATTTTCAAAAAAATATAAAAAGATAAAAAAATAATCTTCCTCAACCCCAACCTTAGCGTAGTAATTTCTCGCTAGCATTCCTATTCCCTAGCGAACGATATCTATCCCGAGGCTTACCCTAATACTACACTACAACGATTAGGTTCACTGCCTAGGTTGTTGAAAAACTTGCTCAAAGAAAAAGAAGTTTCCTTTGACCCCGAACGCGCGTTGTACGCATATCAACATCAATCTTATCTCAACCTCATTTGAGGAAATCACATGCCTCATCATATGATTGTTCTATGAATAATCACAATGACCGAGAAGAGGAAAGTGTCTTCAACGGAGAAGCTAACTGTATGCTAACCATCATTCGTCATGACGCTACTAAGCTCATCGCTTCCATCAACATTTAGTTTCCATTTCATTTTTGATTCGTTTTTCAAAACATCTTGTTTGGATGGCCAACAATTATGGGAGAGCTAAAACACATTCATACACAAATAATCTTTCACCAAACACTTTGAAGAACACACAAATGTGGTTCTTATTCCCTAGAATCTTTCACTAAAACCTTCATTTCTTAAGTATTCCCTACTTAGCAAAATACCTTTCACAAAACCACAATTGGTTTTAGCTTCCTATCGTCTACTCTTTCTGATCACCTAGCTAATTATTTTATACAAGCACCTTCAACCCTCATATCAAACCTTATAACTAAAATTCACTCTTGACAATGATATTTGGTTTCAGAACCTTCAATCCTTATATCAATCCCACTCAAACCTCATAGCTACACTTTACTCTTGACAGTGATAGTGAGTTTAAGAACACTCAACCTATCGATCATTACACTCAAACCTTACAACTATATCTCACTCTTGATAGTGATAGTTAGTTCAAAAACCTTCAATTCTCACATTCATTATACCCAAAGTGTGTAATTACACAATCACACAAAATCCTTTATGCACCAAATTATCTCTAACACATATCTAGGATCATCCAAAACTAGAACTGTATAACTTCATTCCCTTAACACTGTTAGAGATATTCACCCACAATAGGATCACATGCACATCCTTTTTCTCCTTTGAAATATATCATGCATCTCATTGTCAGTGCAAACGATATATTAATCTAAACCATCTTGGCCAACCTTTTCTCAAAGGTCTAATCCAACAATTTCCCATGGTATGAAGTCATTTACATTCGCATCTAGGTGCATATCGTACTCATTCTTATTCTTTTATAGATTCCATCAATCTACTTTATGGCATGACTTGTCGTAATAGTAATGACATATATCTACCTCATTTAGAGTATGTCTTTTCAACAAACTATCCTTAACACCACTCGTCTTAGGTAGATGATTATGTCATTCAAAAGGTTTGTTAGCACTCGTCTTCCCAATGACAACTTGGAAGAAGTCATTTTATGTGTCAGTTGATGAACGAATCTCGATCTTTTTAGTGTAATTGGTTGAACAATTATTCCTTAGGTTGTCGGTCGCGTTGTGACACTAAAGTGTTTTTGAATTGCAATACACATTCATTTTTTTTATCGCTCAACTTTCTTGGGCTTTCTCCTTTGTTTTTATCCTTTTGACACTCTTTCATCATGCATCTAACTTCTATCGTACTTTGATATGCTCATATACCTCATTAACCTCATTGCATTTAGGTAGCTATGTTTTAACATAGTTTAACCCTTGCATGTCTTGCTAGGTTTGTTGAGTATTTTAACTTGTTTAGATTTCCCGTTCGTCTTATCGGATTTTATATATATATATATAATTATTTCTTAATAATATGTATATATCTATACTCTCTTATAAAAGAGCAATAAACACAGCCTAAAACCGAACCTCACTCCAAATCTAAATTTAAGATTCAGCCAACCAAGCCTCGAATTCATACTCACATGTATATCCCTTACCTAAAATCAAACCAAATCATGAACCTAAATTGTAAGATTCAGCCACCCGAACCTACTTTATATAAAAACCAATAAACACACACACAATGCCCAAACCACATATTTCTTTTCTTACTTCTCTCTTCACATATTCTAACCTAAAACAGACATATCTTTCTCTCTCTAAACAAATCGCCGCCGTCACCATTAACATCATCACCGCCACCATCTGCTGAAACAACCAACACCGAGCCTCCCACCACCTTCAAAAACCCACCATCGAGACACGATACCACTGTAAACAGTACTTCTCTAAAGGTTTTTAAGCTTTTTCCGTTTAGATCCATTTTTATTATAAATGTGAATTAACGTTTTTGATTTTTTTTTTGTAGATCCACGCTTGGTGTGTTTGGTTGATTCTTGTGTGATAGTTGTTTTTGGTTCTCAGGTATTTTTTAGTTATATTTCTTTATTTTATTTACTTTTTTTTAATGTATTTGGCATTTTAGTTGTTATAGCATTTTTGAATATATTTGTTTTGGTATATCTGAAGCAGCTGACGACGGATCTGTTGTTGCAGCCTCAAGATGTGTAGTAGCCGCCGCTTGAGTTGGTCACCACAACTGCTGGAGTTTTTCTTTCAAAACGGAGGGTGTTTGATTGGCTAAGCTAACAAGTCGGTGTTTGATGTAGTTTGTTGTAGCAGCTTTGTGTGGGTTTTTTTGACCCACCGCTGTGAACTCCGACGCAATAGTGCTTTTGGTTGGTGGCTTTGTGATAGTTGTTTATGGTTGTGGTTAACGTTGGTGGCTTTATAACGGGTTAACTATGTGGTTAACATTGGTGTTTGCTTGGTGGTTTTGTGATTGTCGTTAACCTTTGTTGGGTACTGATATTAGCTCAGTCAGTTTTGTTTTTAAGCTCTATTTTATGTCTTTGTTCAAAAAAGTTTAGATCTATGAAAAACAAAATATTTTCGATTTGTGTTTTTGGACCACATCTACATATTTGATTATTTGACTAACCTTTAGTTGTTTTGTTCTTACTTTTATGTTTCAGATGAGTTTAGTGAATGGTGATGTCGGCTGTAAGGTCTCAGGTCATGGGGTGAGATCAATAAAGATCAGATACAAATTAAAGATCAAACGGATCATTCTCAACCATTCATTTTTGATCAAATTAATTAAATTCACTTTCACCCTTATATTTAAAAATTAAATATCTCACAAACCGTTAATAGTTAGATAAAACTAATTATACCATTGCGACAAGAATAAAATTATCTTTCTATAGAGATCCAATATTGTATACTTTCGACGAACTTATTTTTTATCGTTTTTTACGGGTTTCGATATATTACACTATAAATGAAATTTTTAAAAATACTCTTTTGCGTCAACACAACCCCTAAACCCTAAAAACCCTAACCCCTAAACCCTAAAAAACCTTACCCCTAAACCCTAAAAAACCCTAACCCCTAAACCCTAAAAACCCTAACATCTAAACCCTAAAAACCCTAAAAACCCTAAACCCCTAAAACCCTAACCGCTAAACCAAAAAACCTAAACCCTATCCGCTAAACCGTAAGAAACCTAAACACTTAACCCCTAAAAAGCTTAACCAAAAAAAGTCAAACCCCTAAACCCTAAACACCTAAACCCTAACCGTAAACCCTAAACCCACAAAAAAGTCGAAAAAAAAATTTCGTCGAAAGTATATGATGTGGGATATCAAATTAAAGGTAATTTTATGCTTGTCGTGATGTTATGATTAATTTCGTCTAACGATTAATGGTTTGTGAGATATTTAGTTTTTAAAAATGAAAGTGAAAGTTTATTTTATTGTTTTGATGAAAAAATGAGTGGTTGAGAATGGTTTATTTGATCTTTAATTTTTCTTTGATCTTTATTGAACCAAACTCCTCAGGTCATACTTTTGTCTTGTGTTCACATTCAAAAGATCTATTTATTATTCAAAAGGAATGATAATTTTTTTCTAATATGAAAATGATTTAAACAAAAGGATGGTGTCTTAGATTTTAAATCTACTACGCAACCTTTGTAACTTTAAAATGCTAAGATCTAAATTTTAGTGTATTTTGTTTGTGAAATTTAATTGAGGTGTTTCACATGTTTGTGCTAAAATAAATGGTTTTTGAGATTTGGTAGTTACGGTTTGTATAAAAATCTTTTGTAAGATCTTTTGTTTCATGACCTGTTGTAATTGTAATGTATAAAAATCCGTAGCATCACCTTGCAAGTTTGGCGAGAATCTGTTGCTCACTGCATGATAGCTGATCGTGACACCGAATTTTGGTTGTGTTTAGAAATGATGTTATTTGTGTATGTTTTATTTGGTTATGATGAATATGGCTATGAATCTTCGATGAGCCTTAACTTGGCAAGGCAATGAACGTAGTTGTATTGGAGAATTCAACCGGTTTTTTTGCAGCCACTTTTTTGAATATTTAAAAAATTGCAATTTTGAAATTTTTGATTAAATTCAGTTTTGAAATTTGAACATTTGAATAATTTTAGTTTTGAATTGAATTTTTGAAAAATTAAAATTTTAAACATATCAAAAGTTGAAAATCTCGAAATCTTAGAAAGTTGAAAATCTTGAGAGTCGAAAATTTTGAAAGTTGAAACTTTCAAATCTTAAAACATTGAACTAAAAGTTTGTGAATCAGGTTGTTAAACTAAATTTGTTTCAAATCTTGAGGTATGCTATGTAGTTAAAATCTACGATATGTATAAAGGTTATTTTGCAATTTGTTGCTAATTTTTGTTACAAAGTTTGTGAATCAGGTTGTTAAACTAAATAAAGTTGGTTGATTTTAAGGCTAATGCCTTATACCCAAGGCATGTGTTTTCGGAAAAGGAAAAAAAGTAGATACAGGACAACTAATAAATATGACCCATTGTGTTGACTGTTTAAATTTTGGAAACTGCATCCTCGAAAATCATAACCATGTGGATGTGAATTCAAATTTCAAACATTTAAATATCAAAGTATAAACCTTTGGACAAGATAAATCATATAGAGGGACTTAAATTTAGGTTTAATTTTAAAGCAAATTACTCAAACGAATCATATACACATTGATAATACGAAACTGAACCGTTTTCCCACACTTTACCAAAGTGACAAAAAAATGTCATTTTCACCCCGTGTGGTGTCTTTGTCTACTTTTTGTATGCATGTAAACCTTAAGATATTCTTTGCTAAAGGAAGCTAGAACTCGTAACCTTTCTTTGCTAAACGCATCAAAGAACCTGATGTGAGTAAACCAAGATGATCAGCAGGCACCGGTCAGCAACCATCTTCATAGCCATTTGCAGCAACCATCTTCTAGCCACCATTGCAGCACCTCGCTTCAGCCACCATTGCAGCGCCCTACGCCTAGCTCCACACCCAGGCTCACCTTGCCTCGCCCAAGCCCACCATGCAGCACCTCCCACGCCTAGCTTCACGCCCAGGCTCACCTTGCCTCGCCCAAGCCCACCATGCAGCACCTCCCACGCCCAGGGCCACGCCCACGCCCACGCCACGCCCAGGGCCTCGCAATACACGTGTAGTGTTGGGATTTTATGTTTTAAGAGATCCAACGGATAACATTGAAAGTTCATTTTCGTAAATACCCTGTGCGAGAACCAGTTTCGTAAAGTAGCATAGAATATGTTCGTTTAAGAAATTTTCTCTTAATTTTAGGCCTAAAAACAAATTGCATCATTTTGATGCCACTTAGGTTTTAGGCTCAAAATTAGGCCTAACTTTAGGCCCCTCTATCATTTATCTTTGAAAAAATACTACTACTATATAGTGCCTTCTAATTGTAGCTAGATAACTAAAAAGTAAAAACCAACTATGGAGTAGCAATATATACATTATAAAAAAGCTGTTAATATAAAGCATGTAAACTATTGACGTCACTTGTAGTAAAAGTCATGGGAGACAAATAAAAATATACACATAACATAATACACACCTAAAACCTAAAACGGCAAGGGAACTAACGATGAAAGACACACCAATTGATATCATACAAATCGACACAAACCGGACTCTTTTAAAAGCTTTATATCGCTGCTTTTAAGCGCGAGTACTCGACTATACAAATACAAACAAGCTATGTCACACCAAAACATTGCACCACACATATAAATACAAAAAGAAAAATAATTAGAGAACACAAAAATGTCGACGAATAGAAATTTCGTCGAAAAATTTACACATCTGACGCCTTGCGCGATCACTCGGTTGATAGTTACAATGCTTGCATATATTTTTAGTAAAATATTAAAAAATGCTATCGGAAGGCACTTACACAAAGATTGTTGTTATTGTAAAAAAAATACAATTATGCTATTAGAAAAACAGTTATTCGAAAACGATTCTCAAACACTGCAAATACAGTTTGTCAACAACCAATTATTCGCTGTTGAAATTTTGTTGAATCTAGACACCGCTGCCGCTAGGCGCGGGTACTCGGCTAGTATATATATATATATATATATATATATATATATATATATATATATATATATATATATATATATATATATATATATATATATTAGCTACAATTTTTTGTAGCTAATTGGCTACAATTTTATGTGTATAAATGTGGGTCCCTGATTCTTTTTGTGGGTCCTGATTATTTTCTGTGGGGCCCTGATTCATTAGTTGTGTATTTTATAAAAGGGATTGTAGCTAATTGGCTACAAAAATTGTAGCCAAGATATCCCTATATATATATATATATATATATATATATATATATATATATATAGAATCTAGATCAAATAAGATCAACCTTAAAGTTGTTAAAATGAGATCGAACTAAAATTTGACAAGAGATACTCTCCTTACAATAAAAATAATTTTTTTATTTATTACAACTAAAATTGTTAAAGTTTCGATAGATTTCTTTTTAAAATTTACGAAACCTAGGTGATACACTTTCATTAGAAGTTTAATGTGTATCAGGTTTTTGTATGTGTATCAGGTTTTGGAATATTTATTAGTGTAATGTGTATCAGGTGTATCACTAATCCAAACTCATGTATCATTTTGTTATTAGTTGCTAAAATGTTAATTTGTATTAAAATATTATTTTTTTTGTGTATGATTGCTAAAATTGATATTTATAAATGTTTTAGTGGTTTTTTAGATATGATCTTATTTTTACAACTTTAAGGTTGATCTCACATTAACCCTCCCCTATATATATATATATATATATATATATATATATATATATACATACATATATATATATAGGATAAAGATCAAATAAAAAGACAAATATCCGTAAAAGATAAAAAGATTTTTTTTTCAAAAAAATTTCTCGAAAAATTCTCAAAAAATTCCACAAGATCGGGTATGATGGTGCATGAAAAAGTTGTGAAGGACTTTTTTCTAAAAGTGAATACTTTTTTCGAAAAAAAATTATGAAAAAATACGTTTGTGCATTAAATCGTTTTTTTGTGCATCAAAAATTGGTTTTTGCACCCAACTTCTTTTGACTTTTTTCATCAAAATAACATTGCGCATCTAATTAAAACAAGTTGAAATTTTGTGCATCAAAATTTTTTTGCGCATCAAAATTTTTTTGCGCATCAAAATTCGTTTTTTGTGCATTAAAAAAAACGTATCAAAACTCAAAATTATAAAAATGTTTTCACAAAAGTTTTATGCACCAACATACCCGACATTGTGGATTTTTTTTGGAATTTTTGGAGAATATTTTTGAAAAAAAAATCTTTTTATTATTTTTACGGATATTTGTCTTTTTATTTTAACTTTACCCTATATATGGCTCCGGTTCTATTGAGAAGGTTTTTATTTTGAGAAGATTGAGAAATCTTCGTTTGAGCAAATTGATTCATGTTTTTTATTTGATTCAGAAGTAAACATCATTTTATGGTGAATCGAATATATAAATCACAAATTTGATTCACAAATCATTGTTAAAATTGAGTTATGATGATGATTCATTAAATTTGTACAGATGATTCAGTATTCTACATATATCGCAAAATCGAGAGATTTTTAACATTGATTCAAATTTTTTTTACACATTTTGAATTTGAATCACATTAAAATGAGTTTGACGCTTGAAAAACATGAATCAAAGTTAAAAATCTATCGTTTTTAAAAACCTTCTCAATCTTCTCAAAATAAAAACCTTCTCAATCGATCCGGATTCTATATATATATATATATATATATATATATATATATATATATATATATATATATATATATATATATATATATATATATATATATATATATAGAGTTAGGATCAAATAAGAAGATTACTTAAAATAAGAAGGAATAAGAAGAACTATAACCGCAAATCCGAGATGCACCGACCTAAATTAGATGCATCCCTATAATCTTAGATGCATTATAACACACCATAGTGTGTTTTCTAGCTTTTAATCAGATGCATATACGTATAGTAGATGCATTTCATGATTTCTCTTGTTTTTTGTTCCTCTACACCTGCCGAAATCATGAAAATCAATTTGCACCATCTATACATCAAATTAACTTTCGAAACTCAAGATGTTGCATCTATATGAATAGAAATGCATCTAATGCAAGTCGTTGCATCTTAAATGCGTGGTTTTGGTCACTTCTTACCACTTCTTATTTTAATTTACTTCTTATTGGATCTCTACTCTATATATATATATATATATATATATATATATATATATATATATATATATATATATATATACACACATTATATATAAGAGGAGGCATGCACGTCATAATGACTTGGCATCATCGCCACGTCATTATTCCACCTAAGCATACTTTGGAAGAGCTAAAATTCAGAAATTTTAAAAATTATGCCATCTATACATCAAATTAACTTTCGAAACTCAAGATGTTGCATCTATATGAATAGAAATGCATCTAATGCAAGTCGTTGCATCTTAAATGCGTGGTTTTGGTCACTTCTTACCACTTCTTATTTTAATTTACTTCTTATTGGATCCCTACTCTATATATATATATATATATATATATATATATATATATATTTACACACACATTATATATAAGAGGAGGCATGCTACGTCATAATGCCACTTGGCATCCCATAATGCCACGTCATTATTCCACCTAAGCATACTTTGGAAGAGCTAAAATTCAGAAATTTTAAAAATTATGCCACTTGCAAGGATTGAACCTAGGGTGTTGGAAATATTAGCAAACATGATAACCACTAGACCAATGCATGTTTTGAGTTATACCTTTCAATTCCAAATTTATAAATCCCTGCAACTTAGATAACCTTTATCAAACATATAGACCTACTTAAAAAAATCATAGGTCTTCATGATATATTTTTCTCAGAACCCTAGCATCCTTTTTTCCCCCACAATATCCTCTAATGATTGTGACTTTTGATGTTTGCCGCAAACAAACTTGAAGTGGATGCTATTTTTGTGTACACAACCATCACGATTTCTACTCTGATCAACTTATTCGGCTTTTTATCTTGCATGGTTTCAAGAATCGATTCCAGAAGCAACAAGTTATACAAGATACTAATGCAGAAGGCTGATAAAGATGATCATGTAGCAATTTTGTGGAAAGTGAACAAATTAAGGTAACCCTAACAAGCACCCTTTATCTTATAGTTAATCAATTTCTGTAATTGTTTTACAATTTAGGTGCAATGTGGATCACGTAACTAAACAACATATTAGTAGTTTATGATACTATACGAGATACTAATGCAGAAGGCTGATAAAGATGATCCTTTTTTATGATAAAGTTATAAACTTTATTATATTCGAGAAAAAATTGAAGGTAAATGTGTGACTTTTTCAGTGTTTGTGATTAAATTTGTTTTTTTAGTGATTTAATTACTGATATTGGTTTATAATAATAAAGTTCTATGTGTCAAGTTATGCTTGTGCTGTCCTTTAGTTATAAATTTGTATTAATGAAGTTAATTATTCGACATTCAAATTAAAAGGATCAGTATCAGTTACTTGCTTTGTATTTTGTCACTGAATTCAACCAAAAGTATGAGTTTATGACAACCTTCAGGTTTTGGCTGATCTTGGTACAGGGACACGGACGTGATTGGCATCTCAGGAAACTATTTTTCAATCAAGAAACCTGTAGATACGTTAGGTTTATGAATTATGAATTATTCGACATGGACGTGAGAGGCAGAAAACCGTGCCATCAATATCTTTGACATTGATCCACATAATCCCTCGGTACGTGCAATCTTGCAATCATTTTCACTATTCTTGCTTTCCTTTTACTTACAGTAACTTATACTTGCAAGATAACAAGAAACCATAAACTAACAAATGTATCTCTCTGATTAAGAAAGTGGTTGAAAACGAGTTTAAAAACATGTTTGCTGATGTGAATTTGATTGATGGTTCTGCATCTGATAATAACTAGAAAGAAGAAGATTTGAAACTGCAAGAAACCTCTAAAAATACAAATTCATAACAAGAAGCTATTTGGATTTGATGTAACAGGAAACGGAAGCTATTGCGAGGCCGATGCAACTTTTTGAAATGGGTGGATTGGGGTGATAATATGGGGGCTGAAATGGGTCGGTTTGGGGCTGAAATGGGTCGGTTTGAAGGCTGAAAGGGGTGTGGGATTGGGGGCTGAATTCAGGGCTAAAATGGGTACGCTTGAGTGCTGAAATAGGCCATGAAGTGGGTGTGCTTGGCGGCTGAAATAGGTGGGTTTGGGTGATGAGACGGGGCCGAATGGGGTAGACACAGGGATGTCTTACTAGCTAGATGATACATGTACGTCTACAGTCTTTAGTTATTAGTAGTTATATTAGTCTTTCCTTATGTAAAATTTAAACGCATGATAGCTTGGTACTTATTTCTTCCATCTTTAATTGCGTTCATTTACATAGTTTTCTTCATGAAACACGAGAAGAGGCTCAAACTCATCTTTGAGCAGCTTATCGAAGAGCATCATATTATAACGGACTGAGTGGGACCACTTTTAGAGTGTGCGGCCTCATAGAACGTCTTAAAGTCTGTGTTTCTTTAATGGGTGTAGATGGTTTTTTCGGTTTTTTTGACTCATAGAATTCTTTACCTCAATTTCTTATCAAGTCATCAATATTTTACGTTAATTTCGCAGTTGTTAACTATATATTAAGAGTCTACCACTGGAAAATAATATGTTATGAATTGAATACATCGCGTATTTTCTATTTTTTTAGTTCTGCAAATGAGAACGTTGATGATGAAGCTTCGAAATATAGTGAATATGTTCCGGTGCTTTCTAACAAGCTGGCATTTTGGCCGCTGGATATGTTGTTGTCCGTCTTCGTCTGAACCTTAGCCCTTGCTGCTATACACGTACCACTTGGGCCTTGCAGATGGAGTTCACATAAATATCATGCGGTCCGCTAAATAGGCTGCTCAGAAACTGGTGTGCATTTTTGGGTCCAGGTACGCAATTTGAATTTTTAGTCACAAATGCAATTTCTCCCATCCTTTTGACACCAACACCATCCTTTTGAGGGTTGTTTGGATGTGTAGATACGTTTTTATTTAGCAACATGTAAAAACTAAGTAGTTGTTGATTTTTTATTTATTTTTTATTGCGCAATATAGAAACGAGTGTAGAAGAGGAACGTATTTCAAATTTTTCTTATTAATCGTCAGGGTAACATTGGCTTTTCTGAATGTAGGGTGAGAAAATTTTCAGTTTGATGGAAGATGGGTTGTTACAAAGTTCTATACATTTGGTTTTTTTTCAGGTCACAAATGTACATATATGGCTAATGAAACCTGAGTGAACAGTCATACAAGTGAGTACTCGGTATTAATCCATGCCACTTTATATTTTTGTTGCATTCGTTTAGTTTTTTGAAACCTGATATGGTAATTAAATTCCGTTTTCTGAAGTATCCAATACGTAAAATGTAAGACTTCTGAACAAGAAATGCGTAGGAACAGGTTTATGTTGACTGAGTTGCTAACTGAAAATCGCGTTCGGTACTTGGTATTCATTTGATCTTATATATACTTTTTCTTCATATTTCAAAAAAGATAAAACGTTCAAAAAAGATAGTTTCTATTAATTTGTATGCTAAAATTTTAATCTTGGGGCTATTTGTAATTTAATATTGGGGCTATTTGTACATGATGTGGAAACTGTTGTAGAAGTGCCTGGCGGAAAGATTTGAGAGAAATTGTTTACAACAGCTGCCAACTTTCCTTGGACATTTAATATTCCTATTAATTTGGTATGGTAATTTTTTGTATTTTATTTTTCCCTTTTTGTCCAGGTGGTTGACACGAAACCAGTGGATGTGTTGAAATCTGATGCATCTAATGGAGATGATAGTCTTCTAGGAAAAGAAAACATACCAGCTACTGATTTGAATAGTAAGATTACAAATCCTCCTGAAAGGGTAGCCAATGAAGTGCAAAATTCAGTTAAGAGACCTTTAGTCAAGTTTGAAGTTTCAAGAAAATGTATTCCTCCTAGACCACAGGTACAATTTACATTATAAATTTATTGTAGTTATCAGAAGAGAACTGTTGTCGATTGTGTCAAAATCATTCTGTTTGACCATAAAGTAATCTTTTTGAAGCTAATCATGTTTCACCTTGGCAATTCCATAGTTACAGAATAGGTTAGTGGACCAAGAATGGGCACAAGAAAGCTGATCTAGCTCATCTTCGGGTGACAGAACATATCTATCTTGGGTTCGTTGAATAACAAGTGAAGGTAGAGGTTGCCATAGGAAAGCTTTGATCAAGTACAAAAGGTGAATGATTGTTGTTTAAGGTGGTTATTGTGGAATGAGATGTTTTTGAATGGCGAAAGATGTGTTATTTTATAGCAAATAAATTGATTCATTTGTTTGATTGGGGTTTGATTATTTTTTGTTCAATCCTCTAATGTAGACAACAATTCGAAAGTGTGGTGTTTGGTCGCAGGTCTCATGAATGATCTTCGTAATATCCCATTAATTTTTGTTTGATTCCTATTCCTTTGAGCAATTTCATATGACAATGTCTGCTCACTATTTTAAGTAGCTTTAAGTATGCATAACATCAACTCATCTACCAAATCGAGGTAAGGTTAACAAGTCAATAACCCCTATTCATGATATACTTTGTTAGGCACTGGATTCGGGCTGGGGTTTTCTCAATGCCTAACCAGTTTTGTTTGGGCTTTAAGCTACTGGTATGGTGCGAAATTGATTAGCGAATGCCAACTTGATGCAAAAGCATTTTACTGTACGTATTTGATCTTATTAGAGTATACTATGATATTGCTCTTAACAGGTAAATATTACTCATTACTTATCTGATCGTATATTCCGCTTTGGTAAATTTTATTTTATTTTTTATTTTTGGTAAATTGTAAATAATCTACTTTTTTTTAAAACTTATGGGATTACTGACTTCGGCTTTCAGAAAACCAAAAAGTAGATGCAAAGACTACCAAACCGAATGACGTTGGTGTTTGGAAAAGCCACTGACGTACAAACAATTCCAGATGTAGGATTTTCGAAGCACCACTTCAAATTTGCTACGTATAACGTGCTCCATACAAGAGCGGACAAAAGCGAAATGTACTGACAGGTGCGTGAACCTAACTTCAGTAATATGTATTGGAATAACATTCTCAAAACTGATCTTTGTATTAACAGATTTCAAAAAGTAAAACTTATATATTTTAATCGATAATAATACTTAATAAAGGAATTTGGAAATAACCGCTCTTACATCATTAATGGAAATCACATCTCAATATCAGCCTTCTCCCTCAACTCTCGGATCTTCCGCCCACTGATTAGTCCACCTTGGTGTCCCTAAATCTGTTGGCCTTATGTTTATGGTACCAATAATCCAACAACATAATCACATAACTAACGAAGACGTAAAATTATAGGGGATCAGAATTTTGGAAAGTTTGCATCTTTCTTAAAGAGCAAGAACACAACTGATGGGACAGAGCAAGCTTTGCTTGATGAGCTGAAAACCTAGGATGAACACATCAAGAATCATGTATGTTCTATGAATACAAACGACTTACCTGGATCCATAACAAACATGATGATCGTTTCTTTTGTATTAATTGGTATGACTAGTTTGTAAACTATATATGTAATTAGGGACGTTATGTTAATGAAGAAAATCTCACAAGTGTTGATTTGCGTTTGGCACCAAAGCTGTACCACCTTGTGGTGGCTCTTGGTCATTATAAGAACTGGACTGTACCTGAAAGTCTGACTTATTTGCATAACTACACACAGGTATGTAAAATTTTCTTTTCTAAATAATTAATCCTTGAACTTATAATAGTGTTCCACCATAGTAACAAACCTGCAAAATGTGCTCATTCCTGCTTAATTTATTTCTTTTATTATGAAACAATTATCAATATGAAACCATTTTTCTGATCCTCCATCGTTTTCATTATGCTTTTGTGTACTTGTGAAGTCAGGTTTATTTGGATGGTATTCAAGGCCTAAGTTGTGGTATTTTTTGTGTGTGCAGTTGCTCTTTTCTAGAGAGTCATTTGAGAAGACCAAGGCTGCTGAGAAGTACGTTATAGCAGGATGGGCGTCAAAGTTTAAGCATGAAGCGATCCAGAATGACAGTTTTGGACTTTTGGGAAGTTATTGTGTGCATTTATCGACTTTTTTTTTTGAGTTTTTGTCTTTTGTTCAAGTGAAATAAGTAAAGAGCTAGGTGACTTATACAAACCTTGTTCCATGAAATAAAACAAAGAGATTCTTTTGCAGATTGCTTTCTGGACTTTTATTCTGATTTAGCATTTGCAATCTCCATACTGAACTCTTGAATATATACGCTATAGAGCACTACAAAATCAAGAAGATGTTGATATATACTGTATAGACTAATGGTGAAAATAACATTTACATTCAGTAGCCGTTTTGCAACAAGTTTAAGTGTGTTATGCTTAAACGTGGCATATATGATCAGGTTTAATTTGTTTGATGACCTATGTATAAGGAACAACAATTTAGAGCATCTCCAATGCATTCAGTTATTCAACCATTGATGGTTTAATACACTACCACAATTCTGAGCATCTCCAAGTGACTTAACCTGGATCGTTAGGGTTCGGTCATACTTACTTCCTGCGGACTGCACAATCGTTTCTCACATATGTATTTTTTTCTTCTTAAATTCATGTACAGAACCACCGTCAGAGTATACGTATTTTGGAATATTGGATGCTGATTTTTCTGCAAAAACGAGTGTAATTGGATGCTGATTTTTCTGCATAACCAAGGGTATTTGAATGCTGATTTTTCTGCATAAAAAAGTGTATTTGGCTGCTGATTTCCTGCATAAACAAGTGTATTATGTTGCTGATTTTTCTGGTCACAGAGAGTGCGTATCAATTGCTGATTTTCTGCACCAATTGGTGCGTTTAGTTTGCTGATTTCCAGCCCAAAAAGGGTGCGCTTGTCTGCTTATTTTCTGCACACAAAGGTGCGTTCGGTTTGGTTGCTGTCACAGCCAAATAGGCTGTTTGTTTGTTGTTTTTGCCCAGCCAAAACAGCAGCCATAAGGGGGCATTTGGTTTTGCTTGTTTCCAGCCCACACCGCAAGGTGTTGGGTTTGGTTTAGTTAGCCACACCACATCCTAGATAAGGGTGCGGGTTGAGGGTGTTTGTTTAACTCGGTATAATAAGAAAACACAAAGGGTTGTAGGTTCGAGCTTATGAGCTCATATCCAAACTTATCATTATTAGTTATGATAAGTGTTTCGGGATTTTTAATTTGGAACCCGGATCATATTTGAAATGGACTAAAACTATCAAAACGAAAGCTATAATAATTGAAAACGTATTGAGAACACGCATTTTAAATCAAGTCTACAAAACTTTGAAGTTATATAAATAAACGTGTCATAACTTAACCAATCTACCTATCTTTTACTTATTTGTTATTTGAACCTTACGTGTTTTATTCCCGTTTGTGTTAGTATTTGGAAAAGCTCAGGTTGTTTGGGTTGGGCGTGACAAAGCTCGGGTAGTTTGTGTGAGTATTTGGAAAGATATTACTGATATCATATGCGTTTAAAAAAGGGTACCTCAAGCAGGCAAGTGTTTTATGTATCAAGAATTGAGTCCCATTATTTTTTTTAAGAATTGAGTCCCAGTATTTATTTTTTAGAATTGAGTCCCAGTATTTGTATTTTGTAAAAGGTAATAATATAGAAAAGAGTACAACCACTTCTGGAAACACAAAGACTTCGCTCTCGAAGAACTTTACTGTGAACAAGTGACCTAAGGATCGGATATATCAAACATGTAAATTTTATTGTTTTTTACGTATTGATTCTATATAAAATTACATAGGTTTTGTAATACAGGGACATTAGAGTTTGTTAATGTTTCTACTTCCTTCAGTAAGAAGCGCATCTTCTAATGCAATCCTTTTGTTGACTTACACATTATCATGTTTTTTTATGTTTCTTCCGACGCAAAATCTGATGATGGACCAAAATCTGGTGCTTCTCCGGACACATATCATGGTTTCCGTGGTAGGTAAGTCTCAATTTCATAATATTGCATATCATGGTATGTTTATCGTTATATATTTTTATGATTTATCGTTTGACCGTAATTGAAGAACATCTGAATTTGGTTCAATAGACGATCTAGCAACGAAAAAGTATGGGTGAGTAAATTTGCACTATTTACGATAACATATGTGATAATCTATTATTGAACTTCAACATCTAGCTTTGCTAAGCATTAGAAATAATTGATGAAGTGCATTGACAAGTTTTTTAACGTATGTCTTATGGTATTATGATGAAAGTGAGCAATAATTGAAAGTTTTTGGTTTTATGCAGTAACTTTAGTGACATTCCAATAGGTTCGGTGTGCATTGCTAATTTTCAGTTAAAGGGGCGAGGTAAGTAACATAGATACTGATCTGTATATGTAAAGGCTATAGGATAATACAATGAGTTACAGGACGTTCAAAATATGTATGGGAATCTCCAAAGGGTATATAGGGGTGCTATGATCAGAGAAACCTCTATTAGAAAGGTGAAGGATTTAATTTATCTTTCTAAATGCCTCACTGGGTTTTTATTGTTTTTTCATGATTCATTATTATTTTTATTAATTTACAGTGGTGTGGATGGATTTGCTACTAACTATGGTGAATGAGCTTCCTAATGTGTCTAATCTTGAACCATATCTTGCCTTGCATCAAGGAGATCCAAGGCACCACTTCTTTAACGATATTGTTCACGTACAGGTTAGCAGGATGTATATTTTTCAAAGTTATAATATTGCTAATAAAAAATATTTTCTTTTACACATGAGACAAGGCATGCAATATGTGTGAGTTGGGTGTGGGTAGTGGGTCTCGATCGAGTAGAGGAAAAAAGAGGAGACAAAGTGTTTTCAAAATTTGTGATAGTTTGTGCTAATCATCTTCCAATATAACATATTATTGTGTTCCAAAGCTGCCTAATATTATATACTTGGATGGCTTGACGTTAACTGGATACTCATGTACAATTACTCAAGAAGCTGCTCCAGTGATACATCATCAGCATCACAAACTATGGAATTTGTTAGAAAGGCTATTAGAAGTTTATATAAAGTTACCATTCCAACAGTTTTTTCACTTATTTGTTATTTACTGTTGATCCAATTACAGGTTGGGCATATGCGGCAGATGGTTGATTGGTTTCCTTAACCTCAATAATACAAGTATAGCAGCTGTATTCTTCTAACTGATTTGTTTAATCTTTTTTCTGTTGTTGGTTAAGCCGAAAGGCGCACTGTAGATGTGGACGCCGGGGTTACAGCTATTCCGGTTTTGGGCACACTTCCAGCCGGTTAGTTGCTTCTACATAAATAATATTCGTTGTTTTTTATAAGCATTTCGTTTTTTAGTTTCATGTTGGTCTCTTCAAATTCGTACCTGCTTTAAACAATCTCACGCTTTTTTCTTGCTTTACAGGGCCACTCAAAGAGTATAAATACTTTGGTCAATGTGACCAGGTATGCTCTCATTGTCATGCCTTTATATGATATTAGGAAAGAATTACGGGTCTACCTGGGGCTCACTAATTCAACTGAAGCATATAATGAATATCTACAAAGTGGGAAAAAGCTTCCTTTAGGTTTATGGGATGAAATTTTGGAAGGATTGAAATATGTCCAACAAGAAATGGTGCATCTTAAGAAGACCCGACCAAGCCTCTCAATCATATCTGTCACACTAATCTTTACATAATTGTACATCTTTAAATTATGACAGAAAGCATTTCGGGCCAACCTGCCCTAGAACCACCCATATTGCCACCTATATTATTTAAGACTTCATCATCTCATTAGTCTGTGATAGTAGTATGTGACGGAGTGTACTAAATTTGCGTTCTTATATTTTTTCAGTCACTTTGTCTTGCTGGATCTATTGATGTCAATGACAAGCAAATGGAACAATGGAACAACACTCCACCGCCGCTATATCTGTAGAGTCACCAAGATTGGACTACTAAGCAAAAACATATTGCTTAGCGACAAGGCCATATACCCAATGTACAAGGACCACTTCAATCTAATGAAAAGATCCTAGAAGTGGGTTTTGAAACTGTAAATAATGAGATATCAAATGACCTTCCTACCACTATCATTGATGTTCCCGCTATTAATGAAGTTGAAGATCTCTAAAAGAAGACAGATAAAGCAAGACCTGACAAGAAGAAAAGTAAAAGAAGGAAACCTGGCCTACGATAATGGTGGACTGGAAACTAAAAACAGGCCCATTAAGGAGAATCCTGGTCATAATTCAAGCAAGAAAAACAGTCATAATCAAGAATTGAAAATTGAGAAACGTGAAAATATTAATTCTCAGGAAAGATAGGCTTAGAAACATGACAAAACTATAATTGATGTTACCATAATCCATAAGACGGTTAAAAGGAGATAACTACTTTCTAACATTTTGTTCTATTCAATATTAATCATGAAAATCTTTTACATTTGATAATATTATTAACATTTATTATTAGTATTACTTTTAATTACTTTTTAGTATATATTTGATCCACAAAATCATAAAAATAAAAACCACAAGTCATACCCGTCCATCAGACGGGTTTTGACACTAGTATATATATATATATATATATATATATATATATATATATATATATATATATATATATATATATATATATATATATATATATATTCATATATGAAATATGTTTATCGATATCCGAAAATAATATACTCATATGATCAAAATACTCGTTTATACGAATTTACGATAAGATTATAAGTTTTTCTAAACTTTTCCTTAATTTACACTTTTTACCCTCAAGTTACGAAAAGTACGAGTTTAGTCCTCCAAGTTTGAGAAAATGACACTTTATACCCGATTATATTTTTATACCAAAACTTTCAGTTTTGACAGTTTTACCCCTTGGTAAAACTTCTTTTACGAAAACAGCCCTCCAAGTTTACTTTTATACGTTTAGACCTTGTCTTTTCCAATTTAACACTTTCCACCCAAAAGTCTTATTATAACTAGTTTGAGCTAATTACAGAACTGGTCCTTGTGGTTTCATACGTGCGCATGCACATGATTTTACCCCCCCCCCATACTTTCGAATATGACAATAATTACCCTTATAATTTTCATGCAAAATATTTTACGTATAAATCAACCCTTTATCTTTTGAAAATTTTTCAATTTCAACCCAAGGACTAATATATTTGCCAATTAGGTCCGAATATATTTAAAAAAAATGCAAACTTTGTGTAACTAGTACAAACTTATTTCTAGCTTATTTCTTTAGCTTATTAGCTTATTCTTATCATATTGGGCCAGGTTGGGCTTTACTTGGACTTGTCGTGGGCTTAATGGGCTTAACGATTGGGCTTTAGGCCCAATAACACTTTGCTTTGGTTTAACAAGTGAACGAGTGCTTCTTATAGGTTTGTGATATGTTCTCAAATTTTAGACTAGAGTTAACGTGTGACTATGTATCTTGTTTAGCTATAACATGCGTATCATACGTGTTGATTTATGAAATTGTGCACACAACATACTAAACGTGTGATAATCAAGTGTAAACAAGGAAACGAAATGGAAATGAGTTTAAAGAGACTTACTACACTCAAATTGAGTGGTGATGATACGTGTGAGAAGTGAACGAGAAGAAATGACCAACGAGAACCCATTGTTCTCCTTATAATACTATCCGAACTAGTGTTTTACCCAAACTTCCTTAGTGTTTCACTCTCTTTGTTACCCTTTTTCCTCCTTGATGCTTTCGTGAATTTTTCATGGGAAGGAAAAGTGACAAAGTGAGCTAGTAGACAAGTGTTAGACATATTATCCTTTGTGTATTAAGGTCAAAGTAAGGTCAAATGATTTTAGGGTATTAAACAAAGTGTTAGGGTGGCTAAAGTTGAGGCTTTGTCCTCCTTTTTCTATGCATACACGACATAGTTGGGATCGAAGGTGTGATTTGTTTAGTTTTTGTGTTAGGTTTGGTTCTCTTGTCACACGACCGGTTACAAGACTTTCCAAGTGAAAAACATTATCTCATATGTGCAAGTGTTACTAATCACATGTTATGGTGTTGGGCTCGTTGGCTAGGCCTAGAAAAATAAGGGTGCGTTTGGACTACTAGGTTGGATCGAGGCCCAATGACAGAAATAGGGGTGCGTTTGGACTACTAGGTTGGACCCGAGGCTTAATGGTAGTGTGGGTGGGCTCGAGTTGGGACGAGGCCCAATGACAGAAATAGGGGTGGGCTTGGTTCGGTTACGAGGCCCAATAATATGTCGGGTTGAGTCGTGAGGTGGTATAAAGTCCAATAAGTTCCGAGGCCCAATACGAATTTAACACCTTTTTATTATAATTTATTTCGTATTTTTACAAATTTTTACGTATTCGTTACGTATTTTAAGATTATCAGGATCGTGGGGAATTTCGTTCTGATCACAACACTATATTTATGAATGCTCAAGCTGCGTTGACCATGCATATGCCAAATGATATGCAAATGTGATGTTTAGAAAATTTCATGATGATATAAATCGTGCTTAACTTCTGATTAAGGTTTTAAATACAATGAAATTTTTCGGGAGCTTACATGGAATTTGAGTGGAAGGGTTTTTGTACTAGCTATATAATTCCTATCCATTAGACGATTTATAAAGACTAAAGTTTTACTCGTAAATGTAATAAAAAATTTAATTTGGGGTTAAATTACCCTAACAAGTATTTTTTTCGGTTTATTACACAATTACTTAAAAAAACTTTTAAAAGAAGAAAAAAACCCTAAAAGTTTCTCTATGGCGAAAAAAAGCGATTCACCTTCCCTGATTCCCTAATCGATTCTAAACTCTTTAGTTTTTTATTCTTATTCACTTCGTGTGTGGGTTCAATTAAATTGTTTACTTGTTAACGTGGGTTGGTGATATTCTTCATATAATTTACAATCGCTTTTTTTTAGATGGCAAAACATTGATCTATTCTTTCTGCGCAATCTTTAATTGTTAAATCTTGTTTTGTCATTTGTGCATGGTGATTTCAATATTCATACTACTGATTGGTTGATTTAATCCCTTGATATTGAACTCACGTAGGTCGGTGGTGTTTTGAATATTGCATTCGATTATCACTAATATAGATTTTGCAACCGACCTATTATCTCCTATATATATTCGGCTTGTTGTGTGGATTGTTTCAAGATCCATATCGTTTTAATATATATATAAAGGGTACGATCATCGGTGCTTAACGTTTTAAGATCCCTTTTTATTTAGGGTTCGTATCTTTCTGGATTGGTGCTTAGTTTCTGCACGTAATACCCTATATAGGGTTTTTTGGTTTTCGTAAGTTGTCTAAGACATTGTAAGTGGGTTTTGAGAGATGTTTCATGGGTTTTTACCTGGTAAGATGACATCGTCATCCAATAAGCTTGGGCAAGGTTCGACCTGCAATTCTTTAGCATGTCCAGTTGTTGATTTGGATGCATTGAGTGCTCACATGAGTCGGCTAAAGAATCTTGATAGTGGGAACAATGTGGTTAATCAGTTTACGAACAATGATAGGGTTTTGTATGATCCTAATGTTACTTTTGATGTGTGTCCTACTGTTACGAATGCAAGTGGTATTCCTACTAGCACGTATGTTACTGCTGATGTTATGGGGCATCGTACTAGCTGTGGTGAGTCGAATCTTTCGACGATAAGCCCTAGTACGACCTTTAAATCGGCTACTGTTGGAAGTGCAGCGAAATCGGATCTTGTTTTAAATAAGGCTACTACTAATTCTCCTACTGTTGGTGTCAGTTTGACAAGGGATTCGGTTAATGGTCCAACTGCTAATGATTATGACTTAACCGCGAAGAATTCTGTCAATTTTACAACATCACCTGTTACAAAGGCTGTACAAGCCAGTTCCGAACCTGTTGTACCTGATGTAGTGGATGATGTTCCTGTAGTAGCAGCTTCTTTTAATCCTGCTGCTTGTGATTCTGATGGTGCAACGTTTCATGATCAGGCTATTAACGATGATCAGGTTCTTAATAGTGTATTAAATGATAGCATGAAGCGTTTAAAGCGATCTATTGATGGGAATGATGGTGTTCATCTATTATGTACAGCTGGGGTGGGGATGGTAGAGGAATTGGATTATAATTCGTCATCTAATTATCACAATTCCACTACTATGGAGTCTTTTGTACCAAATCCAGCTAGTGTTATTGTGGGTGCTAAAGTTGTCATACCGAGTTCCGTGTTTGATGATATGTTTAAGAATTATTCATTATATGGTTACTCTATTGGACAACGGTTGGCATTTCCTATCATAGAAGATTATGTTATATATGCTTGGGCTAAGTTTGTCGCGTGAAGGTATGATTAAGGCTCTTGAGGGTGGTCCTTGGTTTATTAGATCGAGGCCCATTTTCCTTAATGATTAAGGCTCTTGAAGGAGGAGATCTCTAAGGTACCAGTTTGGGTGAAGATTCATAATGTACCTTCGGTTTCTTATTCAGAAGCCGGTATTAGTTTGATTGTCACACAACTTGGACGACTTATTAGATTGGATGCTGGTACAAGTGCCATGTATATTAATCCATGGGGTAGTTACTCTTATGCTCGTGCTCTTATTGAGCTATCTGTTACAAGAGATGTGATGGAATCAATTAAAGTTGCTATACCATTACCTAAGGGTAATGGTCATTATTCAAAAGTTCTTGATGTTGAATACGAATGGTGGCCTCCTATATGCTGTAAATGCAAAATCTTCAATCATGAGGATGATGCGTGTCCACGTAAGATTAAGAAGGCTACAATGGATGGTATTCACAAAAAGAAGGATGTGACAAAAGGTGGTAACAAGGTTGTTAAATCTAAGCATGTATTTGTTTACAAACCTAAGGGTATTCTTCAATATCGGCCTGTTACTAAGCCTAGTACTTCAAAGAAGAGTTCGGCTTTACCTAAGGCTTCTATGGAGGGTGTTGGTGATGCGGGTGACCAGCCTAAATCTCATCAGCACGTGAATGGCTCTACTTTGGGTACTATTGGTAACTCCTCTACTTTGACTAATGCATTCGGCTATTTTTCGAATGACATTAATATTGGTCAGTTGAGGAGTGATATGGACAAGATTATGGATGATGATAAGGTGCTTGAGGAGGTACCTTTGAATCATAATGCTAGTAAGGATGGGAGTATGGTGGAGTCATGTATGAAGGATCATGAAGCTTATGGTGCTGTTCCGAATATGGTGGATAGGGCCTTGTGTTCATACATAGTTCCAACTGATGGGGTTTCTAGTCCTATTAAGGATGATGATCCATATGAGGATGTTCTTACTGAAAGTGATGATGAAGTCTTTGAGAACTATGATGTCATTGAAAAGTATTCGACCAGATCAAAGATCAAAGTTGGTTCCACTAGAGACTTCAAGGTGCAAGGACGCAAGAAGAAATAGATATTTGCTTATCATAGTCTTTTCTTTGTTTTCTTTCTGTTAGGTAGCTTTGTCTAGCTTGTTTGTGTTTGTAAGTTGCACGTGTAGTGCATTTATGTCACCCTGATCGGGTTGAGATGGGGTATTCACCCTCATCCTTTGTACTTCAACATTTTTTGGTGTAATGCATTTTACCAGGGTGAAAAATCACTTTTACCCAAAAAAACTACATAAAAAAACAAATATCAAGTGAGTGATTAGTTTCTAAGGTGTCTCTTTTTCCCTCCCTACACTTAAATTGAACATTGTCCCCAATATTCTTAAAAAGTACCAAAGATATGATAATGGGAAAAATAAAAGAGATAGTGGAAACTAATACTCCCCTGATTTTCTCAGCATGGACGATAGAAATATGGTTAAATCCTCCTTCAAGAAGATTAGATCAATGATACGCTTCTCTACCAATATATTCTTGAATCTTCTTGTCCAATATAACCTGTCAATTTCTGAGAAAATGAACACGAAACCTCGCATAAAATTGGCGGTAAACACTATATATAATAAAAACTATTTTAGAAAGCGAATAAGATATAATGCTTGCAAAATAAATGTTTACAGAACCTGGAATTTTAAAACTTCTGGAAATTTTCAAAAGTTAAGTTTCGACAGAAAAAATCTGGAAAACCGTTGCTACAGTGCCTGACGTCGTCAGGTTGTAAATTTGACGCCGTCAGGATTGACCGGACAGAATTTTAAGTTTCGTTTTCTGGAAAATTTCTGGAAATATCTGTATTTTAAAACCTTTAATTTCCTGCAAAACATTCATTGTGACTCGATACAAGCATTTGACTCAAACAAACACACAAACATAATAAAATATATGTTCATCATATAGAGTAAATTTTCATGTTCGATTTTCATTCTATTAAACAAAGGTGAACTTCCCTACATTTATCTTTTTGTAAAATATCTTTATATGTGATTAAGACGAGGTTAAAAACAAAATAAAACATTTCACAAATTTATTCAAAAAAAAGGAAATTAAACAATAAAGATGAAACATATATATGAAACAAACAAATATAAATTAAAAATAAACAAGCAAATAAATAAAAACATGGGTTGCCTCCCAAGAAGTGCTTCTCTTTATTTACGAGTCCTGTCGCTAGACTCAAATTCATAACGTACTAGCCTATGTGAGTAAGCTCCTCATTGAGGATATCTTTGGATCAAAATTTTCTTTTAGTTTTCTATTAGTACATTTTTTTTGGTATGACTTTTCAAACTTCTCTCTATCGGGATCATATATTGTCATCTTTATGTGCCATGATCCATCTCCTTCTTTGGTGGCTTGTCCCAATTCCATTTCTTCTTTGAACTCTCTTTCTTCTACCTATTCATCCCTAAGTTAATTGGCAAGGCTTCTAGAAATTCAATTATCTTCCTAAATACTAAAGGTTCCTCAAATGGGTCCATCTAGGTGTCCCCAAACAATTGTTTTTTAATAGAGTGTGTTTCATTTATAAATTCTTTTTCTAGATAGAATGGGTGTTGAGGTCCTATAAAATCTCCATTAATCCAAGGTCCATATCTAGATGGTTTCCTATCCAAAGCTATGCCATGAGGTGTTTGTTCCTTATTATTGTCATAAGCATGCTTCTTGACATCGTAGATCGACCTAGTGTATCCCTCTCATACCATTATTTTGGACATCTTACAATCATTTATAGCACTAGTGGTATCTAAGAATCCTCTTCCAACTAACAATGGGCATGTGTTGGGTTTTATATTTTTTTTAGGTAAAAGGGATTTTTCACCCTGGTAAAATGCATTACACCAAAAACATTGAAGTACAAAGGATGAGGGTGACTTCCCTCATCTCAGTCCCTTAGGACACTTACAGACTCTCATAAAAGAATGACACGCCATTCTTATAACTTACAAAATAAAACTTACAACCTATAATGACTATACAAGTGAATATAAATATGGAATTAAAACTTGATTCACTAATGTCACCAACAACATAGTCATCATAGAACTCCAAATCAACTTCCATGCGATCCAGAAAAGCACCCATATCATAGGATATCCACATATAAGTGAAAAAGACCATCACACACTCATGGATCATCAAAGCGAATTCAGTTCACAAATTTCATACAACGGTTGGTGAGAGACTCTAAAACCACGGATAGAGCAACAAGCAAAAAACTCGCTCCAAAAGTGTACGTTTAGATGCAAAACCGAACCCCATAAAGAATAACCAATGAATATGTAGAAAACCTACTCACTTCCACATTCCAATCCATCATCAATAGTCGTGCTACACACAACCCAGATCACAACAGCCTATAACAGCGATCCTGCAACTATCTAGCCACGATTACCACCCCAATAACGACCAAGAAAGCCAACAATCAGCATGACATAACAAGGGTAGATTGAAACCGAGCTGATCAGCAAGCAACATACTAATCATCGAAGCAGCAGGAACCAATTACCCACAAACAATCAGATAATGCTGGAAACATAATCATAAAATTTATCCAATCAACAATTACCTGTGAGGGACCCAAAATAGGGTTTATGAAAACCCTAACTTCTATACAATCGTAATACAAAACAAGGATATCAACACCCCGCTCTGAAAAACGATTCGTAACAGAAAAAGCAACAACTAGGGATATACAAACCCTAACTTACAGCAGAAACAATCACAGAACCCTCTACCAATGTAGCAATATCCATCCGGGCTGTGATCATAGCATGGAATCAAGGTTTTTGAAAAAGATTACCTTAAAACTTTACTTACCTCTCTCAAAACCCACTTACATACACATTAATCAACAAAGAACATGCATCACAAACAGTCCCAAGCATCAGATCGTAATATAAAAACCAAGCCCTAAAATTAGGGTTTCGGTATTCATAGAAGGCATGCCCATCCGCTTGCGAACAATCCACCAATTAAGATACCCCATCAGAAATATATAGCAGTAACGACCAGAGATCATGAGCATAATAACGAAACACATTAATGCACAACCCATCACCAACAACATCAAAACCCTAACAAAAATAAATTAGGGTTTCAGCCAAACAACAAACACACAACACCCCATATGTTAACACAACCTTAAAAAAACGATTGCATACAAACAGAACGAAACAAGTCGTTTGGATGTAGAGAGGCGTTTTAGGGGTTGATTTAGGATAGATTGGTAGAGGAGGAGGCGGCTGCAAGCATAGGAACGATTTATAAATAAAACATTAGACCCCGAATCCCAATCCTATCAAATCAGATCTAATCGTTAATTAAGTTAATCCATAGAAGAATTAAAGAAAAAATGTAAGAATTATGGTCGGAAATTGATAGGGATTGGGAGGCAGGAATCGCCCCTACTAGAGAGAGAAAACTAGGGTTTCTTGATAGGGAATGGGGTTTTATATTTTAGTTGATAAGACAAAACACATGAAAGATGAAGGACTTATGAAGACTAAGGATGAAACATTTCAAAAAGAAAATATTACAGAATATATTTTATTATTCTAGAAAATATCCTTTGTAAACCTAATTCTCTATTATATAAAGAGAATAAAGGTTTTATGTTTTATGTGTGTACACAAGATATATTCGACTAGCGGTTGGTGCTTTTGGATTCTAACGATTGTAACAACACAATTAATCATTTTATATCATGGGATAGGACCAGATTTGTTGTGGTTAAAACCCTAACTTTTCACTTAGGGTTTTCGTTATATTGTACAAGTTGCTTATGCGTTGCTGACTGTTTTGATTTCGTCCTGTTTGTGTTGATTACTTGAAGTGTTTGTGGGGTTTTAGAGAGATGGAAAGAGGTTTTTTTAACAAGGAAGGGTCTTCGCTGAAAGCTGCATCAGCAACCACCAACTTGGCCGATCAAGTTGGTGTGAACAAGGACTCTAATCCGTATCCTTCGCTGGATATTAATGCCTTGGAAGCTAGGTTAAAACGTCTTAAAGATCAACATGGAAGTGATGTTGATGCTGCTGTTCTGGAGCTACGTAAAACTGCTAGGGTTTTGCGAAACCCTAGCGCACATGATGGGAATCAGTTTGAAGATGTTTCGGTTGAATCTATTTGGAATACGGAGGGGTTGGACTCAGTTAACATGACTCCTACAGATCAAGATACTGATTTGAAATCAAAATTGCAATTTCCTAGTCTTGGTTCAAAGGAAAGTGAGTTTGTTGCACCTACGAATGTGGTACATGCTTCTACTTCTGCTCCGAATGTGAATGCTCCTAAAAAGGTGCCTAATGATGGTAGGTCATTTGCTACTGTATTAAGCCCGGAACGTGTTGCTAAGAAAGTTAACTTTCGACCACTGGTGAATGAGCATCATATTGCTAATCATGATACGGTTCTCCCTAAAGCTGCTATGGAGGGTGTGTTCAACCGTTATGACAATACTCTTGTTGGTTTCTTTGTTGGTAAGAATATTGCGTTTCCTTTGGTCCAAAACTACGTCACTAACACATGGGGTAAATTTGGGTTAAAGAAACTCATGAAGAATGAAGATGGTGTTTTCCTCTTTAAGTTTGATTCTAAAGAGGGTGTTGATACTGTCCTTCAACGGGGCCCTTGGATTATTCGTAACTCTCCTCTCATCCTCACTAAATGGACTCCTGATGTGTTATTGTCTAAAAGTGAGGTTACCAAAGTTCCCATGTGGATTAAATTGCATAATGTGCCATTACTTGCATATTCGGAAGACGGGTTGAGCCTTATAGCTAATCAGGTGGGTAAGCCGATTATGTTAGATGCTTTCACTAGCTCCATGTACGTTGATTCATGGGGTCATATTAGTTTTGCACGTGCTCTTGTTGAATTATCATCGGAATCTGATGTTAAACATGTGGTGACTATGGCGATCCCTAAAAAGGACGATAGTGGTTTTACTACGGCAAGTATCAAGGTTGAATATGAATGGAAACCCCCACATTGCGAGGAATGTAAAGTGTTTGGGCATGTTAATGCTTGTTGTCCTAAGAGTACTAAGAAGCATCATGATGTTGCTCCCACTTCGTCTTTGGAAGAGCATGATGATGGGTTTAAGGTGGTGCAGAATCGGAAAGCCAAACCCAAAGGTACGAAGATGTCTAGTGGTATTAATATGGGTAAGGGACCTAAATTTGCACCTAGGAAGCAGGTATATGTTGCAAAGATAAAGACACCGGAAGCTGCTAGTGTTAATGCTAAAGGTACACCTGTTACTACGTCTAACTCTTTAGGGACTCTTGAGGTGCAAGATGACACGGGCAACCCAAGTCCTGTGGTTGATTCTACTACTGATGAGGCAAAGATTGTGAATTCTTCTGGTTGTACTAAGGAAGCAAGTATGGATGGTTCTCTTGGGAAGGAATCTCGTGTTGATGCAGGTGCGGCTATTAAGCTTCCGAAGACCATGACTTCTTCTGCTACTAAGATAAGTAATCTGTTTTCTAAAGTCGGGAATGTGACTTGTTCTGATAGTGAAGAGGATGAGGTTTTGGAGTCGGATAACCCTATGGCGTCATTTTTGGCTTCTGGGGGAGGTGGGGGATTTGAGCTAGAAGAGTTTGATGATTATGCTGCTCAGGTCTACAATTTACCGGGACACTTAGAGGATTTTTGTGACATGTATGATGTTAATATCTTAGGTCGTGGTAGGAAGTAATTTGGTTTTTTGGTAGTCCATAAGATTGGCATGTCTTTCTTATCTTATATGTTTGGTTAAGTGCACTTTAAAGTGTGTGTCTGTTGCCCATGTAACGGACCGAGATGAGAGATTCACTCTCATCTGTTGTACTTAAAACGTTTTGGTTAATATATTTTACCAGGGTGCAGGATTACTCACCTTTGCCCAAAAAAGAGTTTCTTAACCCTTGTTAGAGTAGGTAACACGTGCTACACTTGATCAGGTGGTTAGGGCTTGTTGGTGTAAGTATTTTATGATGATGATGATGAAAAACCTTGTATCAATAACAATTATGTTTTGATTTATTCCGTTGCGTATATTGTTATAATTGTTATTGTTAATCCTAGATGAGACTAGATCGGATTCCGGAATTGGTATCAGACCCAAGGGGCTCTCGATCTAGGATTCGCAAGGTTTTTCGAAAAAAAGGTGAAAAATTTGAATCTGGTACATATTTTCATAACTTTCTGAAGGTCAGTTTTCAAACGGCGATAGCGCGTTCGTTAACCGTTGGATCGAGCTGAAATTTTTGATGAAGATTCTTGGTATATCAAGGATGATTTTCACCGAAGGGATCTTCAATATAAGGTATGAATCGTAAGATATTCATTGGTAAAACTGCTACATAGAAGGTAATATTGTTCAAATTTTAGGGTTTCTTTTAATATGGGTTCTTAATCGTTTTTATTGTGCTTTGCTGCCCTTAATCGACCACTTTTATATCCATTACTGCTTAATTTCGTTCCTTTTCACTTTTTAGGTCTCTTGAAGGCAAAATGTTGGAATGATGCTTATTTGGACGAAAAGGCGTGAATATGTGAAGAAAATGGCTATAGTCAAGATCAAGACACTCAAGCTGCTGGAAGTGCACTCGACGGCGTCACAAACAAAGGGGGACGCCATCCCTCTATTTATGACGGCTCAGGAGTGAAATCGCTATTTTTTACCTGACGGCGTCAGGCTTTAAAGAGTAGGGCGTCACGAAGATTTCTCACCCCAGACGGCCTAGATCCAGATTCAGACGGGGTAGAAGTTGATGTTGACAGCCTCACAACCACAACGTGACGCCATCCCAAAGTTGACTTGGCCCAGACGAAACCCTAACGGTGGCGATCCGACGGCGTCACAACTAAAAAGTGACGCCGTCGCAGTTGTAACTCTATATATAGAATTCGAATTTTCAGACTCTTAAAGAGGTAGATTTGTGGAGTAAAAACCTAAAATGATTTTGGTATGTCTTGGGCAGTATCTTAGGGTTCTCATACCCTATTGTACATCAAGATAAGTTATTTACTTCATTGATTTCATTATGTCTTCCATTTTGTGTGTATGCTTGCATGTTCACCATGTCCGGCTAATTTACTTGTGTGTTTGCTTAGATCTATGAAACCTAGTTATTGAATATTGATTGGTTGTCTCTTATCTTAATTGTAATTGGCTTAGGATTGCAATAGGCCATCGTTGTGTTTTTAATGCTTGAGTAATCTTTGTGAACATTAGTTTATAATCGCCTAGTGTAATTGTAGGCTAAAAATCGAAAGATAACCTTAGAGTTAGTTTATGAATCCTAGAGATTTTGTAGGCAATAACCTTAAGGTATTCTCAAAGAGTTAGGGAGAAAAGCATACCCTACGACCTTAGAAGAGACACAACGCGTTAAGAATAAGGACGTGACAATTCAACCATCAATAAAAGATAACTAGAGTGTGATAGCGTCTAGGTAGACACATTTTTAATCATCATACGAGCGCACGTCAATTAGACATAGACTACCCCTTAGCTTAGATTAGATAATTAGATGAGTAGAGTAATTGTTAGAAGTACCACCCCCAGATCCAATACCCCGAGACCGTAGCTTTCAATTTTCTAAAAAAATATAAAAAAGATAAAAAATAATCTTCCTCAACCCCAACCTTAGCATAGTAATTTCTCACTAGCATTCCTATTCCCCTAGCGGTGTGAGGTGTGAGGTATGAGGATAAGGTGTATGGTGGTATGTTTGTCACCCGGTTGGCTCAGTCCCTTGGCATCCTGGTCGGGGAGGTACCCACGTACCTCAATGTTGTAGCAGAGCCGAAGGTCGTCAGAGCTAACTCCCTGAAGGCTATGGAGGTCATCATGGATTATGGTAGGGGCTACGCATGGTTTCGTGCTCATCCCGCAGTTCAGGATGATGATGATGATGACGATGATGACGAGCAGCCGATGCCAGCATACCAGCAGGGGGATGGAGCAGGAGGCTCCGCTGACGCCTACGGGCACATGTCCAGTGGAGACTGGCAGACCCACCAGGGAGCATGGATGGGCCGTATGGAAACGTGGATGGCGCAGCAGGATCAGAGGACCAGCTGGACATATGATCATACCGTCAGACAGATGCAACATTTGTCCATGCGCGATCATCTTGACCCACACCTGCAGATTAACCCATTCCCCGGGCGGGAGGAGCATTACCCGCCTTATGGATACCTGGGCCACCTCCCTCCTGGTTATGACTACCGTTATGGACCCCCTCCCCAGTGACTCATGTGTTTATTTGTGGATTGTTTATGGGTAATTATGGTTGGTTGTGGATTGAAACAATTTTATTTGGGCATGTAATAATTTAGACATCTTGACTTGGTGATGATGTGGTGATCTTGGAACAATTTGATATGTATATATTTGTCTGTGACTTGTTTGGTTGGATTATCTATTTTTGTGTCATATATCTTTTCATTGATTGTTTATTCTCATGTTTGAATTTGTGAAAATGCTTTATTTTGTCTTTAACCTCGTCTTAATTACATATAAAGGTATTTTACAAAAGGAATAAGTGTAGGGAAGATTACACACGTTTTTAAAAGAACGTGAACATGAGAATTACGATTATTGAAAAAAGATATATATGTGTGTTTGTTAGAGTCAAATGCTTGTATCGAGTCATAATGGATGTTTTGCAGGAATTTTTCCAGATTCTAAAGATGTATTTTTTCCAGAATTTTTCTAGAAAAACACACCAGACCAGTTTCTGTCAGGATAACCTGACGGCGTCAAACTCGCTACCTGACGGCGTCAGGAGGAGCAGAAACCACTTATCTTACTTTCTCTTGTTTTCTGTGCTACTTATAAATTTTTGGAATTTCTCAGGTCTTAATTTTCCAGAAAACCTGTAAACATTCATTCCACAAGCATTATATCCTAGTATAGTAGAGTCATATATAGTTTTACCGCCAATTTTACGCGAAGGTTTCGTCTTTTTTCTTAAAGTGGGCAGGTTTTATTTATCAAGAAGAAGAAACATAAAATTAAAAAGAGCTTTTCACGCATACATTCTTCTTGGAGAAGAATTTAACCACTACTTCACACGGATCCTACCGAGCTAATCATTGGAATATTAGTTTCTTTCTCTTTTAATTACCTTCCATTATCATAACTTTGAAACTTTCGAGGAACATTGAGGACAATGTTCAGTTTAAGTGTAGGGAGGGAGAATAACACGGGAACTTTGAAACTATGCTTATCCTTGATTATTTGTCTTGTCCAATTTCATTTGTGTAATAAACCATGATAAATATCGGTTAGGTAATTTTGGCACCAAATTTAAAATTGTTCATGACATGTAGGAGTGGGCCATTAGTCTTAATAAAGCGTCTCATGGATAGTAAGTTATATGACTAGCACAAAACCCTTTACCACTCAAATTTCACCCCAAAAATGTGAGGTTCGCCCCTAGATTTTTAGGAATTAAAGCATTCACCTTTAATGCTTCGAGAGTGTACCGGTAGTATAATAGATTCTAGAACTTATTTTGTGATGCATCCCGAGATCGCTAGTGAGACTACACTTGTGTAGTTAGGAATAACTAAATGATAAGAGGCATTAGGATAACCCTTGTTGGATACCCGTATTATAATTACTTCTTCCACATCGGTTGGGTAATTCCCCCACACCCTTGGATTGTACTCATCTTTAGTACACGATACCCCTAGTTAACCCCTCAGAGCCTATCCTTTTCGTGGTTCTCGTGATGTTTCGATTTTCCGGAATATCAATGAAGAGCATTGTTTACAATCCACCCCCAAATGTACACCCAAATCGCCTTAGCCTACCTTGTATGCACTCACTTTTAGTGCATTATTGTTATCATACTAAACCCTTAGTTCAATTATCTAGTTACTTACATAAGTTGCTAAGTCGAGTCATATCCTTTGTATACAGTTTTTGGGATGACTGGGACTCATGGGTAAAGTTAAAATTTATGGAGTGACGGGAAATAACGTTAAATTAGAATTCCCTTTATTTACGTAATAATGTACTCCAAGTGTTTTGATCTTTTCAATTCGGGTCAAATTAGTGTTAGATTAATAAAAAAAACTCAAGTGTAGGGATGTGCCTATAAATCCCTTATATTTTGATGTTATCATAGAGGATGGTAGCGTAAAAGTGTATGAAAAAAAATAATAATAATAAAATAAAATGAAAAAACATACGGGCTACCATCCTACATCTATCTTTATATTTATGTTTCTTTGTTTTAAAGTTATCTAGAGTTTAGAGTGTCGAGTCTTGGCTTAGCAACACCATTCTTCTCATGCTTGTAACATAGATATTTTTGACTTGCCACCACTAAATCGCCTATCAAACCAAACCCTTTGTTTTCCCTACCGTAAGCCTAACGTTACAACCCTTTAAAAGACCTCTTAGATAGTTTTTCCTAGGTGCTTAAGCCAAAGCGGTGGAGGTTTGATCTAGTCTCAAGCCTATGGCAATCTATGTACTAGGACCGGTTAATGAGTGTTTATCTTCCATTTCCAATATTTTTTTTTGGGTAAAAGGAATTTTAATTTTTTTTTGGGTAAAAGGGATTTTTTACCCTGGTAAAATGCATTACACCAAAAAACATTGAAGTACAAAGGATGAGGGTGACTTCCCTCATCTCAGTCCCTTAGGACACTTACAGACTCTTATATAAGAATGACAAATCATTCCTATAACATACCTAACAAACCTACCAATAACCACAATATAAGAGTGACAAACCACTCTTATAACCAATAAATGAACTTAAAAACTACTACGACTCTAAGATTACAAATTAAAAACTCAAGTAAAAACACTTGATTCAAAAGGCGTCATAGAAGTCCATAACCTTCAACGATGCAGCCTTAGCGATGGTAGTACTAGAAACGAATCATCACCAACCGACACCAAACAACTACAAGAAACCCCATTGATTCGATAGGGACCAAACCAATACTAAGACTAGATTCCAATACCTCATCTGCTACAAGTTTCGATGGTGTGAAACTGTAGCTAAGAATGTAACCGTGTATAATGACCGCCTTAGACGAAATATAGGGTTGCCGGATCCTAACCTATAGAAACAACATCCTTATCTCGACCCACATGTTAAGAATAATAACCACCACACCATAGGTCAGAAAAGGAACATGAATATGCCAAGTATCAAACTCCGATAAGAGCTTAAACTTAGCAATTGAATCACCTAAATTATCTTCTTCGCCAATAGACCAACTAGAAGACAAACTTACATGATGAAATCATAATCAATATGCCTAAAAATTGCGTCAAATGTTTACAGCAGCACATTGAAACACTTCACCAACAAACCACAAGTCCAGATAACAACCAAAAACCGGCAAGAACTAATATAAAAAAGAAGACCATTTGCCAATTCGAGCGTCCACCAGACTTGTACCAACATAACCAAATCTGACTTGATCCTCGCCATCATAAAATAACAGTTGTACAAAGGAACCAGTCAAATACGAAGAATCGTAATAATATTAGGAACATGATACCGCTTACTAAAAATATGATTCAACAGCAAACATGCAAGCATACCATTATGTAATGATTATAGAGTTCCCCAAACTCTAACTACCAGTAATATGAACACAAGACCAGTAATGGAACAAACAACAACATATTCACAAATGAAAATCTTTTTTTTGGGTAAAAGGGTTAATTTACCCCGGTAAAATTCTATTACACCAAAAAACATTGAAGTACAAATGACATGGGTGAATCCCATGCCCTCAGCCTGATCAGGGCGACGAAAAGTGCACAACATGTGCAACTTACATAATCAAATATAAGAATGACACACCATTCCTATAACTTAACTAAATGAAACTACCAATAATGAAAATCTTGATAAATGTCACCCAAACATCAGGTCACTACAAGCGTACCCACATAATATCATCATCATGTACCCAACACAGCAGATAACGATGATTCAAACACACCTAGGGTAAATCGAAACCCTAACTAGCAAATGATTTGACCCCATAACCAAAGATCAAACCACGGAGGACGTGAAATGGTGGTGTAAAGCGGTCTATTTGAAAACATGGTTATATTCCAATTTGTTTTGAAAATACAAGTTGGTTCTCTATAACCTGGCTCTGATACCAATCTGTAACACCCCCAAAATCACAACATAGCAGCAGAAGGCTAATTGGGGTATTACCTAGAGGATCACATTCATAAGTCATAGAAAACGACACCAAAAGAGACGTTTTAATAAAAAGTAGTTATCATTTCATGAAAGCACAATGTTTTTATCACAAAAGAAATACCACAAGTTTTGGAATTACACAAAAGATAATTCAAATGTTTGAGAAAATGATAACTTTATTTAAACACCACATTCAGCATTCAGCTCCGTCTACTCCATGCCTTCAAGATCTCTTAGTTAGTACCTGAGATAAACAGGCTTAAAAAGGTCAACAAAATGTTGAGTGAAGTCCATAGGTTTAGTAAATGGTTGAACATAAGATAAGGATGATAATTGCTTCGAAGACAATTAATCATAGCAAATCAGGGATTATTATGCACTAAGCTCATGACACCAATACTCAACTGCATACACCTAATTACTGGTGTAAGTAATAAATTTTCCCCCTAGGAGGTAATAGCCAATTACCTAAAGATATTCAAACAAAGTGCGCCCGGTTATTTCCGATAACCAAGACGGGGTCGTTATTCCCCATAGTACTATCCATGATATTTGCGTTCACTCGCAAGTGACTAATGGTTCATGATGAAGGGCCCTTTTGGCAAGCAACTTAGGCATCAATAATAATCAGGCAAGCATACATTTGCAAAAAGTCTTGTGTTCTAGTTATAGCATGTATCTCCCTCGCGGGGGTTGAAAAACAAGTAAAAAGCGAGGCTATGAACTCACCTTGGCAAACAAAATCCGAGCAGTGTAAAATCAAGTAGTGGAAGCACGTAGTACCGTCACACGACCTATTTTTTGGGTAAAGGGTTAATTCACCCCGGTAAAATGCATTACACCAAAAGACATTGAAGTACAAATGACATGGGTGAATCCCATGCCCTCAGCCCATTACATAGTCGACATCATTTTGCAAAAGTAGTACAACCACATAGCTAAAAGCTAGAACCAGGTCATATTGATGATATTTTTTGATTGAGGTGATTATCCTGCTTGGTGTCGATCATCTCATGTAGTTCGTGTGAGCTTGTCTGGTCATCTTGATGCATACGTTTTGGCTGAACATGGTAGCTTTTGGTGATCTATTTGCTCTAGTATGTGTGGTATTACAATCATGATTTGGCTTTGTGCGGTCATGGTGCGTGATAATATTGGCAAGTACTATGAAGACTATGAAGATTCAGGTGTTTTTATCTGAGTAGGGCTTAATTTCTTTATTTTATCATAGTCGTTGTAGGTTGTAGGTTATCTTATTAGTTATAAGAATGGTGTGTCATTCTTATATAGTGGTTTTCTGTAAGTGTCCTCTGTGGACTGAGTTGAGGGAGTCACCCTCATCCGTTGTACTTCAATGTTTTTTGGTGTAATAGTATTTTACCAGGGTGAAAAATCCCTTTTACCCAAAAATAAAAGCTAGAACCTACATTACATTTAAAGAAACAAACTAAATGTAAATATTTGTCCATAGTGATCCACTCTAATCTTGAGAAATCTGCATAACAAAACAATTGAGCACACCACCAACTTCCAAAACCTCAAAAATTGGTAGACAATGAAAACTACACCGTATACCAAATGTACACATGGTTGTAGTGTCATCAATGACACCACACACGACGAATTCCAATTCAGCCCCGACTAAATAGAAATCACGACGTCTACTATTAAGCCCAATAGCCGAACACATAAAACACAAAGCTATTAAGATCGGATACCAAAACATAGGGACTAAAAACCCTAAGCTTCCAATGAATGTCCCCAATCGACCCAATAGAAACGAATGCAGCCCAGGGAAAAGGATCGAAAGGTACTCTGGCACTCCAACCATGTCCATAACTAATAATCATCACGGGAACAAGACACAATCAGACCATAATGTAGTTTGATCAAACTACAACTTACCAACATGCAAATCATCCACAATGTGCGACCAATATGATCACCACCCTACGATCCAACATCTACCATAATAGATCCATGTAGCACAAGGCAGATCGAACCCATAAAAAACAATGATAGGAATCACAAAGCAACCCTAACATCCAAACAACGGATTCCCGACTAAGCTGGATTAGAATGATGTTCAAAAAACTAGGTCAGTGGAAACAATGCACCAAAGTCGACCACAAAATAGGAAGAACCAGCAATATAGGTCGACTAATAGCAGATCATAAAAGATCCACCAATAGAGTATAGGAACCCTAAGTAATCAAAGAACGAAGGACGATAGGTATAGATAGCGTCCAATCTCAGTTCATGTCGATGAACAATTGAAGGTTTTTAAACAAGTGACCCCCTAAACTTGAATTCCAAATTTCTAGTAAAACCCACTGACCAAACAATGAGATCTAAAAAGGAACATGTAGTCCAACCATAAAGGTCGACAATTAACAAATGTACCACAAGAAGGTCCAAGCAGATCCAGAAGTAGGGTATAAGACAGCCCTATCATTTAATAATCAGACATAAAACTTCCATCTCTTTCTCTTAAAACCACTCGCCCATAACCAATATACTCTAGTAACAAGCAGATATAATCACGTACATCGCCAATCAACCCCATAAACGGGTACTTACAATCATAACAAATGAAACAAGACCCTAGTTATAGAATCTCGTGAAGCGATGAAGCGTAGCGAACCACCAAATCTAGAAAAACTCAAAACCTGGATAGGTTTCATAAGCAATAAGTGAGGATGAAACAAAACCCTAAAAACATAACAGATTCACTAAAAACGATCCTGAGTCAAACAGGTCCAGAAACGATTTAGAAGAGGTCGATTAAGAATATTAGGGTTTCGTTTTAACAGCAAGGAGATGCCATAAAAAACGTACAAATCATTAGCCGCCATCTCCATATAGATAGGTGATAATATAGCCTTAGCAAGATGGTAATAAACTGCGGCCAGAAATCTCCAAAGGATATAAGGGTGTTGGCAAATCGTAATAAGGATAAAACACACCACCTCTTTGAAATAAAACAAACCTAGATGATCGCTTTCATACCAATGACACAATCAAAGATTATATATTGGTAGAGAGACGATCCTAGAGCATGTTTTGGCCGGAAAAAGCAAAGAAATAGGTGGCGGCAGCCACACACCCTAGAGAGAGAACCTTAGGGTTTTTTTTTGCTTATACCGTCACGCGACCTATAATTAGTATAACAATGTTTTAAATTAATACGTTTGTGTTTGACTCGATAATGTTTAAATATGTCAAAAGTTTAAGTTGTTGATGCTTGTGTGGCAGCGTTTAGGTTCAAAGGAGGTAGTAGGTGGTGGCAATGATGACTCTAGGAAATGAATAGGTAGGGTAATAAGAAGGTGTTGAGGACATGACGAAGACTTCAAATGGACAATCCTTTATGGTAACATAGCTCGTAGAACGTATGCGATTGGTTACAAGTGTGTGGAGGGTATATATATTTATGATTTTAAATTGAGTAGTATATCATTTATAGGAAAATTCAGCATGGTTTTGTTTATATATTGTAAATATAGGTTTTCAAAAAGAATGACATGACTTTAGCGTTAAAGTAGTTTTGTTCACAATATTGTTTATGAAAACATGTTGTCGCAGTAACAATAGTTTCCCGTTCACATAGATTACAAGTATATACAAGCAAGTGTCGCAAACCCTTTGTTTCCTCTATATTTAACATTGTAAGTTTTTTTTTTAAATATCGTTCATTGTTAAAATATAATTACTCTTTATTAGTTGTAAAGAAAATATAATACTTTTGTTAAATTCGAAGAGAAGGTTTACACATTTAGGTCGTGTGTCTACTTTGGTTATGTTGAATATTACTCGACAAAATATTTACGTAGTGATAGATGTAATGTATGATACGTAATACGTGGGCGTTAGTCGAAAAATGACTCGGTATTTTATCATACTAGATAAGTTGGTACTTACACCTTTTATGGGTCACGACCCATCGTGGGAATGGGCTCCTCGATGAGGCTTTGGGCTCGATGATAGTTTGGGTCGAACGAGGTGGTAGCTTCTTTCATATTGGTAGACAAGATAATCAACTCTCATTTCCCGACTTGGGTACTTAACGAGTTGTAGGGAAGATTCTTAGCCCTTCGAGACATAGTCGGAAAGGGCATCAGAAGATAGTCAGAAAGAGGTAACATGGCTAGGATAGAGGGACACAAGGGTCACTTCTCACGAGGCAAGTTCCTCGAGGTCACGAGACACTAGCTAAAGCAAGGAGTTCTCCCGCGTACTCCTCACGAGCTAACATAGGTCTTATTAGGCGAGAGTCCTAAATCAAAATGTGTTCTCGAGCTCAAGACTCGATCCCATATCTAACGTGAAGTTGCACTAGAAATAATGATATCATTATAACACTTAAACAGCACATTGCAACAAGTTATAGGCCAGGTCTAAAAAATTCTCTCTCTCCCTCCTATCATTATAACACTTAAAGCAGGGAGATTTTCGGCGCCTCCCTCTTATTTTTCCAGCTAAACAATCATTCAAAATTGCCTCTCTACTTCTTGTATGCAATCAATTCTGTTTGGCTGTGTGTTTCTAGGGGTGGCGCCTTATTCCTTGATCTTTCTATTTTTTTGAAATCGTGATTTACCTCTAACCTGATTTCGTAATCGGATTTTTGGGGTCATATCACCTAGGGTTTTTTCTTTACATAATCTAACTGTGTCGGTGCATTTTGGTTTGACGATTACCCTATTAGGGTTCTGTTAAAATTATATTTACAGGTTGGTTTATCATGTGCGAATAATGCTATATCATCTGGCTGTGTTTGGGGTCTGCTTATGCGCATCATTACATTATAAAACCCTAACTTTTAAGGTTTTATTTATCTTGGTAAGTAATCGGTCCTGGTTTTGTAGGTATGGAAGTCGTTTGGCTTGTTGATTTACGTGGGTTTGGAGAGAGATGTCATACTTATTTAGATGTAAGATCTGGTGGGTTACTGGTTCTTGGGGCGTTAGGGTTCTGGTAATCCCTAATTTTTTTTGTGTTCGTTTCAATCTCATCAGTGCTCCATGGTTATTTATTTACTACCGAACTGATTGGGATTTGATTGGTAGTGATCTGAATTTCATAGACCTATTCATGAGGTATTTCGTGATTCATATTCTAGATGTTAGGGTTTCGATGCCCTATTTTAGTGGGTTCAGGTTCCAAGCGTACTACACTCTTATATTGATTACTATTACGTACCCTTGTGATAATAATAGCAGCAGTTGCGGACTTGAATCGCTAGTGGGTTATGTATTATTGAAGTCGACAAACCTGTGTTCTTCGCCGTGAGGTTTATGTCGTTTGTTTTTTTCTGGTTAGTGGTGTTCTCGTCCATTGAATGTAGGATCTTGATGCTAAGGTATATTTTTTGCATGCCAATTGATGATGGATAGAAGCTGGTACCGCGGATGTTCGTTGGTTTCCTTCATATTTGTTGGTTATTCTTATTGGTGTTCGGTTTTGCATCTAAACATAGTCCGTTGGAGCGAGTTTGTGCTTGCTGCTCTATCCGTGGTTTTAGAGTCACTCACCAACTGTAGTGTGAAATTTGTGAACTGAGTTCTAATTTGATGATCCATGATTGTGTGATGGTTTCCGTGAAGTCTATGTCGGATATAAGACGCTATTGTGGTAAGTTGGAGGATTCCTATGATATGGGTTTTGTGGACTTTGAGTGGTCATTCATGGCATATTAATAATATGATATTATACGTGGATTTTTAATGGAAGTTAAGATGGACCGTCAAAGTGATTCAGAAGGCTCAAGTGTTTACTTGAGTAGTATTGTAATGTTTTTATGTACTTTTGTCATTTTTGATAGGTTCATTTTAGTAAGTTATAGGAATGGTGTGTCATTCTTATATTTTGAGTCTGTAAGTGTCCTAAGGGACTGTGATGAGGGAAATCACCCTCATCCTATGTACCTCAACGTTTTTTGGAGTAATGAATTTTACCGGGGTGAATTAACCCTTTTACCCAAAAAAAATAATGATATCACTACAAGGGGTTCATGATAGAATGCTAAGTATTATGAGTATCCTAATGGGTTGCGATGGCACGATCAAACTGGAGGTTTTTCTCGACAAGTCTCACGATGGTTTTTCCGAGGTTCTAGTCGGCTAGGGTGGCTGCCACAACACATCTTTAACCACTTATCTACTAGTATTATTGATGAAATTTCTCAACACAAAAACCATGGTTTTAACTTGTACAAAACTCAAAGTAGTATCATTATAATTCAAAAACATAACAATACTTCCATCTTAATCAAAACTCAATTGTATAAAGTTAAACAATCATTAATAACAAATTGAACATTCTTACAAAAGGGAGGGTATGCTAGGGTATTGATTGAGAGGTGAAGCCGAACCAAGGTAGTTCTCGATCTTCGACTCCAAATCAAATAGGAACCAATCACCACAACCTTCTCCATGTTTTTGTGATAAGTTCTTGATGGGGTATGAGGTCTTGTGATGAGTCGATCGATATAAAAAGAAGAAAATAAATAGTAGGGTTAAACTCTCTTTTTCTCCTTGATTAATTCGAATCCCACACTGATGTAGTCTCCTTTTCACCATTTGTTCCCTACTTACCTTGTGATCTCTTGCCTTGGAAGATGAGGTGGTTAAGAAAATGAGCAATACCTTGTTTGACCTTCTAGTGATGTCAGCAATGGTTATTCGAAAATGGGTGATGGGGTTTTAGATATGAGGAAAGATGGGTGAGATTTTGCTTGAAGAAGAAGATGAAGTGGGAAGCGGAGGCATAGGTTTTGAGGAGAAGCAGACAAGGATAAGATTTTATCAATGGGTGGTGGGGCGTGGGTTTTTAGGGGAAGAGTGGGTGGTTTTGTTTAAGATTTATTTTTATAAGGTGTAGTTGTTAGTTATTTTTAGGATATATTAGGCATTAATTGTATTTCGTGTCCCGCTGTTTGGATCGTAAACGTATCATCCCGAAACGGGAAAAACGTAATACTTATATTTTCGAACACGTTTTAGAGAAACTGACACGGTGATATAATTTTTGACTTTATTAGCTTGTTTTTATATTTCATGGTTACTTATATGTATCGATGCGTGCGGACTTCGTAAGACGAGAAAATTTCTCGTGAGCGTGATTTAGTTATTAATAAATACCGGGATTAATCTTATTCTCATCATTCGTTTAACAAAGCTACTCGGGGATGCATAAAAAAATGAAACGTATATGCTAAAAAAACTTCGGCTCAAATGATTCTTGATAAATAATCTAGTTCATTGATACAACAGCTAATGATAGTGAAATTTTACAAGTGGCTACATATATATTGAGAGTCCAACGCATTATCCTTGTGATATTGCCAGAACATCCGAGTGATACTTAAAGTATTCATGATGAAGATGGAATCCTTCTAGAGCCAATATCAAACAAGCTCTTGGTGGGTGACATGTGAGATTCTTCAAGAATCAAACTTGTTTTAGGAAATAGATTGATGGATAATTTTGAAAAACCTTTCGATGTGCTCTACAATTATTTTCTCTAGCACATCGACTGCGATTATAATTTCACAAACAAAAGTATTTATGATTGAAACTTGATTTTTTCTCATAAAATTTTTGTCGTATTTTAAAATCTCTATCTTCAGCAATACGCGATTGTTTTTCAAATCAATTTTTCATCAATCAATGAATCTCAACTCGCTGGTTGACTCACTCCGTGTAGTCTACTTTGGGACACTTCGGTTTGAGAACGGCCATTAATTTGCGACACCCAGTCAAGGAGATTCTACGGAATTCTACCTGATCACAAGCAGTATTTATACTGATCAACGGGGATCCGTGGTTCTTGCAACCATATTCAACGAAAGTGAACAAAGACACTTTCATGTGTTTTATTGCTAACTGTTATTTGCGGGAATATCGGCGATTGCGGTGATCGGCGAGAAGTCAATCTATAACCACATGCTCACACATCACACTAACGTTTAAAGAAATCATGATAAGTTCTGATCTAAACTCTGATACCATTAAGCAATGCTTCAGCTACTCTGATGCAAAATATCATGATCCAATAAAGTGTGAGCATGTCGGTCCAGAAGTCACACAAATCACATGGAGGCGATACAACAAAGGATAATTCAAAGATTTACCGTGGTTAATGATCTCGAAGAAAATATCAAAGATCACCAAGTCATGGATCAGTTAAAGACCTCCACTGAAAGTACAAAGTATGCAGACTTTGAAGAATCAAAGGCTACGAGCTACAAATCAAAGAACTTGTAATAGAATGCTAGAGCTCAAAATGTATTATCTATATGTAATTGAGGTGACCTCCCATAGTGGGAGATTGTTAGGATTTAGTAAATCTGTAGGTTAAAGACTCGGTCACCTCAAGTATTTGTAAGCATTAGAAAGCTCGTAGTCTTAGTCGTTTAGTTATTATAAGTAGTTATTTAAGTAACCCCGTGGAGGATGGACGGGTCTTTACCCATTATATACCTGATCCACAGCCCGTAGGTGGCGTATTTTGTGAACACTATAAATACGTTCTACCTCCCAAGGTAGAAGGTGGAGCTTAATCATATGACTTTCATTATCTCTCACTAAGTTCCCATTTCTCTCTACTTTCTCTCTTAAAAAATCATCCATATGCGAACCATATATTTTGTGTTTGTGAATTTATGATAACCAATCTCTTACAAAAGATATATTCTAATAACTTAACCTAGGATCTCTTTTTATAGGCACAAGGATTCCTTTACAAGATAACTATCAATATTCTAAACATGCATAATATTCGTATAAGTCTAACTATATAAGATATATCGTAAATATCTTATATACAAATCTCTTTACAAGTCTTCTAACACTAGCAGTACAAAGTCTTCATACTGGCAGATGTAGCATTACAAAGTCTTAGGTAGTACTAACTTACTTAGTCTTGTTAGTGTATTCAAGATACAAAGCTGTTAAGTGTTTTAATTCCCAACAATCGACCCCTAAACTTGTGATTTATCTCCAAATCATCAAGTTTCTTGAATTAAATCTTCAACCTTGATCTTGTCAGGATTCTTCCAAACACTTATCTTCTTTTCTTAGTTTCTTCAGCCTACTGATATATCTTTCTCAGTAATTCCCTTGCCATGTTAGTTTCTTCATCCACTCTAAGTTTAGCAGCCAACACCACAATAAGAATACCGGCACTTAAAGGATATTCCTTTTCAACCAACATGAAATCATCAACTCCATCTTTCGTAGATACATGATGAATTCCACATGTATCATACAACTTCCATGTTGTTGCCATATCATGTGCTTGAAACTTCCATAAACTATCATTTGGATCAGGCTCAAACAGTCTTTCCAATTCAACCCATAATTCTTTCTCCTTATCATCTGCAAACTCTGTTTGGTTGAATCTTTCCTTGACTAACTCCCAAAACTTCATCAAATCAGCTCTGTCAAATGCTTTAACCATATCTTCAAAGGATTTGTATACCTCAGAGTGATTTCCAACTCTGATTATCCTCCAAAACTTTCCAAAGTTATCTGTGTAGATCTCCTAGTCTATAATTGGGTATTTAGCCTATATTGGCTCAACACTCATACCTTTTTCTAGAATAACCATCATCATGTGGTGTAGCTTTTCTTCAATCAATATTTCTTCTTTTTATTCATTTATTTCGTCTTCAGCTATAGAAGGACCTTTACTAATCTTTTGCGTCCTGGAAGACTCTGATTCCAATAAAAATCCAGCTTTTAATTCTTCTACCTTCTTCTTCATTTTCCATGGGAATGAAGTCTTGTACCTTCTTGTAAGCTTTGATGTACATTCCTTCAATTTCTTCATATATTTTTCCATTCAGTTGACCAAACTTCTAATGATCTTGATTCTTCGGGTATTCCTTCATATGCTTCATCATTTTTGCTTTAGTTTTTTTGGGTAAAGGGTTTGACCCCGGTAAATGTATAACCAAAAAATAAAGTTAAGTACAAATGGAATGTGGCAGAAGTACCACATTAACCTTAAGCAAAAAGCTTGATAAACTAGTGTTTATGACATGCCGTAAACAAAATGACCCTAGCTATATTACATCACCTAACTAGGCATAAACAAGAAAAAAACTTGTAACAAACGAGCATCCTGCATCCAGCCACTGCACGAAGGGGCAAGTCAACCCAGGAAGTATGCCTCCTTAAAAACCCTTTCCAAGAAAAACCCAAAGGGAAAAACCTTTGAGTAGGGAAAAAGAGTACAACCCTTACCTGGCACTCACTTCGTGTGTAATACAAACATTTGGAATCTTCCATTTATCAAGAATCAAACGAGCCCGCGAGGTTAGCTTCTTGAAATTGAAGGTAACCAGCTTCAACCAAACATTGGAGACAATAATTTTAACCACTTCAGCAACAGTAGACTTCTTATGCTTGAAAATTCTTGCATTGCGCTCCATCCAGATATAATATGTAGTAGCAGCGAGCAGTAACCGAGAAAGGATGCTACTAATCGACCGCCCCTTTGAAATAGGAATAAGAAATGTAACAACACTCTCCAGAGACTGTGGGACCGCATCCATTCCAGATAAAACCGAACCGAAACCAAACACGCATAGAAAACGGCACTCAAAAATAAGTGAGAGTGAGAATCCAAAACCAATTCACAAAGCGGGCATCTAAGCAAGTCCAAATCAACATTAGGACCAACATCCCATTGCCGCATCCTATCCGGAGTCTTCGGTTTACGCTTAATAACAAGCCACAAATGTATAGCATGCCTCGGGATACAATGAGAAAACCAAGGAACATGGCACCACTCAACTAAATCAGCCTTTAGGCGCAGAGATTCCCAAGCACCCGAAACTGAAAACCGACTAAAATTACCGTCCAAGTTACGCCATAATAATCCATCATCAGTATCATTAAGATTAGAGCAGATAATAATGGAAACCTAGATATCCAGTCAGAAGGCCATTGCCAAACACCATTAACTATCACATCACAAACCGAAACCGATAAATTAAACCCAGCCCGAGCAATATCTCTAGCAGTCAGCGAACCACGAATAGGGCTTAACTCACACCACATATCAAACCAAACAAAGGTAGCCTTTCCATTATTAATCTTATGCCATATGAAAGGACGAACCTTAGGTCTAATTGCAAGAAGCTTGCGCCATCCCCAGCTAACATCACCCAAGCAAGGAACATCTCAAAAGCTTCTCCTACGAAGTATATAAGAATGGATCCATTGAACCCATAATGACTCTTTATGTGTCAAAATACTCCAAATATGGGTAGTCATGAGAGCAATCTTAAAATCATCCAATCTACGAATACCTAGACCATCTTCTTGCTTAGGCTTACAAACAGATTCCCAAGCAACTTTGGCCTTAACCCTTTTCATTTCTCCTTGACACCAAAGGAAACCCCTCATAAGCTGCTCTAACTCATGAATAATACGGGTAGGAAGGATAAAAATAGAAGCCCAATATAAATGCATAAAAGATAACACAGACCTAACCAACTGAAGCCTACCTGCAAGAGATATCATTTTTGCTTTTGTTAGAGGCTTAGTCCTTGCACCAGCCTTCTTTGCATTTTGATGTTTCTTGATCATCTACAACAGATCATTTAGAGCATCTTCTCTATCTATTTTAGGGATAGATGCTCTCTCTTCTTCATAGATCCTTTGAGCTAACACTACATCTGCTTCTTCTTGAGCCAATATATCTGTTTCTTCACTTCTTAGCTTTTGTTCTATCATAAACCTGGTAATCTTTTGCTCCTCTGTAGCTTGTGTCATTTGCGTGATTTCATTATCAAAACTAATTTGAGCTTAAACCTTCTTCTTGACTTTCTTTGGAGGTTCTTCTTCAATCACCTAACCCTTTCCTTTTTCTGCTCTTTTTCTTCTAACATATACAATCCTAGTAGTACCTTGCTCTGCACCATCAGTACTAAGTTGTTGAGCAACAGTAGTAAAAGTTGTACTGACAATACTAAGTGTTGCTTCACTAGTTTGAACTGGTTCTTCCATCTGCCTGACCACTTCAGCAGGTTAAACTACTTCTCCCATCTGCCTGGCCACATTAGTAATTTTATCCACCATACCAGTAGTAATAACAATTCTTTCACTTGTAGCCGTTTCCTCAACATTTTGTTGATCATCATCAAAGTTCACTAGCTCTGTATCCTGATCTTGAAGATTAACGGTTCGTCTCTTGTTGAATAACTTCATCCATATCAAAATTCCTGTCACCACCCATATCTTCATCATTAAACCTCCCCTCAGTCTTTGTACCCTCTTGTACTAAAGTAGTATTTGGATCTGCATCAATATCTTCTATCTTCCCTTGTTTAGAAGAATCATCCAAATCAACATCATTATCTGAGCTTTCTTCTGAGCTGGAGGACTCCACAATGTTTGCTCTTCTTTTGGCTTTGAGTGACTTGACTTTATTCTGTAGTTTCTTCACCTTTTCAATAAGCTTTTTGTAAGCAATACCATACAGAATCATTGTCTCCTTTATTTCATTCTCCAAGCCAGTCACCCTGTTAGTCAAATTTGTACAAATAGCCATCAATTCATTCAGTTTCACACCGCACTCAGCACTTCCAAGTGTGTTACCTCCTAGGAGAGGTGCATCATCGGGCAATTCCTCAATATTTTCCATGTGGCTGGGGAGTCCATCACCTGTATCAAGTCCATGAGGACTAAACACGTTAGATGTTGCCATAGGTTGGGTGTTAGATATGTTACCCCGTCTGCTTGCGGTGCTAAGCCTGAGACAATAGTGGTAGCCCTTCCTATTCTACCAGAGGCAGCCTCATCTGCTACAGGTGGATTAATAGAAGATCTGTGCTAAGGAACACTAGATTCCTCTCTGGATGAACTCCTATATAGTGATGAAGTTGGTTGTGAGGCTGATAGAGTACCAGATGAACTTGTGGGTGTGTGTTGGGACTCAACTGGGCTAGTTGATCCTTCACCCTGTAGGTTTAACATAGTATCAAAAAGAGGTACCGCAATCCCATTAAACCTCTTAGATGCCATTCTCATGTTACTAAAGTTTTTGTCTAAGGCAAGGAGTAGGATAAAAAAATTTATGCGATTGAAGTTGAATTTTTCTTGCATTCAAAATCGTTTGGGTAAACCTTGGATACATTAAAAACTTGAACTTGTTATCCAAATTTTTCACCATACTATCAAAAATAAGTTTGGAGAAATTGTAAGTCCTGTTTGTTGATAAACAAATGAGAAGCGATTGCAATATTGCTACTAAATGAGCTTTTCTTGGGACTTAAGCAATGAAGGACAGTATAAATGAAGAATCTCTATTCTTGGTAAAACATCCTTTTTGAAAGTCAGATTTTCATAAGATGTGTCATACCCCATTCTGGACATATTTTCAAAAATTTCAGTATTTGGCAAGACACTAATACCATTGTCATATGCTAAGTGGAGATGCCTCCTAATTGATGACTCAGTAATAGGTATTGTTTTGCCATCAACTATTACTTTTAATTATTTGTCTCCATTCTCAATACTATTGACGATGTGATCGCCAAAAATGCTTGATTTGAGAGACATAGATAGTAGGGTTATTTGTTAAAGCATACCTGATGTGGTAGTGTTTAGAAAATATACTATCTCATGGAAGTCTATACCTTCCTCTTTTTTCTCCAAGAAATCAACCTGATAGTGCTTATCCATAAATTGCAAATTCATCATTACGGTTAAAAGACTGTTTAGACTGTTGGGGTATGATCGTTTATCTGTGAATTGAAGAAGTTTGTTAGCAAATTGAGTATTTATAAAGTATGCTTAGGGTTTGAGAGTAACCGACTTGAATAAATCGTATCTTAACGGAAAAGAAATCTTTTAGAATATGGAAAGAAAGTGAATTATCCAAGTTAGAAACCATATAAGTATGGTAAGTAACAGAAAAATTACTCAACAGCTATAATTAAAAAACGGTTACACCTAAACAGTACAAGCGGTCATTCAGCAATACAAATTTATGCTAGCAGTACAAACTTTTGCCTAGCAGTACAAACGTTTTCCAAAAACATTTTCTTTGCAGCATAAACCCAATTTTCTTTCAAAACTATACTGCACTCAAAACCGATTCCCTCTCTGGAGAAAACCGATTCACTTATCCTTAAAAAATCACGATTGTTAATTATTCCCTATAATCTATTCTTGTCTTCTTTAATCTGTAGTTAGCCTATCTCTGGTTGGTTAATTACTGGCTTGGGCGATTGGAATTTGAAGCTAGGGTATTGTTTTTGTTTCGTTTTTTAGGGTTTCTAGAAATCGCATAATACTTAATCTTGTGATACCATGAGGGGTGTTGGTTAGACGTGATTTCCTGGTCATTATTGCATGTCTTAACATTGTTAAGATGATCGAATTGAAGATTGACGTGGTTTCTTCGTGCTCTTCTGGTGCTTTTTTCTGGTTATCGTTTTAGGGTTTGTTTTTTTCTTCGTTTAGGGTTTTTATTCGGGTTCTTTTTTGTTGATTGATATGGCGAACAAAGGTGATGGTACTGTGGATTTGGACGTGTTAAAGGCCCGTATGCAGCATTTTAAGGATATGGAAGCTGGTAACTTGGGTGCTACGAGTCAAGCCAGGTTAGCGACTAGGGTTTTGCGCAACCCTAGTCCTGTTTTGAGTGGTAATGACGAACCAGGTACTGAATCTTGGTCTGTTTCTGATGGTGATTGATTACCAACAACTATCTTTTCAACTACATTGGATGCTGGTAAAACAAGTGTCGAAGGTAAAATTCTGGATGATAATTCGTTTTAGGACATGGGTGATGTTGGTGTCATGACCACATTAAACATATAAGATTACCCAACGCTGAATGATAATTTTGGGTCTAAAACTACTACTATTCCTGTGTCGGGGTCGACTAGTGAGCATGGTGTTACGGACGTTGGTAAGGATGCTAGCTTACCTCCTGGAGATAACGTTTGTGTTGGTAGTCAAGTTGGACGTATGCATGGGGTACAACCGAGTGTTCCTTTGTCAACTTTGGATAAATCTAAGGGTGCTATGCCTATCATTCAAACTTCTGAGGTTAATGCACCAACTAAGTCTTATGTTGGTGCTACTAGTCGGGCGAATTCGGCAAATGTTAAAGGTAAATCTAACTTTCGTAGACTAAAGGTTGATAATGTTTTTACAGGTGTTGATGTGTCCATACCACGTAAAATTGTTGAAACGATTAGTACTAAATTTGAACACACTCTTTACGGGTATTTTACTGGAAAGCGTATTGCCTTTCCGGTAGTCGAATACTTTGTTCGTAACAATTGGGCAAAGTATGGGTTAAAACGTATTATGATGAATGCAAACGGTTTCTTTATCTTTAAGTTTGATTCCCAGGTTGGTTTGGATGCTGTTTTAGAGGGAGGGCTGTGGATGATTAAAAATAGGCCCGTTATACTTAAAAAATGGACTATGAGTACTAACTTGACGAAAGATGAGTTAACCCGAATCCCGGTTTGGGTTAAATTTCATGATGTTCCATTATAGGTGTTTAATGAGGATGGTATTAGTATTATTGCTGCGCACATTGGTAAGCCTATTATGCTTGATTCCTACACTAGCTCTATGTGTATTGATTCTTGGGGTTGGAGTAGTTTTGCTCGTTGCTTAATTGAGATTGATTCGTGTGTTCCCCTTAAGGAATCTATCCTTGTAGGAGTCCCTTATATGGATAGTATTGGCTTTTCGTCTGAAACTATTAGGATGGAATATGAACGGAAACCCCCGCGGTGTGATACTTGTTTGATTTTTGGCCATTCCGCTGATACTTGTCCTAAGAAAGTTGTTCCACCTGTTGTGGAGGTTAATAATGACGGGTTTCAACAAGTGGGTAAAAAGGGTAAAACTAAAAGTATGGAAAAGAAATCAGGGAATCTGTTTAATGGGGTGCCTGTTGGTAGGAATATGCAATATAGGTCTAAAGCTGTCACTAATCCATCTACTAGCACAACCTCTTAGGGGGAACCTAGTACTCGTTCGGGTCATCCCCCTAACCCGGTAGGTGTGGTAAATTCGACTAAACCTAACAAGGATAGCCAATCTTCTCGGAATGTAACTCATAATAATAGCTATCCCACACCTAAGGTAAGTAACCCAACTTTGGCTGCTAATGTGCCTACATCTAACCCGTTTGGTTTTTTGGCTACTGATGATGATGTTGATAAGATTACAGACTTGGCTGATGATGATGAGGTTGAGAATGTATTTGATGAGTCAGGTAATTTGCTTGACAAACCGGGGGCAAGCACTCCTGTTCTAAATGTTCCTGATGTTTAGTATAACCTCTTGGAATATAAGGGGTTTGAACCACTCCCCTAAACAAAAAGAGGTTAGACAGGTAGTTTATGAAAATAATCTTAGTGTGTGTGCGGTTTTGGAATCTCATGTAGATGCTTCTGTGGTGTATGATACTTGTCATAAGGTGTGCCGTCGATGGAAGGGGACGTCTAATCGTAGTCTTTGTGATAAGGGATCCCGTATTATTCTTGGTTGGAATGATGAAATTGTTCATGTTATGATTATGTCTCAAACTAACCAAGTTATGCATGTACAAGTTAATATTCGTGCGGACAGCAAAACCATTTTTTGTTCCTTTGTGTATGCAGATAACTATTATGGGAATCGGAGTGCACTTTGGACCAATCTTGTGTGCCATGCTGGTTTTATGCGTAGTAGGCCTTGGGTCTTGTTGGGGGATTTTAATGCGGCGCTTAATTTGGAAGATCATTCATGTGGTAGTTACACCCCTGACATTGCTATGCACGAATTTAAAGATTGTATTCAAAGGATGGAAGTTGAGGATGTTAATAGCACCGGTCTTCACTTTACATGGAATCAAAAACCTAAAGGCTCATATGGTACATTGAATAAAATTGATAGGGTGATGGGTAATCTATAGTTTTCTGATTCTTTTCCTGGTTCTTGTGCTATTTTCCAACCTTATCGTATTTTGGATCATTCTCCGTGTGTTCTTCGTATCCCTCAGGTGACTATGCTTAAGCCTAACCTTTCAAGTTCGCTAATTTTTTGGTTCATAAAGATGGGTTTCTTGATACGGTTAATGCGGGGTGGAATCTTAATGTTCATGGTTGTGCTATGTTTCGCGTTGTTAAACGTTTAAAGGGGCTGAAATCCCTGTTTCGTAAGCTTTTGTACGATCAAGGTAATCTTCATGAGCGGGTTGATAGGATTCGTAAGGAGTTAGATGAGGTCCAAAAGGCTATTGATAATGATCCATCTAATTCAGCCATTCAGGATGAGCATGCTCACTACCTTCTTGTGTTTAAGGAGGCTACATTAGATGAAGAACGTTTCTTAAAGCAAAAATCTAAAGTTCAGTGGCTTCATGCAGGTGACTCTTATACGGCTTATTTTTATAATATTGTTAAAAGCAAATGTTCCTGTAATCGAATCGAGTTGGTTGGAGATTTGAACAATGTCTTGTATGATGGTAATCAGGTTGCAGGTGCTTTTGTTACGCATTATGAACAGTTTCTTGGTATTGAAGGGGATTGTAGCAATTTTAAAGATTATGATATATTCTCTAATGTTCTTCCACACCAATTGGCTGATTCGATGGTTCGTCCTGTTACGGACGCTGATATTAGGGAGGCTTTGTTTTCTATGGGGGATGATAAAGCTCCTGGCCCTGATGGCTACACTGCTGCATTTTTTAAGAAAGCTTGGGATGTTGTGGGTGCTGAGGTTACGTTTGCTATCTGGGATTTCTTCATTAATGGTAAGCTCCTTAAGGAAATCAATCATACTATTATATCCTTGATCCCGAAAGTGTCTACCCCTTCTATGATCACTGATTATAGGCATATTTCTTGTTTTAATGTCCTTTATAAATGCATTAGCAAAATTATTGCTAATCGTATTAAGGAGGGTCTTGGTGTGTTGGTCAGTATTAATCAATCTGCATTTGTGCCTGGTCGTCGTATATCGGATAATATATTACTTTCCCAAGAGCTTATGCGGAAGTATCATAGAGGGAGAGGTCCGCCTAGGTGTGCTTTTAAAGTTGATATCCAAAAGGCATATAACACGGTTAATTGGGCATTTCTTAAAGCTATTCTAATTGGGTTTGGCTTTCACGCCAAAATCGTTGATTGGATCATGGTGTGTGTCTCATCTACATCCTATTCTATATGTGTTAATGGGGATCTTTATGGCTGGTTTAAAGGGAAGCGGGGTCTTAGGCAAGGGGACCCTTTATCCCCCTACTTGTTTACCTTGGTGATGGAGGTGCTAGCTCTTATTTTTCGGAGAAAGGTTTCTAATTCAGCAGATTTTCAGTTTCATCATTTGTGTGAACAACAGAAACTTATTAACCTTTGTTTTGCAGATGATCTCTTCTTGTTCTCTAGAGGCCATCCGGATTCTGTTAACGTCATTATGCAAGCTTTGGAGGAGTTCAAGAATGTCTCAGGTCTTGTTCCGAGCATACCTAAGAGTACAGCTTTCTTTTGTAATGTTCCTAATGCTATAAAAGCTGCTATTCTCCAGTCTATGCCATTTGCAGAAGGCTCTCTTCCTCTCAGGTATCTTGGGGTTCCTCTTATATCATCGCGTCTACTTTATAGGGATTGCAAGGTTCTTGTTGAAAAGTTGGAAGGTCGTGTGAATGATTGGCGTAATAAGTTTTTATCTTTTGCGGGTAGGCTTCAGTTGGTCAGGTCTGTTTTATCTTCGATGCATCTATATTGGGCCTCGGTTTTTATTCTTCCCACACGTATCATTCATGAATTGGAACAGCTTATGAGGGGTTTTCTTTTGTGTCAAGGAGAAATGAAAAGAGGTAAGGCCAAAGTTGCTTGGGAGTCTGTTTGTAAGCCTAAACATGAAGGTGGGCTGGGTATTCGTAGACTGGATGATTTTAACATTGCTCTTATGACTACGCATATTTGGAGTATTTTGACACATAAAGAGTCATTATGGGTACAATGGATTCATTCTTATAAACTTCGTGGTAGATGTTTTTGGGATGTCCCGTGCTTGGGGGATGTTAGTTGGGGATGGCGCAAGCTCCTTGCGATTAGAGCCAAGGTTCGATCTTTCATTTGGCATAAGATTAATAATGGAAAGGCTACCTCTGTTTGGTTTGATATGTGGTGTGAGTTAAGACCTATACGTCATTCGATTACTGCTAAAGATATTTCTCGGGCTGGGTTAAGTTTATCTGATTCGATTTGTGATGTGATAACCAATGGTGCTTGGCGTTGGCCTCCTGACTGGTTTGCTAGGTTTCCATTGCTAGCTGCTACTCCGGTACCTAATCTTAATGATATTGATGATTGTTTATTATGGCGCACTCTGGATGGTAAGCTTAGTCGTTTCTCGGTCTCGGCTGCTTGGGATTCCCTTCGCCTAAGGGCGGACCTGGTGGAGTGGTATCATATTCCTTGGTTTTCTCATTGTATTCCGAGGCATGCTATACATTTGTGGCTTGTTATCAAGCAAAAATTGAAGACTCAGGATCGAATGCGCCAATGGGATGTTGGTCCAAATGATGACTTGAACTTGCTTAGGTGCCCGCCATGTGACTTGGTGCCGGACTCTCATTCTCACTTGCTTTTTGAGTGCCAGTTTTCTATGCAGGTTTTGATGCAGGTTCGTGGTTTATCTGGTATGGATACTGTCCCGCCTTCTTTGGATAATGCTGTTACATTCCTTATTCCCATTTCAAAGGGGAGGTCGGTTCGTAGTATCATATCTCGGTTACTTCTTGCTGCTACTTCATACTATATTTGGATGGAACGCAATTCAAGGCTATTCAAGCAAAGGAAGTCTACTGTAGCTGAAGTGGTCCAAAGTATAATCTCTACCATTCGGTTGAAGCTGGTTACCTTCAGATTGAAGAAGATAACCCCGCATGCTCGTCTGATTCTTGATAAATGGAAGATTCCAAATGTTTGTATTATTCACGAAGGGAGTGCCAGGTAAGGGTTGTACTCTTTTTCCCTACTCCAAGGTTTTTTTTGGGTAAAAGGGTTATTTCACTCCGGTAAAATTCAATTACGCCAAAAAGCATTGAAGTGCAAATGACATGGGTGAATCCAATGCCCTCAGCCCGATCAGGGCGACAAAAATGCACAACACGTGCAACTAACATGTAACCACTATATAAGAATGACAGGCCATTCTTATAACTAACAACCACAACGACTATGGAAAGAGATATAAAAATGTGAATTAAACGCTTTAGGGCGATAGTCATTATAGTACTTCCAATCAAACTTCCATGCGATCCAGAAAGCTCGTAAATAAAATGAGACACGTCTGACATCCACATAGAAGCTTGAACCACATGAAGAAGCCCTAACCATGAGCATCTTCAACCGCTAGCAAACCATTGGTACGAGAAACATGGTAGAAGGACCACGTCACTAATTACTAAGTATCCAAGAACGAACATCCAAACAAACACTACAAAACCAATGCATACTAGAGTAATTACGCAAGAAAACTCCAAGGTTTTTCCATTTTGGTTTTTCCCTTTAGGTTTTTCTTGGAAAGGGTTTTTAAGGAGGCAGACTTCCTGGGTCAACTTGCCCCCTTCGTGTAATGACTGGAATGCGGGATGCTCGCTTCTTACACGTTTTTTTTCTTGTCGTTGGCCTAGTTAGGTGATGGAATAAATCTAGGTTCATTGTGTTTATGGCATGTCATAAACACTAGTTTATCAAGGTTCTAGCTTGAGGTTAATGTGGTACTTCTGCCACATTCCATTTGTACTTAATATTATTTTTTGTTATATATTTACCGGGGTAAAACCCTTTACCCAAAAAACTATACTGCACTCAATCTTATTGAAAGGATTAAGTGTAAAAGAGGACACTTAATTAAGTTCCATCACATTTGACCTCAGGTTGTGTGAGAACCAATGTTTTCAGTATTAAAACTGCCTGTGATCAGATAGACACATTAAAGGAGCCTTCTTGACAGGGTTTCCAGCTAGTGGCAAGTGTTACCTTTTAACAAAAATGTGTTAGATTCACTTTTTCTTACTGTTCTCAATACCAGATGTCCTTAGACTGATCACACTATTAAAAGATAGAATGGTAAAGAGTGAGTTAGATCAGTTACTATCTGACTAACTAAATAACCATCAATACATGTACAATGAAAATATATGAATGACTTCAAGAGAAATATTTTAAAGGATGTCCCTAAATCTTCTCTATCATGAATCAATGCCTCCAGAACCAACTAACCAAAGTACTTCCATTGAATTCCATCAATGTTTCCAATCATACTGATTTTGCTAAACCTGCAAATGTTAGTCCAAAACCAAGAAAACACAGACCAAAGCATGTACTTCATAACAATATGAATTATGACTAAAAATATTAACATAAACACAACTTAATTTGCATTAGCAGTACAAATATACATAGCAGTACTAACTGACACAACTAGCAGTAAAAATCCTTTTCAGTACAAAAATACTAAGAGATTAAAACTTAGGGATTAAGCATTCTAATACTTGCAACCAAGTACTGAAACCTCCCAACATCAAAAACTTTAGTTAATGGATCCGCAAAATTGTTATCAGTATGATTCTTAACCACCTGAACTAGCTTTTTCTCATTGCAGTCTCTTATGAAATGATGTCTAATCTTATATGTTTTGTTTTAGAGTGTTGTACAAGATTTTTATTAATACAAATTGTACTGCTATTGTCAATAGAGATCATGGTATTCATAAAATTGTTCCCATAGTCTAGCATCTGCTTCTGGATCCATAGTGCTTGCAGCAACTAGCAGCAGCCACATATTCAACTTTAGTTGTAGAAGTGGCCACCATAGTCTGCTTCTTACATTGCCATGATATCAACCTGTTCCCTAGGAATTGACAACTCATGTTGTTGATTTCCTATCTAAACTAGCACCATCATAGTCACTATTACTATAAGCCATTAATTCAAATGAAGACTCTCTAGGATACTAAAGGCCCAATTTAGGTTGACCTTTTAGATATCTAAAAATCCTCTTCACTGCATGTAAGTGTGAAGCCTTAGGAATGACTTGAAATCTGGCACATGCACATATAACAAACATAATATCTAGTCTGGATGATGTAAGATACATCAATGACCCAATCATAGATCTGTATACACGAACATGAACATCAACATCTCAACATCTTCCCCTTTTACATATTTAACCAAAGATTTTTCTTTATCAAGGAGTGCTAGCTATTTTGGCATCTATGAACTGTAACTTCCTCAATATCTTAGTTACATATTTATCCTGACTGATAAATATCCCTTGAGCGTTTTGCTTTACTTGCAGCCCCAAAAAGAAAGTGAGCTCACCCATGGAACTCATTTGAAACTTCTCATGCATCAACCTCTCAAACTCAGTGCACATCTCCTTCTTGGTAGATTTAAAAATGATGTCATGTACATAGACCTGAAGAAGCAAAATATCCCCTTTTTTCTTCTGGATAAATAAGGTCTTATCATTATTGCCTCTATGAAACCCATTGTCAAGTAAGTATGTGGCCAATGTTTCATACCAGGCTCTTAGATCTTGATGCAATCCATATAGAAATTTCACCACATTGTAGACTTTTTTTGGATGCTCAGGATCTTCAAACCCTGGAGGTTGAGAAACATAAACCTCTTATTCAATAGTACCATATAGAAAGGCACTCTTCACATCCATTTGATAGACCATAAACCCCATGAATGAAGCATAAGCTAGAAACAACCCGATTGCCTCAATCCTTGCTACAGCTGCAAAAACCACTTCATCATCTATTCCCTCCTCTTGAGTGTATCCCTGAGCTACAAGTCTTGCTTTATTCCTGATGACAATCCCTCTCTCATCGTTTTTATTTTTGAAAATCCACTTTGTACCAATCACCCTTACTCCCTTAGGCAAATCTACAAGCACCCATAACTTTTGTATTTTGAACTGAAGAAGCTCTTCTTGCATAGTTTCCACCCAACTAGGTTTATGTAGAGCCTTATGAATATTTTTGGGTTCCTCTTGAGATAGAAAGCAAACAAACAGACATGTTTTTGTATCTTCATAATTCTTCTCTTCATAAACAACACTAAGAAAACCATGTTCATCTGAATTAATTGTCTGTCTCCTGGTCTTTACACAATACTGCATATCACCAATTACAAGATCAAGGGAATGATCCTTGTGAATTCTTGTATGAGGAGTTGAGGGAGCTTCATAAGAGACAGGAATGTTGCTGAAATCTACAACAAAGTCATTAAAAAGATCATCCTATGGAGTAGGAATAACTATTTGATCAACAGTATTAACTGCTAGCTCAACAGTACAACCATTATTAGTACTAGTTTTAGGTACTTTATGTTCCTGATCACCCAATCACTTTCTATCCCAACATCATTTTCTTTTTCAGAATCATCCTCTTTTCTGGCATCATCAGAGGATGGTGTATCAGCATTCTTTGATGAATCATACAGTGACCTGTCATTCTAAATTAGCATCAAAATGTGATCTTTGCTAATCTCTTTCTCCATGCAAGATTTTCCTGCATTAACATCATCTTCTTGACCTGCAAAATCATTAGTATTTGTACTTGCAACAACTGGTACATAATTCATAGATTCTGTTAGAGTATCAAGGTCAAACAACCACTTTGAACCTTCTCCTACAACATTAGACTTATTCTCTATAAACTCAACATGTAAGTTTTCCTCTACATGCCTAATCCAAATGTTGTATACCCTAAAGGCTTTACTCTGCAAGGAATAACCAACAAAAAATCCCTCATCTGATTTACCATCAAATTTTACCAAATGATCTAAGGTATTGAGGATAGTAGCATGACATCCAAATGGTCTCATGAAGCTTAAAAAAAGGGTTCTATCTCTAAAAAGTTCATAAGGTGTCTTGTTGTGAGGCTTAACCACCAAAGCCCTGTTTTGCACATAACAAGCAGTATTAAAACCCTAAAATGATCATCTCTTTTCTGTTTTTTATTCCTTTGTCGGTTTAATTAATAGGATTAGGAGATCGTTTGTTTTTAGGGTTTCCTTATGGCGGTTTTGCCATCGTATTGGATATGTTCTTCACGCTTATAAACCTTTGTGGTTTTATTATTCTACTGTCTTGAAGGTGTATTGGATCTGTTTTGCACATAACAAGTAGTATTAACTGCTGCTCTCCCCTAGGGGCGATTTCAGGCCGCCCTTATCCCCTTTTTTTCCGATCAAAATTCAGCCATCTAATCGCCTCTCTTTTATTCTTTTGAATACTATGCAATCGGTTTTAGTGGCGGTTATCATATGGGATGGGGCGTTCTACATCTATCCTGTTTATATTCTTTTTGAAATTGCTTTTAATATCTTAAAACCCTAAAACGATTATCTCTTTTCTGTTTTTTATTCCTTTGTCGGTTTAATTAATAGGATTATGAGATCGTTTGTTTTTAGGGTTTCCTTATGGCGGTTTTGCAATCGTATTGGATCTGTTCTTCACGCTTATAAACCTTTGTGGTTTTATTATTCTACTGTCTTGAAGGTGTACTCTTTACTAGAACGCAACCCTAATTTTTTAGGGTTTTGATTTTTCTTGCTGTACGTTTGACATGGATGTGGGTAATCTGCTGTACGTTTGACATGGATGTGTATTTAAACTGCATGTGTAGCGGTTATGTATTCGTGTACGTGGGTTGGGAGAGTGGAAGTCAAGTTTCTCTGGGTTCTTGTTCAAAACCAGGGATCGGTTATTCTCAGATCTCTATTATTGATTTTCATTCTTATTTGGTGCATCTCTGAGAAGTTTGTGGTACATTAGGGTTGGTTTGCGAAACCCTATGTTTCGTTTTGTTTAAGTTTCGAGCTGTGGATTCTATATTCATTATTAATTACAGTTCTTGGGACGTGGTATATGAGACTTTGATTATTAGTTATGTTCATGAGCTTTTGGATTGCTTGTGATACTAGTTTCAAGGTCTCTTGGTCGTTTGTTTTCAGTACCCTATTCTCTTATTTATGATCCCTTTATGCATTGGAATACATTCTTATTGAGTTATTATTGTTGTGTATCATGCGTAACAAGAATTGCAGTCACATGGGGTTTGAATATCATTTGTAGCATCTCTCGTGGTGATCGTTATGGTGCTTTTGGTTATGGCAATCTGGATTTGGATGCGTTATGTTTATGAGTCGCTTATTCATGTTGATTGCTGGCTTCCCTTGTCGTTTTTGGAAGTGGTGATCGTGGTAAGTTGTAGGTTCGCTGCTTTGTGATGGTGTTCATATGGATTATTATTTTGCACGACTTATTAAGGATGTATTGTAGCTGCTAATACCAGCCGTGTCCTTTGATTTGGGTGCTGTTCTAGATCACATGGAAGTCGATTTGAATTTCTATGAATCAAGTTTTAATTCCTTATTTATATTCACTTGTATAGTCATTGTAGGTGGTAAGTTTTATTATGTAAGTTGTAAGAATGACATGTCATTCTTATATGTGAGTCTGTAAGTGTCCTAAGGGACTGAGATGAAGGAAGTCACCCTCATCCGTTGTACTTCAATGTTTTTGGTGTAATGCATTTTACCAGGGTGAAAAATCCCTTTTACCCCGAGCAGTATTAACTGCTTCATCCCAAAAAAGTAGTGGGTAGCTTAGAGTTAGCTAACATAGTTCTAGCAGCCTCTATCAGTTTCCTATTCCTTCTTTCAGCAAAACCATTCTGCTGTAGAGTTCTAGCTACACTAAATTCTCTCATAATACCTTTCTTTTGACAAAATTCATTCATAACTCTATTTTTAAATTTCGTCCCATTGTCACATCTGATAGCTTTTACCTTCTTATCAGTTAGGTTTTCTATCACAGTAGTGAATATTATAAGAATGCTACAGGTCTCAACCTTTTTACCCAAAAGGAAAACCCAAGTGAACCTGCTATGGTCGTCAGTAACAACCAGAAAATACCTTTATGCATTAAACTAATCACAGATGTAGGACTAAATAAGTCCATATGAAGCATGGATAATGATTGAGTAATAGAGTTTTCGTCTTGGCCTTACAAGAAGCTTTGTGTTGTTTACTCTTAAGGTAGGCAACACACATTTGGTCATTTTCAAAAAGTTTTTGAGGTAAACCTCTTACTAAACCATCTTTGACAATCTTATTTATGGTTTTAAAATTAACTTGACCAAGTCTCCTACGCCAAAGCATTGATTCATCCAATGTGGCTTTTGCTAAAAGACAAGTGAGACTCTCTTTAGGAATAATCTTCTTCATATCAACACTATACATGTTGCCCTTTCTAGGAACTTTAAGCAATACTTGACTTTCATCAGGTAGCTTAAAGTCAGGAGAAAGAATAAGACATTCAGTGTCAGTAAAAAGAACTTTGTTCTTTTTGTCACACATCTATGAGACATTAAAGAGATGAAACTTAAGTTCCTGCACAAAATACACATCTTCAAAATCAAGTTTTTCAGTTTTAATTATACCTTTACCAAAAATTTTACCACCTCTTGCTCCTCCCCCAAAGGCAACATATCCTCCATCAAAAGGTTTGAAATCTGAGAGGTAAGAGATGTTCCCTGTCATGTGCCTAGAGCATCCACTATAAGCATATCCTTAATTTTCTTCATCATCTTGTAGATGTTCCTGCACATAGAATAAAGGAAATTAGTTTCCTTTGGGGACCCAAGCCATTACTGACTTGGATCTGCCTCGTGCATCAATACAGTTATATTTCTTCATAGTGATTGATGCACCATTGGGTTTGGTATTTCTACATTCCCAACATGCTGAGGCCTTAACAACATTTCCCCTTTGTCCTTTAACAGTAGTTATATGCCTAGCAGTACTAACTGCTGGCCTAGTAGTGCAAACTGCTGGCTTTATTGGACTCCATTTCTTGTAGTAAAATACTATTTTCTCATAATAGGACCTTTTATCAGTTTGTTGTGCTAATTTAGTAAAATATGTTATTGGTTTAGCATTTGAAACTGTTGATTTGGGGTGAGCAGTACAAATAGGACTAATAAAATTTAAAGGCTTGAGGCCAGTTCTCATTAACACTGCTCCGGGAGCCATGTTCCTTTGAGCATTAGGGTGATTATATTTAACAAAGCCATATGTGTTCACCCTAGAAATTCCATTTACCACATTTTCTCTCTGGTGGTAATTGCACTTAACCTGAACATGATTAAAACAGCCACAGGTAAAACATGCTTTATTATACATGACAAAGTCTCTTCCTAGTTGATTGGACTTCAATTTATTCCAATTTCTTTGGTTACCTCTAGGACTTTGTGACTTGTTTTGAGATCTATACATCTCAGCATATCTAACCTGTTTCCTAACTGGCTTTTCAACTTCAATTTTAACCACTTCGTAAACAACAATTTTCTTTTCTACTTTAACTTCAGACATGTTTTCCTCAACTAATGATGTGTCACTAGCACTTTCAAATAATTCCTTAACCTCTTCAGACTGTTCTACCCTAAGACTCTCACTAGTCTTAGGTCCATATTCAAACTTGGCATCTTGAAATTCCTCTAGACCAGTGTGTGCCAAGTCAATACCTGGGGGGTGAATGTACCCCTCTATGAGGAGGTAGAACTGACTTGTATCCTAGACCAGACTTAGCCTTATTAGCAAGCTGACACTCTACTATCTTTTTAACTCACTTAGATACATATTCAAGAGTGTCTACACTAAGCTGTATGTTTTCCTGTTGTTGCTTAAGCTTGTCTAGATCATTTTTAAGAACACTAGTCTCATAATCTTTTTATGACAAATCCCTCTTAAGTACAACAATGTCCTTAGAAAAGACAGCCTCATTTTGCTTATAAAACACTATTTGTTCTTCTAAGACAGCTAAACCTCTTTTATGATTTTCCAAATGAAAACTAGATTGGTTAAGCTCTATTCTCAGGTCATCATACTATTTTTGAAGTTTTTCATAATCTTTTAAAGCTGAACAAGCTTTAAAACAAGATTTAACAGTATGTACCTCATAGTCAGAGAAAGCCATCAGTGCCATCTCTGTAGGTGCTTCCTCCTCTACCATGAAACTCCAATCAAAACCAAGTCCATCTATGGCCACCATTGCCTTTGAAGAAGTCTCTTCCACTTCCACAGCCTTCCAGGCGCTCTCCTGATTTTTGTATGCTTTGTTGTCTTGGCCTCTACCTTTGCTATCCTGGTTTCTTGGCCCTCTGCATTCCCTAGTGAAGTGGCCCATCTTATGGCAGTTGTAACACTCCACTTTTGATTTGTCATACCCAACAACATCACCTCCACTGATTGTGATTTTCTTCCCAGTCATTTGATAATACTTCTTGGCCCTTATGCTCAGCAAAACTAGTTGCCATTTCAGATCCATTTCCCTCCAGATCATCTTCATGAATTTGAATTAGGTCTTCATGATATAGTCGAGACCCACTAGCTTGACTGGCCAAAAATGCATAGACAGTTTCATCTCCTAGGCTAGCAGCACTGGATTGTGAACTAACAGTATTAACTTTGGGTTTAGCAGTACTAACCCCCTAAAGCAGTACAAACCTCATCTGGACTGCTATTGCTGGGAGTTGACACAAATGCCATGTTTCCAGAGCTAGAACTTGAGTTTTCAGTCTTCTTTAACTCATGTTCAATAATTCTGAAGTTGTTGTACAGATTATCAAGACTCATTTTTTTTGGGTAAAAGGGATTTTTCACCCTAGTAAAATACATTACACCAAAAACATTGAAGTACAAAGGATGAGGGTGAATCCCTCATGTCAGTCCCTAAGGACACTTACAATCAACTCTATATAAGAATGACATGACATTCTTATAACTAGCAAAATAAAACAAACAACCTACAAGGACTATACAAGTGAATAAATATATGAAATTAAAAGCATGCTTCACTAAAGTAGCACCAAAGCTTAGTCATCGTAGAACTTCTAATCATCTTTGTTTATGACATGATTCTGTAAACCATATGTTGCTAAAAGCAACTAAGATCCGAATGCAAACCATAGCAAACATAATCTGCCATAAAACTAACAATAGGGTTTAGCAAACCTTAACTTACAACTCCATGATCTTGTAACCATCAAATAAGAACCAGTTCACAAATTTCACACAATGGTTGGTGGAAGACTCCAAAACCACAGATAGAGTAGCAAGCATAAACTCGCTCCAAAAGTGTGCGTTGAGATGCTAAACCGAATACCTCAAAAATGCACCAAAAGAGATTTTTGAATAAGAACTCTTCAAAATTTAACTTACCCTAATCGTCCAAATGCAACAGCAACATGCCATAGCCGCGACACAAAGAGTTTCCTAATCCCTAACCTCCAGCAACCAATCAAAAATCCAAATAATCAACACATCTGCACATAACTTGTGAAAGGTGACAACTTAGTATCTCTCATGACTTACACAAGATTAACTAGACTTCCACTCTCCCAAACCCACGTAACAAGGATGAACCCAACACATCAAGAATCACGTACCACGATCCAGAATTGACTAGCATAGATCAGAAACCACAAGGGTTACATTCGATAAGCACATTGAATGGATCGAACAAAAACAAGAACCATGCGAATATGTCAATCCAAACTCCAATAACTGATCATACAGCAAAGATAATACCATGAAGATCCATACGATCGAATCCAATACCAAACAGAAAAACCCTAAAAAATGATTACACAAAATCGTTTAGGGTTTATAATGTAAAACGAATTAGAAACCTTAATTCGTTCTTTAAGCATGAGCACATAACAAAACAACAACCTCCATCTGAACACTACTCATACACCCTTACAAAGTCGATTGCATACCTAGAAAGGTAGAGAGGCGACGAATGAAAAGATTATGAGCAGAATGTTAAAGAACAAATGGCGGCTAGAAAACAACCAGGGACAATTCCAAAACCCTAATAAAAAATACAATTGAATCCCCAAAAACCAGCCAAGAATCAATAATACCATACACTAATCTAACTAGAAATCAAATCAGTGAGAGAAAACATGATTAATAGATGGATTAAGGGAAAACAAATTGAAAAAATATGGGGAGTTAGGGTTTCGGAAATCTACTAGAGCGATTTATGTAATATAGCAAAGTAAAACCAGCCCCACAATCCAATCAAACCTTGATCTAACTCGTTATAATTCAGTAATCCAAGAAGATTAAAGAAAAAAATGAATAGAAATTAGAAGAATTGAAATCAGATTTGATTGAAAGGTGGGAGCTGGAAATGGCCTAGAGACGCAGGTCATTATCAAGACTCATGGTGTCAATATCTGGCTTGTTTCTCTAGACCACTACATGAGTGATTGTTTGTGGGGTTTCGAGAGATAGAGAAAGGGTTTTTTTAACAAAGATGGTTCATCGAAGAAGGCTGCAAAAGCAGCCACCAACTTGGCCGCTCAAGTTAGCTTGAATAAGGAATCCAATCTATTTGCTTTATTGGATATTAACGCGTTGGATGCTAGATTAAAACGTCTCAAAGGTGAGTACGCTACTGATTGTGGTACTTATGTTCCTGATGTACGTAAAGCTACTAGGGTTGTTCTAAACCCTAACGATCACGATGGCAATCTGTTTGGAGATAATCCATTTGAATCTGTTTGGAGCACATCTAACATGGAACAAACATCTCGTTCTGACCCGTGGGTGAACTCTAGGATAGGGCTTGATAGTGGTAAGTTACAGAAACTTATGAAGAATGACGATGGTGTGTTCCTTTTTAAGTTTGCTTCTAAAGAAGGTGTTGATAATGTCCTTCAGCGGGGCCCTTGGATTATTTGCAATTTTCCTCTCATCCTTACTAAGTGGACTCCTGATGTGTTATTGTCTAAAAGTGAGGTTACCAAAGTTCCCGTGTGGATTAAATTGCATAATGTGCCATTACTTGCATATTCGGAAGATGGATTGAGCCTAATTGCTACTCAGGTGGGTAAGCCGATTATGTTAGATGCTTTTACTAGTTCCATTTGCGTTGATTCATGGGGTCACATTAGTTTTGCACGTACTCTTGTAGAATTATCCTCAGAATCTGATCTAAAACATTTGGTGACTATGGCGATCCCTAAAAAGGACGATAGTGGTTTTACTACGGCTAGTATCAAGGTTGAATATGAATGGAAACCTCCACATTGTATAGATTGTAAAGTGTTTGGGCATGTTACTGCTTGTTGTCCTAAGAGTACTAAGGAGCAAAATGATGTTGCTCCCACCTCGTCTTTGGATGAGCCTGATGACGGTTTTAAGGTGGTGCAGAATCGGAAAGCCAAACCCAAAGGTATGAAGATGTCTAGTGGTATTAATATGGGTAAGGGACCTCAATTTGCTCCTAGGAAGCAGGTATATGTTGCTAAGACGAAGACACCAGAATCTGCTACTGTTAATACTAAAGGTACACCTATTACTAAGTCTAACTCTTTTTGGACTTTTGAGGTGCATGATGACATGGGCATCCCAAGTACTGTGAATGATTCTATTACTGACGAGGCGAAGATAGTGAATTCTACTGGTTGTACTAAGGAAGCAGTTAAGGATAGATATCAGGGGATGGAATCTCGTGTTGATAAAGATGCGGTTGTTAAGACTGCTGAGACTACGACTTTTTCTGCTTCTAAGACAAGCAATCCGTTTTCTAAATTCGGGAATGTGACTTGTTCTGATAGTGATGAGGATGAGGTTTTGGAGCCGGATAACCCTATGGCATCATTTATGGCTTCTAGGGTGGTGGGGGATTTGAGCTTGAAGATTTCATATCTGATGATTATGCTGCTCAGGTCTACGATTTACCGGGACACTTGGAGGATTTATGTGACATGTATGATGTTAATCTCTTAGGTCGTGGTAGGAAGTAATTTGGTTTTTGGTAGTCCATAAGATTGGCATGTCTTTCTTATGTAATATGTTTGTTTAAGTGCACTTTTAAAGTGTGTGTCTGTTGCCCATGTAACGGGCCGAGATGAGAGATCCACTCTCATCCGTTGTACTTAAATCGTTTTGGTTAATATATTTTACCAGGGTGCATGATTACTCCCCTTTACCCAAAAAAATAAGGACCATAATATCTGAATAGTATTACCCTGGTACCGATTCATCATGTGAAGTCTTTTTGTGCTCTACGATCTAAAAACCATAATTTTTAAGTTAGGGTGTTTTATAAAATCCAATAAGACCAAAGCTCAAAACCCTAATCTCTCTCTAGGCGATTTCCAGCCCCCACCTTTCAATCAAATCTGATTTCAATTCTTCCAATTTCTATTCGTTTTTTTCTTTAATCTTCTTGGATTACTAAATTATAACGAGTTAGATCAAGGTTTGATTGGATTGTGGGGCTGGTTTTTCTTTGCTATATTACATAAATCGCTCTAGTAGATTTCTAAAACCCTAACTCCCCATGTTTTTTCAATTCGTTTTCCCTTAATCCATCTATTAATCATGTTTTCTATCACTAATTTGATTTCTAATTAGATTAGTGTATGGTATTATTGATTCTTGGCTGGTTTTTGGGGATTCGTTTGTATTTTTATTAGGGTTTTGGAATCATCCCTGGTTGTTTTCTAGCTTGTTCATTAAGATTCTGCTCATACTCTTTTCATTCGTTGCCTCTCTACCTTTCTAGGTATGCAATCGACTTTGTAAGGGTGTATGAGTACTTTTTAGATAGAGGTTGCTGTTTTGTTATGCGCTCATGGTTTAAGAACGAATTAGGATTTCTAATTCGTTTTACATTATAAACCCTAAACGATTTTTTGTAATCATTTTTTAGGGTTTTTCTGTTTGGTATTGGATTTGATCGTATGGATCTTCATGGTATTATCTTTTCTGTACGATCAGGTATTGGAGTTTGGATTGACATATTCGGATGGTTCTTGTTTTTGGTCAATCCATTCTATGAGCTTATTGAATGTAACCCTTGTGGTTTTTGATCTATGCTAGTCGATTCTGGATCATGGTACATGATTCTTGATGTGTCGGGTTCATCCTTGTTACGTGGGTTTGCGAGAGTGGAATTCTAGTTAATCTTGTGTAAGTCATGAGAGATACTAAGTTTTCACCTTTCACAAGTTATGTGTTGATGTGTTGATTATTTGAATTTGTGATCGGTTGCTGGAGGTTAGGGATTAGGAAACTCTTTGTGTCGCGGATATGGCATGTTGTTGTTGCATTTGGACAATTAGGGTTGTTCCTAAACCTATTGCTGCGGACTATAGTAAGTTAGGTTTTGAAGAGTTCTTATTCAAAAATCTCTTTTTTTGCATTTTTGAGGTATTCGGTTTAGCATCTCAACGCACACTTTTGGAGCAAATTTATGCTTGTTGCTCTATCCGTGGTTTTAGAGTCTTCCACCAACCGTTGTGTAAAATTTCTGAACTGATTCTTATTTGATGGTTACAAGATCATGGAGTTGTAAGTTAGGGTTTGCTAAACCCAATTGTTAGTTTTATGGCAGATTTTGTTTGCTATGGTTTGCATTCGGATCTTAGTTGCTTTTAGCAACATATGGTTTACAGAATCGTGTCATAAAAAAAGATGATTAGAAGTTCTATGATGACTAAGCTTTGGTGCTACTTTAGTGAAGCATGGTTTTAATTTCATATATTTATTCACTTGTATAGTCATTGTAGGTTGTTTGTTTTATTTTGTTAGTTATAAGAATGGCATGTCATTCTTATATAGAGTTGATTGTAAGTGTCCTTAGGGACTGAGATGAGGGATTCACCCTCATCCTTTGTACTTCAATGTTTTTGGTGTAATGTATTTTACCAGGGTGAAAAATCCCTTTTACCCAAAAAAAAATAAATAAATAAATAAAATAAAGTTAGGGTGTTTTATTATTTAGTCAATTGTGCATGCCGCTGCTGGACGTTTGGTTTATTGCTGGTTGACAATTGGGTTTGTGGGTTTAAGAGAGATGGAACATGTGGTGGCTTAGAAAGATGACCAAACTACAGGAGAGGTGGACATAAACTCTTTATTGAGTTCGTTTAAAGAAACTATTAAGAATATGGAAGGATTAGATGGAAGAATCTTAAGGCTGGGAAAAAGGTTATGTTTGAAGCTGATAATAAAACTAAAACTAAGGCTGCTAGTGATGTGAATGTGTAAAAAATGGGGACTCAATCAGGTTCTACTCTTTTATCTTTTGCAGATTATTTAAGGATAAAACTCCCAAGAAGATCGTTAAGATTTCGGAGATGAGAAACGAAATTTGTGTGGTTGGTGCTAATTTCACCATTGCTTTGGAAGTTGTCAATGAGGTAAGCTCTAAATTCGCTAATACTCTGTATGGTTATTTTATTGGTAAGAGTCTCTCCTTCCCAATACAAAGGGTTATGCTTAATAATGGTTTTTTTCTATTCCAATTTGAAGCCAAAGAGGGTATGGAACGGGTGTTGGAAGAAGGTCTTTTTGAATAGTTGGACTCCGAACACTAAACTTACAAAAGATGATATAATGTTAGCTCCTGTTTGGGTTAAATTCCATAATATTCTGGTTGTTGAGTATTATAAGGTTGGTCTTAGTTTGATTACAACACAAATTGGCCGTCCTATCGTGCTCTATTCATTCATGAGTATGATGTGTCTAAAGTCATGGGGTCGTAATTACTATGCTAGGGCCCTTGTGGAAGTGTCGTCAAAGGAAGTTTTACTTGACTCTCTTGTGGTTGCTATCCCCTACCCGAATGGGTCCAGTCATTCATTGAAAAAATTAATATTGAATATGAGTGGAAGCCGCCAAGATGTGAGACTTGTAAAGTATTTTATCACAATGATGATGGATGTCCTAAAAGAGTGAAAAGGTAAAGGAAAGCAACCTGCTAACCGACAAGTTGAGGGATTGCAATAATGGTGGGGCTTTGACTTCAAAACCGAATGTTGATCCTAATGCAAATTCACAAATGGTTAATGTCGGTTCTCCTTGTTCCAATCCTACTACCGGTCCTACTAGTAGTACGATTCCTTCTCAGGGTTCAAGGTAAGAATAATAATTGGGTGGATGATATCAACCTTGTTGATTTGAAGAACACTTTTGATGTGCTTACTGAGCAAGATTCAATTTTGGAAGCTGTGATTGGTACTACATGTAATCCTGTAGATATTCGTAATTCTTCCACAGTGCCTTCTCTATCGACTAACAAGAGCACTCCTAATCTAATGGTTGATGGTAAAAGGAAGGGTTACCTATTTTCTAAGGTGGGTGAAGTGGTTGATTCTGATAGTGATGATGATGAGGTGTTTGAGCCAAATGATCATATGGAGAGTTACTTTTCATCTGCAGGTGGAGGTAACGATTGTGAAGACTATATTTCTGATGATTATGCGGCGCAGGTTTACGACTAACCAGGGCAATTTGATGAGTTTTGCTATCAATTTGATATCAAGCTCCAAGGTCGTGCGAGGAAGTAATCTTTTAGTTTGTTAGTTTATTAGTTTGGTATGTCTTTTTATGTTTTTTTTGGTTGTTCTAGTTGTTGATAGCTAGTTGTTCGTTTATGGCACGTCATAAATGATTTTGTGGGTGTTCAAGCAGTTGCTTGAGGTTAATGTGGTATTTCAGCCACATTCCATTGTACTTTAAATGGTTTTTTGGAGTAATATATTTTACCAGGGTGAAAATCCCTTTTACCAATAAAAACGAACGAAAACACACACATAAAACCCTAATTCTCTCTAGGTAAATGGCGACCAGCCCACCTCTTCAATCAATTCATTTTTTCTCTATCTGATTTCATTCCTACACCTCATAAAACTCTTATTTTTGGTTTAATAATCTTTGATTGTACCCCTAAACAGTTTTTATTAGGTTGCCGTATCATTCTTTTAGGGTTGAATCGTTTTTTAGGGCTAGCCACCATTTTTATTCATATTTTATTGGATCATCATTGCGCTATCATTGTTCTACTATGGAGGTCGATTAGGGTTTCAATTTTCTTTCATCCCTGATCGTGTTCTTGTTTTTTTCGTCTCTTTTCTGGTTCGTGGGAGTGTAGGGTTTTTGGGTTTTTGTGATTGATTCGTTATATTATTGCTGGTTTGTATGGATAGATCGGCAAATCAGAATCTTGAGGGTAATGATGTTAACGCTGATATATCTAGACATGTAGGGGCTGTTTTTTATAATGATGAAAGGGAGGATGAGTTCCCCTTGCTGAATTCATTGGCGAAGAAGATTAGGAATGTGGATGGGCACATGATTCGTTCGAGTAGATTACCTCTTAGGGCTGTTTCTTTTGAGCCGCAACCTGCCAATCAGACCCTTTATTCTCATGTGGGTGGGGAGTCGAGTTTGGCAGCAAGTACGCTAAAGGAAGGTCTGATTGAAAAGGAGATGAGTGGTATGCATGGAAAGCCTACAGATGGTATGGAATCAGTCTTGGGAAACAAAGGTACTGATGCGAATGAGTCAAGGGCTGCTACTGGTCTTCAAAATTCATTTGCGTCAATTGTTATCGATGCTCCTTGCAAGCGAAAGGTAAATTTTTGTTCCATAACATCTAATGAAGTTGTTGATCATGAGGATTTGGCTATTCCATTAGCATCAGTTGAAGAGGTTAATAATCGGTTTGTGAATACGCTTTATGGGTATTTTATTGGGAAGAGGTTAGCGTTTCCTATAGTTAAGAACTACGTTAAAAATACTTGGGCTAAGTATGGTATTGAACGTGTTATGCTAAAAAATGATTTTTTATTTTTCAAATTCTCAACTCGGAAGGGCATGGAACAAGTTCTAGAGAACGGCCCGTGGCTCATTCGTACGATTCCTATCATCTTGAATACATGGGATCTTAACTCTGTTCTTAAAAAAGATGAGATTACGAATGTTCCTGTTTGGGTTAAGCTTCATAATATACCGGTTGCTGCTTATATTGAATTAGGTTTGAGTCTTATTGGTACTATGATTGGTAAGCCTATTATGCTTGATGTGTATACGAGTGATATGTGTCTGAAATCTTGGGGTCAAACTGGTTATGCGAGAGCTCTTATTGAGGTGTCATCAGATATGGTTTTAAGGGATTCTTTGGTTATCGCTATTCCTTTCCTCAATAAGACTGGCCATTCGTTGGAAACTATTGAAATTGAATATGAATGGCAACCTCCCCGATGTTCGGTTTGTAAGATTTTTGGTCATATTGATGTGCATTGTCCAAATAATTGTAAGGCCGCTTCTTCGTCTTCTAATCATGATGATGGTTTTATTGAAGTAAAACACAAGAATGGCAAGGGTAAGCAACATGCTAAATGTGACAACTCGCAATTTCAGGTCATTTCTCAAGTTTACTATTCATCTCGGGAATTTACTATTCAAAATTGTACTATTCACCGTTTTTGGAGTCGAAGCAATATTCTGAGAACGTATTTCAAAATTTACTATTCACGAAACACTATTCATTCCCGGAGAAAATTTCTATTCATGCTTCACTATTTCATCGTTTATCGTAAACTAGGTTTACGAGTATCAAATTCGCGTAACCTTAATGGTTTAGCTGCGAATTCATGAACAATCATCAAGGACATTTCATATAGACTAGGTTTAGTCTACATATCATTAGCATCATCGTCATCATATTAGTTCATGCATGGTTTTGTATTTTTCATTCAACGTAAAATTTTTATTAAATAAACGCTATCGCGTAATCATTTATTTTGAACATTTGATCCGACACTTCCAAAAATTATCCCGATAGATTTTTTTACTCATATTAAGATTATAAAAATAATATTATGAGTTTACCCGGTGTTTTAAATTTATTTTGTATATAAATTATTATATTTATATAATTACGACGATTTTCGTAAATACTACACGATAATTATTATTTCACTCAATTTTTGTAAGAAATGTATTTTTATAATTTTTATGACTTTGATACAATCTATTTTGTTCCGTTAAAATATATTTTTAGCTAACGCTACCCTAAATAGTTAAATATGTACACAAGTTACCATCTATCCTTAAATAACTACACATTACTAATATAATTATACATTAAATGGTACAAGCTACATTAAGTCTTTTTTTTTTTCTTTTGTGATTGTCGACCACAAAGGGTGACTCACAACCTTTTGAGTACAAATATCTACTATAATAATATTTACTATGTATATTATATTATACTACACATACTAGTTCATATATCAAAGTGTAAAATAAACTACTCTCTTCTTCCTTCTTCCTTAGAACCGGCCAAGGGTGAGCCAAGATAAGGAGATCATATTTTTTTCAAGTCAAGTTAAATTCACAACTATAGCATACTCTTAATCAAGGTTTTGGAATAAAAACCTAGGGTATTAAGGATAAACCTTTGTTCCTTTAACCTCATCAAGTAACTAGTAAGCATTTCATGGTCAATTTCATCTTTCATATTCATATTATATTCATTTCATCATGCTTGAGAGAAACATACAAGTTATATGATGTCTATACCAGTTAAATTTTTTATAAGAACTATTAATTTATATTTGTTATCCTATAATTACTCCTTGAAACATATCACTTTTGGTGATGTCTAGGAACCCATGACACCCTAAGAAGGTGTATGGTAGGATTAGAATAGCTTCGGAGTTGGTTTGAATTGGTTGGAATAGGTTTGGCGCGAGAAAACTCATTTCGACAACTATATATAAGGGTCTGACCTTTTCTGTGAAATCTGGAATTTTCGGCAGTTGGTAAAAATTTTTGGGCTAGATATTTGGAAAATATACTTTAAAACGAAAACGTGGCCGCTTGAACGGGTTAAAACGGAGCTATAACGAAAACGTTATGCTATTTTGAAGTTTGACGACGAAAACTATTAATTTCAGAAATTTCAGCATGTTAATATCACTTTTTACGAGTAAAAAATGAGGCTTTAGCGTTATAAAATGTGTCGACTTATCAAAAATATATTAGTATACTTTGATACGAAGCTAAGGACATATAATACGTAGAAAACGGACTTGTAACGATTAAATTACACGCGTTTAAATAAAGTTGCCGTAACTATATTAAACAAGCAAAACTAATATATTTCTATTAGACAAACATTACGGCCACAAAGGACCATGTTGAGGGTCGTTTTTAACAAGGATGTAGTACTTTTTATAACGTGATGTCTTTTAGTAAAAGTAATTTCGCCAAGCATATTTTCCAAAATGTTCAACCGTTCGTCAAGCGGAGTTGTAACGAATAAAATACGGTCACTTAAACTTTGCCGAAAACCACCCTTAAACAATATTTTGGATACAAGTACCATACTACACCTATACTTTTCTCCATTATCGAGACCTCTAGGATGTAAACTTAAATGCTAAAACTTTGAGATAATGATACAAGCTTCCCAAAACCGTTGAGTTTGTTTCCTAACACTTGACGTACACCATTTACGACTAGCTTTTTGAGGCCGATTAGTCACTTTCATGAAATTGTCAAATGACATTATTTTACGACGAAAAGTTATAATTTCATAATAAATCATTAAATAACAATTGTAGGATGTCATTTCAACATAAATACTTGTAAAGTAATTTATAAATTGTCGAGACGTTGTAAGATTATTTTTCGACGATAAGTGTTATTTTCAAAAATTCACAAGTGGTATAGATATCATGCGAATTGCATGCATAACATTACATCATAACTTATTATGTATCATATCATTCATAATAGGTTTAGTTTAGAGATTCACGCTACATTTCAGTGTATACACTTTTGTCATCATAATCATTGCAACAGGTGAGTCATAGCCCCTACTTTTTTTTAATGCTTTTATTAAACTCTTTGGGGGAGATACATGCTCAACTATTTTTATGACATTCATGACTATTTGCAAACTATATGTTTATGTGAACTGAATGTTTAGTCATACGGCAATGTACAGTTTTACCATGCTTAGAATTGTCATATCATAAATCATTGGGCTGATGGTCTTGGTATAATCATTGAACTGATGGTCTTGGTATAATCATTGAACTGATGGTCTTGGTATAATCATTGGGCTGATGGTCTTGGTATAATCATTGAACTGATGGTCTTGGTATATTCATTGGACTGATGGTCTTGGTATATTCATTGGGCTGATGGTCTTGGTATATTCATTGAGCTGATGGTCTTGGTATATTCATTGAGCTGATGGTCTTGGTATAATCATGCACTAATGGTCTTGAAATTATTTGACACAACACTCATATGTGTTATGTCAAGTAACTATTGATACATTAAGTAATGTACTGTTATGTGAATTCATTTGACATCATGCGTTTGAACATAAACTATGCATATTTTGGCAATGGGTTGTAAACACACAAGTTGCAAGTTTTGTATGGGCGGAACTTGGAACTGAGTGGATTTACAATGCCTTTGCTGCATGAACATTCTTTAAAGGTTTTCTTCATGGCAACGCAAACTCTATGAACTCACTCAACCTTTGTGTTGACACTTTTTAGCATGTTTTATCTTAGGTATCTAAGGCATTCACTTCATGGCATGCATGTGGACATATCATAGAGTCGCGGTGACGACGCGTCTCACATGGGATTTATACACTTTAAAAACATCGTTTGACTGTACTAAACTTATTTTCCGCACAAGTTGATTTCATTTGGGACCTATACTTTGTAAACTCTGATTATTTTATTAAATCAAGCGATGTATTTTCCAAACGACACTTTAGGTCGTTCAATATAACTGTGATTGTGATGCTATGACAGTCAATCCCCAGGAATTCCATTCCGCTGCAAAACAGGTAATTTGGGGGTGTGACAGATTGGCATCAGAGCTTCAGTTATAGAGAACTAGGTTGCATCATTGACCCTAGACTATAACTACATCATCATAGCATCTCATCATTTCATCATAAGTGCATATTCACTTTACATGCGGTTTATACGTACATTTTTCGAGTTATTTACTTTCATTTCACATCGATTGTCACATGGATGCCTTTAAATACCCATCCCATTATCATTTCCTCCTACTCCAACGTGGAGAATTCCTAGTCATTCCCTATCACAATTTTAATATCAGCTGATTCATCACCGATAACGTCGAATGCCGAGATAAACCTTTAAGTAGGGCAAAGTCACTCTCACTCCTTTGTTTCACCACTAACATGTCGAGTTACACGTTATTCACACATTAAGTCACTAGACCATCATACATTTGAAGCACTTACGACACCTCATAACCCATCTTTTGGGAACCCGTCGATTATTTTGAAAAGTAACCTCAAACTTATCACCTCACATCACATCTCTTTAGAGCGCTTATTCTTAACATAGTACTTTGCTACGTCTCACCTTTCCTCTTATTTTGAAGAGTTATGGCATCGAAGAAAGCTGCACCAAAAATGACACCAGCTGCTATCCAAAGGTATATAGAGGATAGTATTGCCGAGGCACTAAGGAAAGAGCGAGCAACGGTAGCTGCTGCTGCCGAGGCCGCGGCTGCTGCTGAAGCTGCTAGACTTGCTGCTGCCACAGGAGCTGCAGGAGGGTCTGGAGTTCGAAATTGTACATACAAGGACTTTAAGAACTGTGATCCCACAAAGTTCAAAGGCACAGAAGGAGCCACTGCTATGGTTCGATGGTTTGAGAAGATGGAGTCTGTGTTTCTTCTATGCAATTGCCCAGATGACTACAAGGTGAAGTTTGCCACTGGTACACTCTTAGATGGTGCAATGTCATGGTGGAATTCGTATGCGCAGCCTATTGGCATCGAAAATGCTTACAAGCTCACGTGGGATCAAGTCAAGAGGTTGTTGACAAAGAAGTATTGTCCACGCACGGAGGTGAAGAAATTAGAAACGGAATTATATGAGTTAGTGACTGTTGGTTATGACATCGAGACCTACATCAGGAGGTTTCAAGAATTGGCTGCACTATGTCCATCAATGGTTTCGGACAATGAGAAACTACTGGAAAATTTCATTGGAGGACTTCCACAATGTATTCAAGGAGATGTAACTTCTTCCGATCCACAAACAATTGAAGAAACTATCAGGATAACTCAAAAACTCATGGCTCAAGTTGTGAAAGGGGAAAACATTATCAACAATAACCGCAACAACAACAACCACCAAACTAGCAACAACAAAAGGAAATGGGATAATGACCATGGAGGTTATGTTAACAACAACCAAAACTGTAACACTAACCATCATCAACAACAGAATAGAGGGCAAGAAACTGCAATGATTTATGTTGCTGCACCAATAGAAGGCAGAGGTTATGCTGGAACCTACCCACTATGTAATCGATGTAAGTATCATCACACGGGTCTTTGTCCTGCTAAGTGCTACAAGTGTCAAAAACTGGGACACCTTGCCAGGAATTGTAGAGGCAAGGCCATAATTACATGTTACGAATGCGGGGAGCAAGGACACTATCGGAACCAATGTCCCCAAAACCAAGGTCAACAAGTTGAAGGTGCACATGGGGAAGCATACATGTTAGAAGGAGGAGAAGCTCGCCATGGCCTCAATAACGCGACAGATTGAAGAAGTTTAGAAACTAACAGTTTATTTCCCTATGTACTATGTTGTACTAAGTTTATGTCTTCCATCGTATTCGGATCTTATGACTTAAGATGTACTACTTTTTGATAAACCACTCGTTGTAAAATATTCTCATTTAGCGTACTTTCTTTTCCTTCTGATTCGTTATCACTTACAAGGTTTAGATCTCTGTAAACATCGAGAGTTATAACAACTAAACTGAACGTCACATTATCGTTCCTTAATTATACATAGCCTAGCTAACTATGTCTAATTCTGGAGGGATCATGTTATGTTGGGAGCAGTTATTTATAAGTCTTTGTGCAAGCAGGGTGTTCACATATTCATAAAAGTCAAAGTGTTACTCATGAGAGATCCATCTAATATTTTCTTTACTATGATGTTTTGTACGCTCTAAATCATCGATAACCGTAACGACACCTCTTCATGTCTTCTTTCCTCGATATTCATCACAAACTCAAAAATTCGATAGACTAACACGAACTGAATTCAGGGACTAAATTCCTTTTTGGATGGGTGAATGTGACAACTCGCAATTTCAGGTCATTTCTCAAGTTTACTATTCATCTCGGGAATTTACTATTCACCGGTTACTATTCAAAATTTTACTATTCACCGTATTTGGAGTCTAAGTAATATTCTGAGAACGTATTTCAAAAGTTACTATTCACAAAACACTATTCATTCCCGGAGAAAATTTCTATTCATGCTTCACTATTTCATCGTTTATCGTAAACTAGGTTTACGAGTATCAAATTCGCGTAACCTTAATGGTTTAGCTGCGAATTCATGAACAATCATCAAGGACATTTCATATAGACTAGGTTTAGTCTACATATCATTAGCATCATCGTCATCATATTAGTTCATGCATGGTTTTGTATTTTTCATTCAACGTAAAATTTTTATTAAATAAACGCTATCGCGTAATCATTTATTTTGAACATTTGATCCGACACATCCAAAAATTATCCCGATAGATTTTTTTACTCATATTAAGATTATAAAAATAATATTATGAGTTTACCCGGTGTTTTAAATTTATTTTGAATATAAATTATTATATTTATATAATTACGACGATTTTCGTAAATACTACACGATAATTATTATTTCACTCAATTTTTGTAAGAAATGTATTTTTATAATTTTTCTGACTTTGATACAATCTATTTTGTTCCGTTAAAATATATTTTTAGCTGACGCTACCCTAAATACTTAAATATGTACACAAGTTACCATCTATCCTTAAATAACTACACATTACTAATATAATTATACATTAAATGGTACAAGCTACATCAAGTCTTTTTTTTTTCTTTTGTGATTGTCGACCACAAAGGGTGACTCATAACCTTTTGAGTACAAATATCTAATACAATAATATTTACTATGTATATTATATTATACTACACATACTAGTTCATATATCAAAGTGTAAAATAAACTACTCTCTTCTTCCTTCTTCCTTAGAACCGGCCAAGGGTGAGCCAAGATAAGGAGATCATATTTTTTTCAAGTCAAGTTAAATTCACAACAATAGCATACTCTTAATCAAGGTTTTGGAATAAAAACCTAGGATATTAAGGATAAACCTTTGTTCCTTTAACCTCATCAAGTAACTAGTAAGCATTTCATGGTCAATTTCATCTTTCATATTCATATTATATTCATTTCATCATGCTTGAGAGAAACATACAAGTTATATGATGTCTATACCAGTTAAATTGTTTATAAGCACTATTAATTTATATTTGTTATCCTATAATTACTCCTTAAAACATATCACTTTTGGTGATGTCTAGGAACCCATGACACCCTAAGTAGGTGTATGGTAGGATTAGAATAGCTTCGGAGTTGGTTTGAATTGGTTGGAATAGGTTTGGCGCGAGAAAAACTCATTTCGACAACTATATATAAGGGTCTGACCTTTTCTGTCAAATCTGGAATTTTCGAAAGTTGGTAAAAATTTTTGGGCTAGATATTTGGATAATATACTTTAAAACGAAAACGTGGCCGCTTGAACGGGTTAAAACAGAGCTATAACGAAAAAGTTATGCTATTTTGAAGTTTGACGACGAAAACTAATAATTTCAGAAATTTCAGCATGTTAATATCACTTTTTACGAGTTAAAAATGAGGCTTAAGCGTTATAAAATGTGTCGACTTATCAAAAATATATTAGTATACTTTGATACGAAGCTAAGGACATATAATACGTAGAAAACGGACTTGTAACGATCAAATTACACGCGTTTAAATAAAGTTGTTGTAACTATATTAAATAAGCAAAACTAATATATTTCTATTAGACAAACATTACGGCCACAAAGGACCATGTTGAGGGTCGTTTTTAACAAGGATGTAATACTTTTTATAACGTGATTTCTTCTAGTAAAAGTAAGTTCGCCAAGCATATTTTCCAAAATGTCCAACCGTTCGTCAAGCGGAGTTGTAAAGAATAAAATACGGTCACTTAAACTTTGCCGAAAACCACCCTTAAACAATATTTTGGATACAAGTACCATACTACACCTATACTTTTTCCATGATCGAGACCTCTAGGATGTAAACTTAAATGCTAAAACTTTGAGATAATGATACAAGCTTCCAAAAACCGTTGAGTTTGTTTCCTAACACTTGACGTGCACCATTTTACGACTAGCTTTTCGAGGCCGATTAGTCACTTTCATGAAATTGTCAAATGACATTATTTTACGACGAAAAGTTATAATTTCATAATAAATCATTAAATAACAATTGTAGGATGTCATTTCAACATAAATACTTGTAAAGTAATTTATAAATTGTCGAGACGTTGTAAGATTATTTTACGACGATAAGTGTTATTTTCAAAAATTCACAAGTGGTATAGATATCATGCGAATTGCATGCATAACATTACATCATAACTTATTATGTATCATATCATTCATAATAGGTCAAGTTTAGAGATTCACGCTACATTTCGGTGTATCCACTTTTGTCATCATAATCATTGCAACAGGTGAGTCATAGCCCCTACTTTTTTTTAATGCTTTTATTAAACTCTTTGGGGGAGATACATGCTCAACTATTTTTATGACATTCATGACTATTTGCAAACTATATGTTTATCTGAACTGAATGTTTAGTCATACGAAGTAACAGTTTTACCATGCTTAGAATTGTCATATCATAAATCATTGGGCTGATGGTCTTGGTATAATCATTGAACTGATGGTCTTGGTATAATCATTGAACTGATGGTCTTGGTATAATCATTGGGCTGATGGTCTTGGTATAATCATTGAACTGATGGTCTTGGTATATTCATTGGACTGATGGTCTTGGTATATTCATTGGGCTGATGGTCTTGGTATATTCATTGAGCTGATGGTCTTGGTATATTCATTGAGCTGATGGTCTTGGTATAATCATGAACTAATGGTCTTGAAATTATTTGACACAACACTCATATGTGTTATGTCAAGTAACTATTGATACATTAAGTAATGTACTGTTATGTGAATTCTGTTGACATCATGCGTTTGAACATAAACTATGCATATTTTGGCAATGGGTTGTAAACACACAAGTTGCAAGTTTTGTATGGGCGGAACTTGGAACTGAGTGGATTTACAATGCCTTTGCTGCATGAACATTCTTTAAAGGTTTTCTTCATGGCAACGCAAACTCTATGAACTCACTCAACCTTTGTGTTGACACTTTTTAGCATGTTTTTTCGCAGGTATCTAAGGCATTCACTTCATGGCATGCATGTGGACATATCATAGAGTCGCGGTGACGACGCGTCTCACATGGGATTTATACACTTTAAAAACATCGTTTGACTGTACTAAACTTATTTTCCGCACAAGTTGATTTCATTTGGGACCTATACTTTGTAAACTCTGATTATTTTATTAAATCAAGCGATGTATTTTCCAAACGACACTTTAGGTCGTTCAATATAACTGTGATTGTGATGCTATGACAGTCAATCCCCAGGAATTCCATTCTGCTGCAAAACAGGTAATTTGGGGGTGTGACACTAAACATCCTTCTCGGCCTATAGGAGCTATCCACTTAAATAAGCCTAAGCCTAATTATTACTATAGACCTATGATCTGCGCAAAAACCGTCAAGTCTAATCACACAAACTGGTCACTTGTGAATGACCAGCCGTAACCGACTTAAAACAGTTCAGACGCAAATGCAATGAAGATCTGAGGAGTATAGGGTCTCCCCGGGTCGTTATGTCCCAGCGAGCTATGCAATGATTTATCAAACGTACAGTGATCGAGGAGTTTGAACGGAAAAAGGATTATGATTGATATGATTATAACTAAGAATTAAAGAAAGTTAAAAAGATAAAATCTATTAAATAAACGCTATCACTATTTTTACAATGATGTTTTTGTTTTTATGTTTTTATAAAACTGAAATTAAAATCTACGCGACGTACAAATTAAAAAATGAAACTAAAGCAATATTAACCCTAAAAATATGAAAATGATATTTTACAAACCTAATGATAAAATAAAATATTTAGAAAAAGAAAACTATTTTTATCACTAATTATCTAATTATTATTAATTAAAAACTATTTTTACTATTTAATAATTAACCAAAATACAAGAAATTAGGAAACAAAGCTAGAAAAATGAAATTATGAAGTGGAAAAGTCTAAAATATCAAACTAGAATTTTCAAAACTATTTTTTGTATTTTTCTGATTAATTTTCTATTTTTTATGAATTTTAAACTATTTAAAACTAATTAAATTACTAAAATTTACCAAATAAACTATGAAAAATCTGGAAAATTACTTTTTCACTTCTTATATTTATCTAAACCTAAGAAAATTGAAAAATTATTTTTTTGAACCTTTTCTGAATTTTTTATATTAAAAGCTATTTAAAATACTTAAAAACTAATTTAAATTAAGAAAAATAGCAAAACAACTTAGAAAAATCTGAAAATTTCAGGAAAAGTCTAAATTAATACTAGGAATCTGAGAAAATTGGAAAAACAGGCACTTGTGTGGAGAAATCTGAAACTGCTTAAACAAGTGCTTATTAATAAGCACTAAAATAAGCCAAATGAACAAGATAAGCTATCAGCAGTTTACAGAGGTCTAAATATGCTATAAGTACTAGAATGCAACTAAGAATAACAAGTTACAACCACAGAATCACAAGATAGCAAAGATTTGATGTCTATGAATTCCAAGTCAAAACAGATTTTGAGTGGCAAGTTTAAGCATGTGCACAAGCCTCAAAATAAGCTCAAACAAAAAACTACCAATTGGAACTTGTAAAGGACCTGGTTGAGAGTACTTAAACCAAAAATCAGACAATGACAAGCTCTATTAAGCCCTGTGCACAAGCTGCCATTTCTGGGAAAACTCAGCACCAACTGATGAGTACAGGGTGCAGGGATTTTTGACTTGAAAAGTGAGCTTGTTTGGAGCTTATAAATAAATCACAAAATTCTACAAAAATACTGATAAGAAAGAGGACCAATTGAGGTTTCTAAAATACCAATCCCTATTTGATAAGACCCCCAAATGAGCTTAAGAAAAATCCTCCTATTTGAGCTCAAAACCACTTTTTAACTTTTGACTTTTTAACAAAAATGAAGAACTTTGACTAATTTGAACTTTGGAACCAATTTTTTCACTGAGATTGATGTTATATGTAGTATTGAACTTGTTGCAAGCAATGTTATAGATTTCTAAATACAAATCGATGGTCTGCTAATCCTAAATCTACAACAGTTAACAGTAAGAATGATTAAGGTGCAAGTTTTGACTTCTAGTGCTAGCAGACCCCAAACTATGATTCAAATGAACTCAATAATACTTAACAAACATGAAACAACCTAAAGAAACCACTGACTAAGCCTAAATGACAGTTAATTCAGTTGAGCCAAACACCCTTTTAATACATTGATTAACAAAGTAAAACTGATCTAATCACTAGACAAACACAAGTTATGATCAAACTAAGTTAAGACAACCTAAAGACTACTATTCCCACAGATTTTAACAGATTTGAACTACAATTACTGCTTATGCATAGAAACTTGTAAATTTTGACTTACAAATAGTCCAAGCCACAATGGCTAGCAAAATGAGAACCAAGGACCACTACCTAATACAAACAACCCATTGCTTTCCATTTCAACCCATTTCCAAGCCTGCATCAACCCAAATCTATTCTGCTTCAATTTTTGTACCCGTGTTGACTTTTGTTGACCAAGGTTCACAAGTGAGTGAAACTGAATTATGAGCTTACAAGAAGCTATTATAAGCTTAAATAAGCTTATATGAGATTGACTTGAGCTACTAAAAGCTTTGACACATGAGTTTGAAACTTTAAAATTTCAACAGTTAACACATTATGGAAATTGAACATAAACTGAAATTAATCCTTGAATCAAGTTACAAAACACTGAAAAGAGTTTACTTAAGTACAACAGAGCTTGAAAATACAAATGTAAATCTAATTTATACTAAGGAATTTATAAAACGACATTCATTGCTAAAATATAAAAGCTAACTCTTCTCTCTTTGCTTCCCTTGGTCTTTTATAAGCTCAAATCTCCTTCTCTCACTTATTTGGACATATCCCAGCAACATTTGAGGCCCTTGGATCACTGAATTTAATCTTGGCCATTTAAATGGATTTGGCGCCAATTTTGGATTTGACAGCTAAGGCTTGAGTGAGGTTGGGATAATGCATTAAATGCTCCCTTGGCTTCTTCTGTTTGGAGGGGGGGGGAAATAGGGGTGATGATGGTGAAGATGGAGTGTGATCAGGTGAGAAGCAGGAAGTGATGATGGGAGGTGTATCATGTGAAGGAGAGAGGGAAAAAGGCGGGTCAAACCATTTGACCGGTTAAACAAAGGAGTGGGTTGGATTCGGGATAAAACCGGGTATTTTGTTGGGCTGGGGATTGGATTGGGTAATAAGTTTGGGCCAAAGGTAATAAAGGGTCCATTTGGACAAGTAACAACATAAGGACCATAAATGCAATTTCACAAAACCAAGGACCAAAGCTGTAATTTTGCAAAGGTGTGGGACCCAATCTGTAAATTATGAAGAGTGATCCAAGGGTTTGTTTTTCCAATATTTAATAGTCCAAGGTTTAGTTTTTGACATTTTGAAAATTCCCAAGGACTAGTTTTGAACATTTTGGATTTTCAGGGACTAAATTGTAATTTTCTCAAAACTTTTAGATTTCTCACCAAAGGACTAAATATGACAATTTGTGATTTTAAAAAGACCTTTGGTGACTTTTCTTTTGAAATTTTGGCTCAGGGACTATTTTTGACAATTTTATAAACTTGGGGAACTAAAACTGCAATTTTTGCAAATTTGATATGTTTTCATCTGATTTTGATATTTTTGCATTTAAAACACATAAAACACTGATTTGTGATATTTTGATTATTTTGATGTGTTTCTGAGTGTTTTCAGATGATTTTGCAGTTTATTTTGTATAAAAATGATGAGTATTTACACACTCATCAATCCCCCACACTGAGATATTGCTAGTCCCTAGCAATGATTTGAGAAAACATAATGGATTTTAATCTCTTTACCAAAAGCCATTACTTCTGGAGTAGCCAAATGTTTCAGTTCAAGCAAGAACCATGGTACACCGATAACCATGTGATTTTGAGCAAACCACCAGCTTTCAACGGATTTGATTTTGTCTTTACCAAGCCGTACCCTTTCTGGACTAGCCAACTCTTAGATAAATTATCAACATTATCTTTGGTGAGTGAATTACCAATTATGGTTTTTCCACTGCCTTTACCACAAGCCATAATCTTGCGGGCTAGCCAACTCTTCACTTTTTAGGATATGGTGAGTTGAATACCATACAATTTTGGGCAAATTGCAAGCCATATAAACGGATTTGAGAAATCTTTACCAAGAGCCGTTTGCTCCTGGATTAGCCAATCCTTTTGTCTTACAGACATGGCGGACTGATAACCAAATGAGTAAGTGTAAAACACTTACTCCAAAAAAATTTTGGCCAAAAACGGGGGAATTGGTATAAATAATATATGAAATTCGTGAGAATTCCCCCCCACACTTAGAAATGAATATTGCCCTCAATATTCAAAGTAGCGGCGGTTATGCCGAAACAAAGAACGTGAAAGGGAAATACTACGGCCATTATTTAGAAAGAAGATTTTTTTTTTTTTTTTTTTTTTTTTTTTTTTTGAAACATGTGGGCAACCCCCCCACACTAGGGTGGTAGAAAGTAGAAAGAAGTCAGAAATATGGGTGAAAACCCATATGGCGTGCTACTGTTTTTGATTCCCGAGTCGCTAGCTTGACTCGACCCCGAATTCATTTGTTCATGGGGAAAGTAACGTGGAAAACCAATCTCAATCGGACTTTCGTTCACAGTGTTAATAAACATATGAACATCAGAAAGTTCCACACCGACGAGATACAACCGCGGTATTGTTAATAGAAGAATCTATAAAGGATGATACCGGGGTCAAAGATGGTGTCCTCATTCCCGAAAGAGAAAAGGGAAAGAGCAACCACACCATCTGTGAAGAATGGAATAAAGACGTACATGAGAATGCATGTCCATTCCTCAGCAGAGAGAAGCAAATCACCAGTTTTGACATTTTTAAGCTTAAACTTGAAGCTTAGATGGTGATTGTCAAGAAGATGTCCGGGAGGGAGGGTGGGAAACGGTTCTTCAATCAACAAACTTTCCAGAAAAAGGATGTCTCCCTCCGGATCAAGGTAAGTGTTATCAATTCCCATTGGAATTGACTCATCACTAAGAAAGGCCTCGACTTCATTCCAAAAGTTGTCATCTTCCTCATCAGGAGTGAGAGAAGGAATGGAAGAGTCGGGAATAAGACTAGAGGATGATGGGTCATTTTTGAGCATTTCATCAATGGGAAGAATGTCTCCCATTGGATCACAAACATCATCATCCAACTCAGATGAAATGAAGATAGTTGGTTTCATCCACGACGTAACAATCTCGATGCGACAAACTGATGCGGAGGTGGGACAGTGGTGTGCTCTTAGAGCTAGCAGTTTCCACCACTTCCGTTGAAGTCTCCGATTCTAGATCATCGTCATCATTATCAAGAACACTCTTGACTTCCTGGTAAGCTTTCAAACCATTTGTTTGAACCAGGGTTGATTTTTAAAGCTTTGAGCTCAGCACGTTTTTGGCGAACACTCTTAACCGTGAAATTTGAGAGTGTTGCATTGATTCTTTCAGATTTTTGATCAATTGTGGCAACACTCTGTTTGTATAGAGGTTTGGAGTTCTGGTTGATATTTAGCGTGAGCTCGTCGTTGTCAACCCGTATGGTCAACTCTTCTGCAAACACATCAATCAGAGCACGACTCGTTCTTAAGAAAGCTCTCCCTAAGATGAGGGGAACTTTAGGATCTGCAGCGAAGTCTACAACAACAAAGTCAGCATGAAAGTGGAATTTTCCCACTTTTAGCACAACATCCTCGGCTATCCCAAGTGGACGAGTTATGGTACGGTCCGCTAGCTCGAGTGTCATACAAGTGGATGAAAGTTCAGGAAGAGACAGTTTCTTCCATACTGCGAGTGGCATGAGGTTAATGCTAGCGCCAAGATCGGCCAAGGCGGAGCATTGAAACATCCCAAGAAATCACACGGGATTAAGAACCGGCCAGGGTCTTCAAGCTTTTCGGGAGGCTTATTAAGAATGGCTGCTGAGCATTGCTCATTGAGAGGAGTTTTAGCCATCTCTGATAGCTTGTCTTTGTTGGTGAGTAAGCCTTTAAGCGTGGATGCAAATTTAGGCATTAGAACGAGAGCATCAACGAAGCTTATATCAAAGTGAAGCTCATTGAAGATTTGGAAAAATTTTTCCATTTGCTCTTTGTTTTTGTCTTTAAGCTTCTCATCATTCATTCTTGATGGGTATGGAAGCTGACTAGACTTTTGAGCCGGGATGGAAGTGTTTTCTGGCTCAAGATTTTTCTTCGGAACATCGGGTTCTGGACTTAAAGGTTGGACTACCGAAGGTGGGAGTGTGTGCGGTATATGGCTTCGTGGGCTTGAATAATGCACCTTGTCCATTGTCTCCTTGGTAACTTGGACGAATGCCACAGGAGGAGAGGGCATTGGAGTCGAAGGTCCATTGTGCGTCTTACCACTACGAGTGGTGACGGCTTTCAACTCGGCATTGGGATTAGGAATAGTATTGCTTGGGAGTCCTCCAGAAGATGGCGAAGCTTTGTTCATATTCATGTTCATGAAACTGCTCATCATATTCTTTAACTCATTTGTCTGCCGAGATAATGTGGTATCAATTTCCCTTTTAGCTCACCTCATGTTATTGATCGAGTTTGCATTGAACGCATGTTTGACTCAGTCATTTTCATGAAGTCATTGGGTAAGGGAGCTTGAGGAGGTGGTTGATAACTTTGATGATTAGGAGCTTGGTATGGTTGGGGTTGGTTGAAATTGTTCCGGTTTTGATTGAAATTTTGAGAGTTATTGAAGTTGTGTCCTTGATTCGAAACAAAGCGATTTTGATTGCCATGGTTTTGCACAGGAGGAAAACAGGTGGTGTCATACCGCTAGGTGCACGGTAGTGAGGATCAGCTTGTGGTCGGTATTGATTGTGGTTTACCGAAACTACGGGAGCTTGGTAAAAAGAAGCATCGGTTGCTTGACAATCATAATACGCGTGTGGACCACTACAAATTTCACACACCTTGTTTATGGCTTTGATTGGTTCCGGCTTATGAATTTCGCTTTTGATTTCCTTCACCTCTTTTATCATACAATGGATCATGTCCGTTAGAGCGGCTAACGGAGCTGCTAACTCAGAAGAGTTACTGGATGAAGAAGCAGGAGTGTTCGGAACATTGACTTTGTTTCGAGAAATAGGAACTTTTGATTTACTCTCGCAAATTTCAAGCACATCTTTAGGTTTACGATTCAAGATATTGCCACCCGCGGATGCATTCAAGGAATCTTGATCATTACCGTTCAACCCATTGTAAAAGATATTGACTTGTTGAAGCTCCGTGAATTCATGATGGGGGCATTTTCTGAGGAGATCTTTGAATCTCTCCCATGCCTCTCCAAAATTTTCATCGAAATTTTGACGAAATCCAGAAATTTCATTTTTAAGATTAGTCGTCTTTGATGGAGGGAAGAAATAATTGACAAACTTTTGGACAAGATCCTCCCAAGTTTCGATGGATCGAGGGGTTCTTTTCCAGCCAAATCGGGTGCCCCCTCAAGTGAGAATTGAAATAGCATCAACTTGATCACTTTTTGTGGCACATCTTTGAAATTGATAGTTGAAGTCAACTTGTTAAACCAACGGATGTGTGCATACGGGTCTTCTCGATCAGACCCGCGGAATTGATTCGTAGACACAAGTTGGATTAAATGTGTCTTCAATTCAAAGTGATCAGAGCTGATTACGGGTAAAACAATGGCATCTCCATAACCCTCGGTGGGTGCTTGGAGCATTTCCGCCATGGTACGTTCGTCTGCCATGTTGTTGCTTGAAATAGTACGAATCTCGGGTTCGACTATTTGGGCAAGCAGCTACGAGAACGTCTTATAGGAATTTCTGCTAGATCACGCAAAGGACTCAATGATCTAGAAGAACGAGTGCGCATGCACTAGAGATAACTCTAAGGACTCAGAGTTAAGGAGAGAAATGGAATTATGAAGATATTCGATGAGAATGAGAATTATGAAGATGTTTTATAAAAATCAGGTGAGAAGAATCTTTATGGGTTTTCTGGTTCTGAAACGTCGATAACACAACAAAATCAATTAACACAAAATCGAGGCAAAACAACAGTGAACTTAACCAATAATCAAAATATGAATGGCTTCTTTGAAAAAGGTACACCAATCACAAGGACACAAAGGCAAGTTTTATATCTTTAGTTCGGGAACTTATTATGGTCGCACCCCAAGTTAGGTAGTGCACTGCCTTGGTTTTCGGTGGTAATCTTTTAAGTTGTTTATTATTAAAGAAAACGACGAATCTTTTTGTATTTTTATTATTGATACATATATAGAAACAAAAGAAAATATTTTGTGTTTTATACGTTTTGGATGTTTTTGGGTTTTGGATTTTTAGAAGAAAATATGGATATATAGATAGATATGGATGATATAAACAAATGAGTGAGGATTCAAACAACTAATCTGCTACACGGAAGATAGATCAGCACAGCTCCCCGACAGCGGCGCCAGAAATTTGATCTGCGCAAAAACCGTCAAGTCTAATCACACAAACTGGTCACTTGTGAATGACCAGCCGTAACAGACTTAAAACAGTTCAGACGCAAATGCAATGAAGATCTGAGGAGTATAGAGTCTCCCCGGGTCGTTATGTCCCAGCGAGCTATGCAATGATTTATCAAACGTACAGTGATCGAGGAGTTTGAACGGAAAAAGGATTATGATTGATATGATTATAACTAAGAATTAAAGAAAGTTAAAAAGATAAAATCTATTAAATAAACGCTATCACTATTTTTACAATGATGTTTTGTTTTATGTTTTATAAAACTGAAATTAAAATCTACGCGACGTACAAATTAAAAAGTGAAACTAAAGCAATATTAACCCTAAAAATATGAAAATGATATTTTTACAAACCTAATGATAAAATAAAATATTTAGAAAAAGAAAACTATTTTTATCACTAATTATCTAATTATTATTAATTAAAAACTATTTTTAACTATTTAATAATTAACCAAATACAAGAAATTAGGAAACAAAGCTAGAAAAATGAAATTATGAAGTGGAAAAGTCTAAAATATCAAACTAGAATTTTCAAAACTATTTTTGTATTTTTCTGATTAATTTTCTATTTTTAATGAATTTTAAACTATTTAAAACTAATTAAATTACTAAAAATTACCAAATAAACTATGAAAAATCTGGAAAATTACTTTTTTCACTTTTTATATTTATCTAAACCTAAGAAAATTGAAAAATTATTTTTTGAACCTTTTCTGAATTTTTTATATTAAAAGCTATTTAAAATACTTAAAAACTAATTTAAATTAAGAAAAATAGCAAAACAACTTAGAAAAATCTGAAAATTTCAGGAAAAGTCTAAATTAATACTAGGAATCTGAGAAAATTGGAAAAAAGGCACTTGTGTGGAGAAATCTGAAAGGCTTAAACAAGTGCTTATTAATAAGCACTAAAATAAGCCAAATGAACAAGATAAGCTATCAGCAGTTTACAGAGGTCTAAATATGCTATAAGTACTAGAATGCAACTAAGAATAACAAGTTACAACCACAGAATCACAAGATAGCAAAGATTTGATGTCTATGAATTCCAAGTCAAAACAGATTTTGAGTGGCAAGTTTAAGCATGTGCACAAGCCTCAAAATAAGCTCAAACAAAAAACTACCAATTGGAACTTGTAAAGGACCTGGTTGAGAGTACTTAAACCAAAAATCAGACAATGACAAGCTCTATTAAGCCCTGTGCACAAGCTGCCATTTCTGGGAAAACTCAGCACCAACTGAGTACAGTGGTGCAGGGGATTTTTGACTTGAAAAGTGAGCTTGTTTGGAGCTTATAAATAAATCACAAAATTCTACAAAAATGCTTATAAGAAAGAGGACCAGCTGAGCTTTCTAAAATACCAAGCCTTACTTGATAAGACCCAAAGGTGAGCTCAAGAAAAATCCTCCTATTTGAGCTCAAAACCACTTTTTAACTTTTGACTTTTTAACAAAAATGAAGAACTTTGACTAATTTGAACTTTGGAACCAATTTTTTCACTGAGATTGATGTTATATGTAGTATTGAACTTGTTGCAAGCAATGTTATAGATTTCTAAATACAAATCGATGGTCTGCTAATCCTAAATCTACAACAGTTAACAGTAAGAATGATTAAGGTGCAAGTTTTGACTTCTAGTGCTAGCAGACCCCAAACTATGATTCAAATGAACTCAATAATACTTAACAAACATGAAACAACCTAAAGAAACCACTGACTAAGCCTAAATGACAGTTAATTCAGTTGAGCCAAACACCCTTTTAATACATTGATTAACAAAGTAAAACTGATCTAATCACTAGACAAACACAAGTTATGATCAAACTAAGTTAAGACAACCTAAAGACTACTATTCCCACAGATTTTAACAGATTTGAACTACAATTACTGCTTATGCATAGAAACTTGTAAATCTTGACTTACAAATAGTCCAAGCCACAATGGCTAGCAAAATGAGAACCAAGGACCACTACCTAATACAAACAACCCATTGCTTTCCATTTCAACCCATTTCCAAGCCTGCATCAACCCAAATCTATTCTGCTTCAATTTTTGTACCGTGTTGACTTTGTTGACCAAGGTTCACAAGTGAGTGAAATGAATTATGAGCTTACAGAAGCTATTAAAGCTTAAATAGCTTATATGAGATTGACTTGAGCTACTAAAAGCTTTGACACATGAGTTTGAAACTTTAAAATTTCAACAGTTAACACATTATGGAAATTGAACATAAACTGAAATTAATCCTTGAATCAAGTTACAAAACACTGAAAAGAGTTTACTTAAGTACAACAGAGCTTGAAAATACAAATGTAAATCTAATTTATACTAAGGAATTTATAAAACGACATTCATTGCTAAAATATAAAAGCTAACTCTTCTCTCTTTGCTTCCCTTGGTCTTTTATAAGCTCAAATCTCTTTCTCACTTATTTGGACATATCCCAGCAACATTTGAGGCCCTTGGATCACTGAATTTAATCTTGGCCATTTAAATGGATTTGGCGCCAATTTTGGATTTGACAGCTAAGGCTTGAGTGAGGTTGGGATAATGCATTAAATGCTCCCTTGGCTTCTTCTGTTTGGAGGGGGGGGGAAATAGGGGTGATGATGGTGGAGATGGAGTGTGATCAGGTGAGAAGCAGGAAGTGATGATGGGAGGTGGTATCATGGAAGGAGAGAGGGAAAAAGGCGGTCAAACCATTTGACCGGGTTAAACAAAGGGAGTGGGTTGGATTCGGTATAAACCGGTATTTTGTTGGGCTGGGGATTGGATTGGGTAATAAGTTTGGGCCAAAGGTAATAAAGGGTCCATTTGGACAAGTAACAACATAAGGACCATAAATGCAATTTCCACAAAACCAAGGGACCAAAGCTGTAATTTTGCAAAGGTGTGGGACCCAATCTGTAAATTATGAAGAGTGATCCAAGGGTTTGTTTTGCCAATATTTAATAGTCCAAGGTTTAGTTTTTTTGACATTTTTGAAAATTCCCAAGGACTAGTTTTGAACATTTTGGATTTTCAGGGACTAAATTGTAATTTTCTCAAAACTTTAGATTCTCACCAAAGGACTAAATATGACAATTTATGATTTTAAAAAGACCTTTGGTGACTTTTCTTTGAAATTTTGGCTCAGGACTATTTTTGACAATTTTATAAACTGGGGGGACTAAAACTGCAATTTTTGCAAATTTGATATGTTTTTCATCTGATTTTGATATTTTTGCATTTAAAACACATAAAACACTGATTTGTGATATTTTGATTATTTTGATGTGTTTCTGAGTGTTTTCAGATGATTTTGCAGTTTATTTTGTATAAAAATGATGAGTATTTACACACTCATCAACCTATAAGTAACCTAGTGATAAGGCTTCTACATCTCATCCTAAGGTTTTCAAGCTTGTTAATGATGGTGAAAATTCTAGTCCTATTGATGTTAATAGTGTCTCTTTGAAGAACTCTTTTAATGCTCTTATGAATGAAGATAATAGTGTGGAAGAATCTAATGTTCATTATAAGGATTCGAGTTCTAGTAAGGCTCAAGTGGAGGTGGTAGAGGAAAGTGATGATGAAGTCTACGAAAACTATGATGATATTGTTCATTATTCTGCTAATTCCAAGTATAGCTGTGGCTCTTCGGGAGACTTCAAAGTGCAGGGACGCAATAAGAAATAGTTAGTTGTTGTTTATGGCTTGTCATAAACATTTCTTTTGTGTTTCTTGTTAGATAGCTGGTAGAAGCGTGTTAGTGCTTTTGTGCTTTTGTTTAGCCCTAATCGGGCAGAGTTGAGGGATTCACCCTCATCCTTTGTACTTCAACGTTTTTTGGTGTAATGAATTTTACCGGGCGGAAGGCCTTTTACCCAAAAAAAATCCCTTTTACCAAAAAAAAACTGAATAAGGACCTGCTCAGCGATGGTTAACTCATCCCCCGCAGCTGGTGAGGCAGCTGGGAATGGAGAAACCATTAGATAGGGTGATACAAACGATGGAGATGATGGTATGGAATATGGACTCTCAACTCTGGGTGCAGTGCAATGTATACACTCTACATCTCTCTATATCTCCCCACTGATCTCCTCCTGACATGCTCCCCTAGTACCCTATCCAACATGAACCATAAGAGGAATGGCATCCCTAGCCTCCTTGCTAGCCCGAAATGTAGCTACTCTCTGACCCAAGCTCAATGGTAACCCATCTGAATCCATACCCTGACTCTACCCAACTCTCGAACTCTACCCTACCTCAACTGTACTCGGTGCCTCCTCAAGAATAACCTTGCCATCTCATGGCATAGTCACTGTAACACCCCCAAATTTCGTGATACGCAGCGGAATTCAAGCTGGGTATTACTTCATGGCACAACAGTTATAACAATAGAAAACGAACCCTAATTGAGTCGTTTTAAAAGATTTATCATTCGTTTTATATAAATATCAGAGTTTACAAAATGAGGTCCCAGTGGTTTTACAGTTTATTAAATAAGTTTTCGAATGATAATATAGCCTTCTTGAGTATCCGTGCCCTTCCGTGCCATCCTCGTAAATTATGAACCTGAGATAAACATGCTAAAAGTGTCAACACAAAGGTTGGTGAGTTCATAGAGTTTATAGATAAAACAGTTGAGTTCAGTAGTTTTGAGTTTGAGTGATAATCGTAATAAATACAGATATCGATAAAATAAGTAGTGGGCTACGTTGTTATACACTCATAGTTCGTATGTTTAGTAAACAGTTGAACACAAGTTTCAAGGTTGAGCCATGTTGTTGCACCCATAAATTCAGTAGTTGCAGCATTTGTATCATTGCAACACAGTATATATTGCCTTAAGTCTCATGAACGCAAACCTTAACACGAACGCGTTATAATAATGACGTAAGTTACAAACATCATAATAATGATGTGAGCAACAATGCCCTCTGGTAGGAGTTTGCCATTCTCTTAGTATTCTCAAATAAAGTGCATTTGGTTACCTATTCGGCTAACACAAATGGGGCGTCAACTGCCAATAGATCTATTTACTATATTCGCGTTCACTCCCAAGTTATTAATGGTTCATGATATGAGGGACTTTTAGTGGCAACTGTAAGTACTTAAGCAATAGCAATCAGGTGTAGTTGTAGCATAGAAAAATACTTGTGTTCGATTTTGTAGCATGTATCTCCCCACGAGTTTAAAAAACAAGTAAAAAGTGGGACTATGAACTCACAGTAGTATGTAAAAGCTTTAGAGTACTTATAACAGTGAAAACGAGTAGTTGAGCATCTATCTCCCCCAAAATAGTTAAAAGTAAGTAAAAGTAGGGGCCATGAACTCACAGTAATATGTAAAAGTTTTTAGAGTACTTATAAAAGTGAAAGCAATTAGTTGAGGATGTATCTCCCCCAAAGAATTAATAAACAAGTATAAAAACGGGGCTACGAACTCACGGTAATTCATAAGAGTTTAAAATAAATGTAAAAATATAAAGCAATATTTGAGCATGTATCTCCCCCAAAACATTCAAAATAAGGAAAAGAGGGGCTATGACTCACCTCGATGTTACAGTAGTCTGGATGGAAAACAAATTAAGTAATGTGAATAAACTGCTCCGACTCGTGACCTGAGTAAGTATGTAATGTTTTTAGTATTCAAGTTCAAGTTTATGTGATAACGATGCTTTAACGATAGTTAGGTAACATGAAGTCTCTTAAAAAATTAGCAATACTTATCGTTCTTATTTTTATAGCTCAGATGATGGATAATAAATTTTATCGAAACCCAAGTTGTTAAGTATTTTATGTTTCCAAAATGTTATAATTTACAATTTTAAATATTTACTGTTTTTACCCTTGCACTTTCAAAAATGACACTTTAAACCCTCAACTATGGGTTATTGACAAAATCAGCCCTTGTATAATTAACTTTGAAGAAATTACATTTTTAGTCCAAGAAAACTTTATCTTTCAAAAATTACAATTTTTATACTTGTAATTTTATAAGAAAAATTCACTTGTTTTAGGCTTAAATTGACAAAAGTGCGGGTAAATAAAAGCGAGGCCATAAAAGGTTTTTACTACGTTCTTGATCCCTTCAAGAGTTTGTCCGGTAGTCTTTCTAATGGCTCAAACTAGAGGTCTTAAGCTCTTACGGTTTGGTCGCAATGATTTTCTAAAGTAGGGGGGTTAAGTGCCTTTTGTTGGTTTTGGGCGATAACAGGGCCAAACGAGGACAGATTTTACATGAGGCAAGCTAGTGTTTTTAAAACGCATTTGACCCTTTAAACATTTTGCTGTAAGCTCTTCTAAATGGTATAGGTCTCATATCCTAGTCATCTTTGGTTAGGGAGAAACAAGTCCGTGAACATGGCCACTTGGCCACGACGCGTTTTAAGGAAATTTCATTTTTGACACATTAACTTTTACGGTGTCACCTAGGGACATCGTAATATATTAATTAACTCTTTTTAAGTTATTATCTAACATTCTATAACTCCTACGACTCAAATTTGTAAAATGCATGCAAGGTCTTTTTATGAAAAGTTCACGAGTCACCTACTTTTTGGGTGATTATAAAAGAGACTATAAGTTCTTTTAAAGACATTATTGGGGTGTTAAAATCCTTGTAGTGAGCCCTTTAAAATGGTGTATTTCTCATACTTTGAAACCCTTTAATTAGCAAGATATTAATTATAGAAAAGGGCTACTTAGGCTAATCTTGCCAAATTGAAATTCTCGTTTTTAAACCATAAAACTTTATATCTTTTGTATGCAACCTTGTGAAATGTTGTTTAACTCATTTTTAATGTTTCTAAGATAGTTCATAATCAAATTTATCAAAAGTCCCGAGTTTTCCCCATATACCTGTTGTAAGGGACTTTTGGTGTTTAGGACTTATGGCCCTAATGAAGTGCCGTTTTTATGCATGAAGACTAGGATTTTCAACCGGGTTAGAGGGGCGTTTTAGAGTTTCCTAGGTGGTCTTCACAAAGGTACTTTGGTTGTCCCTAATACCTTTAACATGATGCAAATAAATGGGGCGCAAGTAGGGGGTGCTGGGCTGTTTTTGTAACATATATATAACAGCTGTTGGGATTTTTATTAAATTATGACTTCGTTATGCGTTTTCTGGACCCGTGCACCTGAGTTTTTGAAGAAAACGTCGTTCCGGACAACTTTCGTGCTTTAACTTTTTGATGAAACGGACCAAAAGTGCCTCGAATTGCGTGCCCGATCTTCCTGTTACAGAAAGTTTTTGACAGCTTTTCGATAACTTCATTTGGCCGTATCTTTTGACACGTGTACTTGTTTTAGGTAATTCAAATTGCTACGTTTTCCTTATAAAATCCTTTTTAACAGTATGCACTTAATATTAAAAGTTATAACGAAATGGAATGAGTTTAAAAGACTTACATGCTTGGGATTTGACAAGAACCAAAATGAGACCAAATGGATTTCTAAGTTGAACAAGACTTCTTCCCCCTCCTAGGCTTTTCTATGCTCTTCCTTGGCTGCTACTAAGACCTCAAAGTCAGAGAGTTCTGAGTGTGGGTGTTGTTTGATGAGTTTCGAATGGGTGTAAAGAAAAAGAATGAATGAGGGTCGATTTATATAGGGAAGGAAGCAAGGGTTTCTTGAGGCTTTTGGAGGTTCCAAGTCACCATGTTTAGGGGTAAGTGACATGGTGATGTGGTGTATTGGAATGTGGGAGATGGCATGTGGTGAAGGTGAGGGTAGTGTGATGTGGTAGGGGTTTTAGCCAAGAATACATCCCACAATGTTTGACCTAGGTGAAGTTCTAAGGGAACAAGGTGATGTGGTGCAAGAATGAACTAAGAAGGTTTTTGTGGTTCATGATTCACTATGTAATAGGTCTAATTAAGTTAATTTGGTCTTAGTTAGGATCGAACTAGGGAATAGAGAAGGAACCAAATAGGCTTTAGGTGATGGTACATAGGCTTTAGTGTGTTGTACATGGAGTCTAGGTGAAGTAGTAACTTGGTTTTAGGGCTTGTGCTTGAAAGGTTTGTGTAATGTGTTTTAAAATAAATACACCAAGGTTTATAATGAGTTTTATGTTAGTAGTATGCTCCTATGCATCAATGACTTGTACATTGGCTTGTAAGACTTGTACATAAGCTTGAAAGACTTGTACTCTAGGTATAAAATGTTGTACTTTAGTATTTATGATTTAGTTTCGTAAAATCATAGGTATAATAAATTTTGGTTTCATGAAAACTCCAATAGATAGAAAACGTCTAGTTTGAATGTTTAATAATCGTACATTTACGAAATAATGTATAGTGGTAAATAAAATTTGAAAACTTTTATACTTGACGTATAAGGAATGAACTTAAGACATTCTGGTGTTGGTGTGTACATTTATTAAGAATGTGAGTTACGTCATATTAGTTAGTTGTTGTGAATAGATAAGCAGATAACGTTTTTAAAAAAAAATTAGACGTGAAAAATGGATAAGTATTCTTAAGTTAGAATATCATACAAGTGGAAATTTACCAGTGGTTACAGTCTTACCCCCTTAAGTGGAATCTCGTCCCGAGATTCAATCCGTGTTAAGTGTTGAAGTAATGAGGATGAAATGTAGTTTCACTTGTGAAAGCTTACAAGTTATAATTTATTGTTTTTACATGTGAATAACATTATTCCGAAAGTCATATAAACTTAAGAAAATTTTTATTTTGAATGAAGATTGTTATTTTATAAGGTCTATCATGTTTTAGTAATTAATTTTTGAAAATAACATGGTTCATAATGGCTTATGAAAATCAAATTATTAGTATCGAGAAAAAAAATCGAATGAGAGAAAGTTGTTGAACTTCAGATTTTGTAGATGATGAATTAGTTTGTTCTTTAGTAAGGTGAACAATAATTTCAAACGGCCATGAACAATAACCCCCAACGGTCCTGAATAGTGACCCCCCAACGGCTAGTTTTTCTTTTTATAAATACCCCATTTTAATCCTCATTCTTTCATACTAACTTTTCCACCTACATTCCTCTTATCATACTTCAAAATGCCGCATATTATTACCATTGTTGCACTCGTGTATGTTGTAATATCTGCTATCTATTTAGCCAACGTCACGGATGAAGATTACGAATTCTTGGCCGTGGTCTTAGTGATTCTTGTACCACTCGTGGTCCTAGCCATCGGCGTGGATAAAATATTGGGGTAATAGCATTGTTTTAGGAATAAATCTTTATTTTATTTGCATTATCGTGTAATCTTTATCTCTTTTTGAGGGTAATAAACGTATGTGTTAGCACTCATTGAGTTGCGTTTTGTGTTGGTTGTTGGGTTGAAGCCCAATAAGCCTAATGGCGTGTTTGTTTATGTAATCTGGGCCAAGGCCCGTTTTAATCTAATTATAGGTTGTGTTTTATTGTTTTACTAACGGGTTGAAGCCCACTTCTTGTTATAAAAAGGAAGCGTTTAATATTGTTTATAGATTTTTCAAGATTTTTATAGAGTTACGTCTCTTGTTATTTCATTCACCATGCTTAATAACTGATTTATATTTGTTTTACAGAATAATCAAGATACTGCATCCAGTCATGATTCTCGCTCTCTTAGGTGTGGTGGTGTTTTTCATTAGCTTGGCGGATCAACCATTTAGCGATACCATACCTTATTTGGTGATTTTTGTAACATTAGCACTACCGATGCTAATTATATCATTATGTATTAATATTCATGGATTCTAATGTAATAAAAATTTATTTGTGTTTTTCATATATCTTTGTGAATTATTGTGATCCTCGAGTTTGAACTTATATCATTTCAGATATAAATAAGCCCACTTATTTATAATTCATTACTTACATAGAGAGGCGTCCCAAACAATGTAAATAAAGGAATATAAACTTATGGTTCGGTGATTCATAATTTCTTTATTTAAATAGAAAGGCGTCCCAATCCATTTAAATTAAGATATTGTAAATCATCCTACTTAAGAGTTTTTGTCTTAACATTCGTACTTAACTGATGAGTTACAAGGATATTTGGGTGTTCTGGAAGTACCGAAGGAGTGTTTACACTCATCTTTTAGAGATGGGAGTAAGAAAATCAAGGAAAGTTGCCATAATACTTAAAATAGTTGGTGAGTATATAAATTTAGTGTAAATAAAGTAAGTAGGAGAGTCCATTGTAATTGGTTACAATGTCTTGAGAAGGTTTCATAAATTTGAAAAATATAAAAGTAGGTACATGCTTGGGGAAATGTGATTAAGTCATAATGCCTTAGAATAGGCATGCAGAAATGTTTATTTTCTGTAAAGTAATCAAAAGTATATATATCAGTATACTAAAGTGTTGTGTAGCATAAACTGTCTAGAAGTCACATAATTACCTGGAGGATGGAAGGCACGGAGAGCGAAAAGGCTATAAAAATGTTTTTGTGAAAAAGTAGTTATAGTTTAGGTCTCAATTAGACCGTTCTCTATAATGAGGCTCGACACCAATCAGTAACACCCCAAATTTCGTGATACGCAGCAGGGAATTCAAGCGGGTGTTACTTCATGGTACAACAGTTATAACAATAGAAAACGAACCCTAATTGAGTCGTTTTAAAAGATTTATCATTCAATTTATATAAATATCAGAGTTTACAAAATAAGGTCCCAATGGTTTTACAGTTTATTAAATAAGTTTTCGAATGATAATATAGCCTTCTTGAGTATCCGTGCCCTTCCGTGCCATCCTCGTAAATTATGAACCTAAGATAAACATGCTAAAAGTGTCAACACAAAGGTTGGTGAGTTCATAGAGTTTATAGATAAAACAGTTGAGTTCAGTAGTTTTGAGTTTGAGTGATAATCGTAATAAATACAGATATCGATAAAATAAGTAGTGGGCTACGTTGTTATACACCCATAGTTCGTTTGTTTAGTTATCAGTTGAACACAAGTTTCAAGGTTGGGCCATGTTGTGGCACCCATAAATTCAGTAGTTCCAGCATTTGTATCATTGCAACACAGTATATATTGCCTTAAGTCTCATGAACGCAAACCTTAACACGAACGCGTCATAATAATGACGTAAGTTACAAACATCATAATAATGATTTGAGCAACAATGCCCTCTGGTAGGAGTTTGCCATTCTCCTAGTATTCTCAAATAAAGTTCATTTGGTTACCTATCCGGCTAACACAAATGGGGCGTCAACTGCCAATAGATCTATTACTATATTCGCGTTCACTCGCAAGTGATTAATGGTTTATGATTTGAGGGACTTTTAGTGGCAACAGTAAGTACTTAAGCAATAGCAATCAGGTGTAGGTGTAGCATAGAAAAATACTTGTGTTCGATTTTGTAGCATGTATCTCCCCACGAGTTTGAAAAACAAGTAAAAAGTGGGACTATGAACTCACAGTAGTATGTAAAAGCTTTAGAGTACTTATAACAGTGAAAACGAGTAGTTGAGCATGTATCTACCCCAAAATAGTTAAAAGTAAGTAAAAGTAGGGGCCATGAACTCACAGTAATATGTAAAAGTTTTTAGAATACTTATAAAAGTGAAAGCAATTAGTTGAGCATGTATCCCCCCCAAAGAATTAATAAACAAGTATAAAAACGTGGCTACGAACTCACGGTAATTCATAAGAGTTTAAAATAAATGTAAAAATATAAAGCAATATTTGAGCATGTATCTCCCCCAAAACATTTAAAATAAGGAAAAGACGGGCTATAACTCACCTCGATGTTACAGTAGTTTGGATGGAAAACAAATTAAGTAATGTGAATAAACTGCTCCGACTCGTGACCTGAGTTAGTATGTCATGTTTTTAGTATTCAAGTTCAAGTTTATGTGATAACGATGCTTTAACGATAGTTAGGTAACATGAAGTCTCTTCAAAAATTAGCAATACTTATCGTTCTTATTTTTATGGCTCAGATGATGGATAATAAATTTTATCGAAACCCAAGTTGTTAAATATTTTATGTTTCCAAAATGTTATAATTTACAATTTTAAATATTTACTGTTTTTACCCTTGCACTTTCAAAAATGACACTTTAAACCCTCAACTATGGGTTATTGACAAAATCAGCCCTTGTATAATTAACTTTGAAGAAATTACATTTTTAGTCCAAGAAAACTTTATCTTTCTAAAATTACAATTTTTATACTTGTAATTTTAAAAGAAAAATTCACTTGTTTTTTGCCTAAATTGACAAAAGTGCGGGTAAATAAAAGCGAGGCCATAAAAGGTTTTTACTACGTTCTTGATCCCTTCAAGAGTTTGTCCGGTAGTCTTTCTAATGGCTCAAACTAGAGGTCTTAAGCTCTTACGGTTTGGTCGCAATGATTTTCTAAAGTAGGGGGGTTAAGTGCCTTTTGTTGGTTTTGGGCGACAACAGGGCCAAACGAGGACAGATTTTACACGAGGCAAGCTAGTGTTTTTACAACGCATTTGACCCTTTAAACATTTTGCTGTAAGCTCTTCTAAATGGTATAGGTCTCATATCCTAGTCATCTTTGGTTAGGGAGAAACAAAGTCGTGAACATGGCCACTGGCCATGACGCGTTTAAGGAAATTTCATTTTTGACTCATTAACTCTTACGGTGTCGCCTAGGGACATCGTAATATGTTAATTAACTCTTTTTAAGTTATTATCTAACATTCTATAACTCCTACGACTCAAATTTTGTAAAATGCATGCAAGGTCTTTTTATGAAAAGTTCACGAGTCACCTACTTTTTGATTGATTATAAAAGAGACTATAAGTTCTTTTAAAGACATTATAGGGGCGTTAAAATCCTTGAAGCGAGCCCTTTAAAAAGGTGTAAATATCATACTTTACAACCCTCTAATTAGCAAGATATTAATTATAGAAAAGGGCTACTTAGGCTAATCTTGCCAAATTGAAATTCTCGTTTTTAAACCATAAAACTTTATATCTTTTGTATGCAACCTTATGAAATGTTGTTTAACTCATTTTTAATGTTTCTAAGATAGTTCATAATCAAATTTATCAAAAATCCCGAGTTTTCCCCATATACCTATTGTAAGAGACTTTTGGTGTTTAGGACTTATGGCCCTAATGAAGTGCCATTTTTATGCATGGCGACTAGGCTTTTCAACCGGGTTAGAGGGCCATTTTAGAGTTTCCTAGGTGGTCTTCACAAAGGTACTTTAGTTGTCCCTAATACCTTTAACATGATGCAAATAAATGGGGCGCAAGTAGGGGGTGCTGGGCTATTTTTGTAACATATATATAACAGCTGTTGGGATTTTTATTAAATTATGACTTCGTTATGCGTTTTCTGGACCCCGTGACCCTGAGTTTATGAAGAAAACGTCGTTCCGGACAACTTTCGTGTTTTAACTTTTTGATGAAACGGACCAGAAGTGCCTCGCATTGCGTGCCCGATCTTCCTGTTACAGAAAGTTTTGGACAACTTTTCGATAACTTCATTTGGCCGTATCTTTTGACTCGTGTACTCGTTTTAGGTGATTCAAATTGCTACGTTTTCCTTATAAAATCCTTTTTAACAGTATGCACTTAATATTAAAAGTTATAACGAAATGGAATGAGTTTAAAAGACTTACATGCTTGGGATTTGACAAGAACCAAAATGAGACCCCTCCTAGGCTTTCCTATGCTCTTCCTTGGCTACTACTAAGACCTCAAAATCAGAGAGTTCTGAGTGTGGGTGTTGTTTGATGAGTTTCAAATGGATGTAAAGAAAAAGAATGAATGAGGGTCGATTTATATAGGGAAGGAAGCAAGGTTTTCTTGAGGCTTTTGGAGGGTCTAAGTCACCATGTTTAGGGGTAAGTGACATGGTGATGTGGTGTATTGGAGTGTGGGAGATGGCATGTGGTGAAGGTGAGGGTGGTGTGATGTGGTAGGGGTTTTAGCCAAGAATACTTCCCACAATGTTTGACCTAGGTGAAGTTCTAAGGGAACAAGGTGATGTGGTGCAAGAATGAACTAAGAAGGTTTTTGTGGTTCATGATTCACCATGTAATAGGTCTAATTAAGTTAATTTGGTCTTAGTTAGGATTGAACTAGGGAATAGAGAAGGAACCAAATAGGCTTTAGGTGATGGTACATAGGCTTTAGTGTGTTGTACATGGAGTCTAGGTGAAGTAGTAACTTGGTTTTAGGGCTTGTGCTTGAAAGCTTTGTGTAATGTGTTTTAAAATAAATACACCAAGGTTTATAATGAGTTTTATGTTAGTAGTATGCTCCTATGCATCAATGACTTGTACATTGGCTTGTAAGACTTGTACATAAGCTTGAAAGACTTGTACTCTAGGTATAAAATATTGTAATTTAGTATTTATGATTTAGTTTCGTAAAATCATATGTATAATAAATTTTGGTTTCATGAAAACTCCAATAGATAGAAAACGTCTAGTTTGAATGTTTAATAATCGTACATTTACGAAATAACGTAAAGTGGTAAATAAAAGTTGAAAACTTTTATACTTGACGTATAAGGAATGAACCTAAGACATTCTGGTGTTGGTGTGTACATTTATTAAGAATGTGAGTTACGTCATATTACTTAGTTGTTGTGATTAGATAAGCAGATAACGTTTTTAAAAAAAAATTAGACGTGAAAAATGGATAAGTATTCTTTAGTTAGAATATCATACAAGTGGAAATTTACCGGTGGTTACAGTCACCCCCTGATCAACCCCAATAGTCAAACCCATGTCTCTATCAGTATCCTCTAGAATGGGCTCTGCTGTAGCGGGCTCCTCTATCTCATCCTCAAAACCCTCAGTATCAGCCTCTGAATCACTATCCTTTCCTGAGTGTGAGTCTGTAGCCCTCTTGCATCTCTGATGGAGTGGTGAGAGGGTGGGTGATGATATAGGTGATGATGACAGTAGAGTGGTGGAGGTGCCCATGTAAGTGGAACGGGACCTCTTGGGAGGTGATAAAGGTAGTGAGGCTAATCGTAAGCCATAGATGGGTACTCGGATAGTGATACGGGTGGTACGACGAACTGTAGGAGTCTGAGTAGGTACAGTGGGTATAGGAATGATGCTGATGAGCTGTGTTGGTGGAGTAGGTGAGATATTAGTAGGTGTAAGGTGGAGTGAAGATGGTGGTGTAGGTGCTGTCTCGTCAGACTAAAAGGGCTTTGCGGAGTCTGACCCTTGGTGGGCCAATCTCATCTGCAAATATGGGTCATCATGCCCGGGTACTATCTATAGTGGTGTTGAGCCATGATCAATGGTCTGAGTCTCTCCTAAGACATCGTGCTGGAAGGTCGACATTGACTGTGACAAAGACAGTACGTGTGTGTAAGTATGCAGAAAATACTTATAATATCATAGCGCAACTAAATAATAATATTGTATATTACATAGTTACGTTAAGTATGAATTCAAATAATCATAGTGTAACATATAGTTATATGTAACAATTTCAACTAGTGAGTTCTAGGCAAGGCTGGCAGGCAAGTGGCAGTTATCGGGACTTAGTTTTGAAAAATTGTGGTTATAATGTAGGGTTTATATGTACCTATTTCTCTATAACTTGGGCTCTGATACCAATCTGTAAAACCCCCAAATCTGGTACATCGGAAGCAACATGGGGTGCTACTCAATTGGTATTCACAACACAAGGTAATAAAGAATGAAATACATACTCCGTTAAAATTTAATTTAACAGATAAAAGAGTTTTACAACATAGTTGAGTGCAGAAAATATGGCCCATAAATTTAAGTTTTCCTATAAAACAAATCATAATTTGTGTAAAAACACTTCAGATAGAAATCTATGACCAATGTCATGCCACATCCTTGCTTTCATACTAGCTACCTGAGAAAAACATGCTAAAAGTCAGCAAAATGCTAGTGAGTTCATAGGTCGATTAAAAGCAATAAAAACATGAGTTGGACCATATGTGTGGATGAACAATACAACGAATATAATTTCATACCAAAAACAGTCTATTGCGATAAAACTAAGTTCATGCAACTGAAGCTATAATAGTGGGCATGCATCTAAAAACATGTAAATAAATAAATTGTCCCAACAAGTGTCTATCCCAAAAAACTTGAATTTCGACATGTTATACGTTCGTGTTTGACTATCCGGTCAAAGCTATCATATAAAAGTGGGCATGCATCTAAAAGCATGTAAATAAATAAAAGTGGGTCATGAGGTGGGGCACTTATGGGATACAAAGGGCTTAGGCTAATCTATGCAACATATTTCAAAAAGGTTTTAAGTTCTGGTCCAAAAACAGTTTGCATGTTTCTCAGCCCATAGTTACAAAACAGTTTATCATATAAAAGTGGGGCTATAAACTCACCTTAGCAATAAGAAGTCTGAAGTGACAATCAAACAGTGGTAGTGGGTGGCTCCGACACGCAACCAAAATTAGTACGACAAGATTAGTCTTTATTTCATATTAAGACTTGATAAAGTTTAACTGAACTTTATAATTTTTAAAATGTTTGTGTTGTTGTTGCTTGTGTTGCATCATTTATGTTTGAAAATAACCTTTTCAAAAGTTTATACGTATTTCGCCTTATGTAAAACATGCTTTGGAAAACAATATTGAAAATGAATGTAATTTGGCATGAAAGATAAACAAAAGTAGTATACGGAAAAATAGAATGTGTAGTGAGACGTTGTCGGTAGGAAAAATGTTATATATATATATATATTGCAAGTCTCGATTTGTTTTGAAAAAGGAATTAAGTCGTAACTTAATTTACACGCGTTTATGGTATGAAATACAATGTAAGCTTCTAAAACATTTGAATTAATAATGTATTTTTTAACATATATATATATACATATATATATATATATATATATATATATATATATATATATATATATATATATATATATATATATATATATATATATATACATATGTTATATATAGACTGGTTCACATATATTTGAAATTTAAGTTCTTGTGTAATTATCTTTGTTTTAATCTTGTTAAATAGTTAGAAAATAAAGTAACTTGCGTTTGTTATTTGCATCGGTTTGACTAATTGTCAAAAGTTGTGAGTAAAGTTTATAATCCGGTTATCCTTGTCGAAAGTGTTTCAGAATTATATAAACTTTATTTTGAAGAATTCTTATTATAAATCTTTATCTCATTTGAGTCGTTAGTGTTTGCAAAGGATGAAAAAAGTCGAGGTTATGGGAAATGTGTCGTGAAAACATGTCGGGGATATCAAACGATATCGTAAACATCGGATGGATCATCTCATTAAACGAACTCAAATCATGGGCTGTGGCCCAACATGAAGACCAAACGGACCCTCGAACGTAAACTAGGTTTGGCCCATTACTAGCATTAACGGACAAAATGAAACGGGCCTTGGCCCGGTATGAAGTAAACCGAATGGACAATATAGATAGGGTCCTCGTGGCCCTTAATTTCTTAACAAACACACAATAATGCAAACCTTAGGGCTCAAATCAAAACAACTAGTATTGATTTTTCAAAGTGTTGTTTTCATAGTTAGATGCAAGACAAGGAGTCGAGTTAAATACGTAACTCGAAACCAAGCGTGCTTTCATTGACTCTAGCATCGAGGCGGGTAGGAACACTACGAGCGTCCTCCCTAAATGCAAGTGAATAACCAAGCGTACCTCTGGTGGTTTAGTTTTCACACAATCACATAGACTCGTTAAGTCGATTGGTACATGAACCATTTACAAAATGATAACTATAATTTGACTATTGTGACTATATGGAGACCAAGCAATACGCAAATTGAAAGGGTTTTAATTCTAGTCAAGACTCAAATGACATAACCTATAGACTATTGAATCGACTCTACCATGAGTTTAACATAAGCAAGAAATTAAACCGTAAGTTAAACATAAGTCGAAAACCAAATTGGCTATTAAGCCAAACATATTAAGCCGAAAACCTAATCAAGCCGAGACCAATAAGCTATTCTGATTTAACATCACATAAGTCGATTATCAAATTTATGAGTTTTACAAGTTCATTAAATTGGTTCTTGTGTTCTCATTATTTCAGCAGCCACAAACACAACAACAACTTCATTAACCTTCATCAAGACCACTTAATCTTTCTAGTGATTATTTCATAAGATCGGGAAAAAAAATAATTAAGAAGAGAAGAAAACTATAACATTCAACTTATCATAACATAATATCCAAAAAAAAGTTCAATCCTTAAAATGAGTAGAGGTCGAATAAAGAAAAGACCAAATTAACACGAGCTTTCTTGAAAATCAAATGATTGAAGCTTGAATCGGGCTCTTATCACCTTGAATTACAAAGCCCCTAACCTAATTTGGAAACAACCTTTACTTGAAAACCCTAGTTCTTGTGAGATGTGGTGTGAAAGTGAATAATCTATGAAAACTTGACCCCTATTTATAGAGTTAATAGAGGCATGGAGCTTCTTGGTGTCTTTGATCTTGTGAATGGTTCACTCCTATTTTTGGCATTCGTCTCCCTCATCCTTGCCATGTTTCAGCCATCTTGTGACCCCTATGATAGTAGTTTTCTTCTTGTGGAGTGATGATGGTGATGGAAAAGTGGTTGACTTCGAAGAAAATGAAGAAAACTTATACTTTCATGTTTGTGATGTGTCTTGTGGAGTGATGATAGGTAGGAGTAGAAAGTGATGTGTCATGTGTGTGAGTGGGATAAATTTTATCCCTTTTTGTTTTATTATACATACTATATAATCTGTGCCGTGTTTGCATTCCCAGTAAACGTACTTTACCGGTCCCCATAAAATATATAAATTATATTTTTAGAAACGTTTTTGTAAGTGTAATATTATGGTATCGTTATTACGTAAGAATTAAATTATCACTGTTTGCCATTACTAAGTTGGTGTCGGTATGCATGTGGTGCCGTGTTTTTTTGAAACCACAAGATAACCTCTCGTTTTCATTCATAAATCTCCAGTGAGTGTTAAAAAGTGATCATTAAACTTTTATCAATATAAATATCAATTTTGTGTGTTACCGCGTAGTGTAGTGTGCGAGATAACTTCTCAAATTAACTGTTTAAGCTCACGTAAGGCTAAAATTATAAACCAAAAAATAATAAATTCGTATTTACTATTAGAATAATCATTGAAAAATTACCGTATGTCACAATTTCCTCTCCTAAATCCTAAAAACACTATCAACCACTGCTTCCAATGAATGTAACTGACCACTACAGTTATGACCAGGCACATATTTTTTTTATCACAGTAGAAATAGTGATTTTTAGCCCTTTTTTTCTTCCAATTCTTTCTTTGTTAATTGTTTCTTATAAGGTGTTTGGTTTTGCCTGTAACTATTCCCGTTACTGGCATATGAAGAGTTATTTGATCTAGACACATGACCATTACTCTTAATACCATAATTGTACACTTTATGATTTTTGAGTTGGTAAAACCAAAGTATGCTTTGGTATCCAAAATAGTACTTTCTTGTATCTTTGCTAAACAAAATACATCTACCAAAATGGTCACTTTGAACATTCTGAGGGGTATGTTGATTTATTTATTTAAACCCCAAATGAATAAGCTAATTGCATATTCTTCACATCAAATCCACCCTATTCAACAGTGCTTTAAACATTTTTGTTTTTGTTGCATAGTACCGTCTTGTTTTAGATTTTTCAATTTCATCATAGGACCTTTAAACACCACTCTAAACATATTCAAGACTTCTTGTTGATACACTTCCCATGGGATTTTTCCCTAAACATCTTAATAAAATGTTGATGCCACACCAATGCTTTATCATACACGTGCATTCAGGCCAATTCCACATTCATCTCTTCAGGCACACAATCAATTTTAAAGAACTACTTGCATCTATATACCTACTGTTAGCATTAATGAAAGTGATGGTAATTCTACATTTAGGAACCATGTAACGCTGTTTTAGTAAATGTAATAGTCTAGTATCAGGCTAACGGGATTACATAAGCTAATAGGCCATATGTTAGTTAACATAGGCTTATGTATCCTAGTCTAAAGCCCACGAACCAAAACCCAAGCCCTCGCCCATTAAGGGTGAGGCAGTAGGAGATATAAACACACAAGTGCTCTCACTTATGTATGTATGATTGTAGGTGGAGTTAATTTGTGAAATACAATCCTCTCCTTTTATCTCTTTCTTTCCTTTCCTCGCTATCTCACGACATCACCACCACCACCATGAAGTCACCATGATTTATGTTTAAGTTCATCATATATGCGAAATGGAAGTAGAGCCATATTCATAGGGAAATTGCGAAACCACAAAAGTTTTACAATCCTCGTATGCATTATACCTAATCGTTATGGTGTATTATATGTAGGACACAGGGGATTAATCGTTCTCAAGGAGCATAGTGTTGTGAAGGCTGAAGTGTATGTCGAGATAGGTCTAAATGTGAGGGATGAGTATTTTTGTATTTTTATATTTTTTTGAAAGCAATTTAAAATCTTGAGGTTTGAATAGTGGGCGTTTTAACTACTAACTAGCTAAAAAAAACCAAATAAATTAAACTAAAACTACGTGCAAGAAAAGTAAATTGGTGGTAACTTTTATGATAGGAAACTTTATTTACTTAGATTTCTTTACTCTCTAGTTATCTCTTGTTATTAGGCGAATTGTCAAGTCCTTGTTTTTAGTTGGAGCATTGTATTTTTTATTATTAGTCGTAGGGAGGTGCCAAATGCCCTAACTCAATGAACGTATAAGTCTCCCCTAAGAAGCTTAAAGTCTATTAAGTCTCCTAGGATCTACAAGCCGCAATTCGTGAAATAAATACAACGAGAAAAACCACTAGTGCACTCTAGGGTTGCATTTAATAAGATGGACAAGCTAGTTACATATAAGAGTTAAGCTAGTTTTCTTACCTCAACGCAGGGCAACCAATTAAACAAGAGACGACAATCAATAATTAGTAACTAGCTTTCGTTAGATCCATGTTAAAACTAATAAATCTAGCCTAGCATGTTAAAGTGAAGAAAAGAAAAACATATAATCAAACAACACATATACATATTGAATGATTAAAGAGGGATTACTTAACTTCAATTAAACATGAGCCAAAGTGGCTGAAAAACCTTCACAAAAGCTATGAAATTCGTCTAGGGTTTTGCCTCTCCAAAGTGTTACACGAATAATGGAAAACATGCTAAAATATATAGAGTATTACAATTGTGACGGCGTCACTTTATGATTGTGACGCGTCACTTTTGCAAGTTGCTATTATGACGTGTCTGTTGGATCAGTCCTAGATAGATCTTAGAGCCTTTAAGAAACAGATAGAATACCTGTGTAATCACAAGCAAACTATGGAGAATTTCTAATAAACTTATGCTCACGCGGAATATGAACACAAGAGTTAAAGAAGACAATAACAACTAAACTTTTGATCCTCTATGGATCTATATTAATTCACTAAGAATGTTTTTCAAAAGCGTACATAACTCATAGCCGCAGGTTTCTTTTATACTATAAGAAACCCTAATACAGCTGTTTACAAAACGTGTAAAAGATATGCATTATCTTTTCCTAATATAACTGGTATGTGCTAAAACACATACCTTTTTTATATCAAAACTGACCCAAAATAACCAAGAAAAAGCCGTTTATTGCTAATATTTGTGGTTTTCTTGAGTTTGTGCTTGTGCAGGTATGGATACGTAAAAACACGCAAAAAGAAGCCAAAACCGAAGAAAACCGAGCACGAGAGAGAGAATTGTGCAAAAGCCGATGCTGGGGATGCTATTTATTGGATTTGAAGCTCAAAAGTGCATTTTACGGATTTTTGGATCAAGATTGGAAATTTACACATTTCACCTTTATCTTTACCACATTTACACTTTACACCCTTCATTTTACCATTTTACACAAATAACACCTCAACTCTCCATGATTTACCATTTCCATCCCTCACAAATCCAATCCTTTTAACATCCTTGGCCCAAATACAATACACCCTAGTCCAATATTAAACCCAGCTTACAAACCAACCCGGTTATTATCTCTATCCGGATCCAACACACCCGTATACCTTGAACCCGGTCAAACCATACCCAAGAACCAGTCAAATAAACATAAACAATTCCCAACCCAACCATACGCGCCCAAAACCAGTGGAAATACCCATTTACTGTTACCATCATCCTTTTACCCTTAAATCACCCCATTTACCTCACATTAAGTGACCTTCTAGAACCTCCTGCCACGCATGTCAGAGGTGTGTCAGATAAGAGTGCCAGCGTGTACAAATGAAGCCCTCTCATTGGAGCAGCCACATCACTAATCCAATCCAAGGGCTGTGAATGGATGAGATGACAAGAGAAGGAATCAATGGCTGTGATTAGACATTCTAGGAGCTTCTGAAAGGAATCCAAGCAGTCCTCAGCTCAGCTATATAAACCCTTCTTCATCACAAGATAGAGTTGTCCAATTTCATGCATTTAGAAATTGTTACCATTAGCTTAATTACATGTCACTTTTATGTTTTCAGCATTGTTTTAGTGTAATTTCTACTCTTTACTTGTAATCTCAGTTTTTTAAAATTCCAGTTTTCATTGTATTCATTGTCTCAGAAATTCAGTTGTTGCTTAATTGTTGTTATTACTGTTCACAAGCTCAAGTTATAGTTTCTCTATACTCACATAAGCCTATTGAAGCTTATGTGAGTGTGTTATTGTCTTAAATTGTTCTTAATTCTCAGTTTTGAAAAAAGTCAACATCAGTAAACGAAAGTCAAAGTTCCAAATTTCAAGTCAGTTTCTAGAGTGGTTTCAGTTTTGAGTTGAATTATTGGTCTTCAATATGTGTTTAAACTTTTAAATTCAGTTGTAGACATAATTCATCAAGTTTTATAAAGCTTATTTGCAACTAAGTGTCATTAAGGGGTGTTTGGATATAGCTTCTTTTTAAACATTGAGTTAATTTGGGTAATGGTGATTGAGTAAAGTAGTTTTGTTTACTTGTTTTAAAGCTGCTTTAGTCATAGTTTTCAAGTTCAAGATCAGTTTAAAGTGTTTTAGTAAAACTGTCATTTCTCCACTGTGAATGCTTGATTTTTGGAGAGCTTAAGATTTGGCTCATTAGCTTCTTGATGTCTCCCTTGCTCATTACTGCATGATCCCATAGATCTATAGGTTTTCCTTTAGGCTCCCTGTTAGCTTTTTAATCTTGTAGAGCTTATAGGACTGCTTATAGCTTGCACTTATTTGCCAAACCTGTCCTGCACCACCAGGTTACTGTCATTTTGCTTATGTCTAAATCTGATTATCTTCTTACTCAGTAGTTGTTATGGTCTGGTTTCTGATTATTTAAGAAGTTACTGGTTTAGGTTTAGTATACTTAGCCTTCTGATTCACCTTAGGAGCTTATTCTAGTGCTTAATTTGGCCTGCAGCTACCTGTTTTGCTTTCTGTTTCTGCATCAGTTATGTCTCAGCAACCTTGAATCTCATTTATGCCATTTTGTCTTGATCTATAACTTCTTCATTACTAGTCCATATTAGCTGAAACTTTGGATATGTAATCTCTAGTTGGTTGTCTTGAGAACCATACTTTTTGTTTTCACTCTAGCTTATTGGATAAGCCAGCACAACTGCTTAAACAGTGGGGACAGATTGCTTATTTGCTTAAGTGGCAGTTGGCTTAATCCTTGGTAAATTGCTTATTAGGTATTAGGAGTAGTTTTAATAAGTTTCCTTAGAGTAGTTATAGGATATTTTAGCTTCTGTTATCATTTGGTTCACTTTAGTGCTTATTTGCTTATTTTCATTTGCTTATTTCCATATCTTTTACACTACTGCCCTTAAATTTCACACATAAGCCCATGTTTTTATATTTTTCATAGCTTTAGAATAATAAATTAGAATTTTCCTGAGTTTTTCATAATTTTTAGTTACTGTTTACTATTTTTCTTAATTAAAAATAGTTTTTAATCACTTTTAAATAGCTTTTATTGCAATTAAATAAGAAAAAGTTCCAAAAAATAATTTTTCAATTTTCTCAGTTTAAGAAAAATATAAAAAGCATAAAAAAGATTTTTCCATATTTTTCCCCTTTTATTTGGTATTTTTCACAATTTAAATTAGATTAAAATAGTTTTAAATTAGTAGAAAATAGGAAAATAATCAGAAAAATAAAAAAATAGTTTTGAAAAGTCTCATTTGGTATTTTAGATTTTTAGAAAATAGCTTCATATTTTTCCCCTTCATTTTCATAATTTCTAGTATTTTAAATTAGTTTTAATTAGTTAAAAAATTAGTTTTTAATTCAAAATAAATCAAGAAAATTCCTTTAATTCATAAATAGTTTTTAAATTACATTTTAGTTTAGAAAGTAATTTTAGGTTATTTTTAGTAGCTAGATTAGTCGTAGTTGCATTTTATTTACGTTTCGTTTTAGTTGCGTATTTAGGATTTCCCGTAGTGTAATTTCCCTTTTATGCTTTCCTTATCCCGTAGTTTAGAAAACTTCATTTTATACCCTTCTCTTATTCAAATCACAAAATTCGGGACGTGAGTTGGAAATTCCATTCAACCCTCGTTCGGAACGATCTCGATGCTCAAACCTAACACGTTTGAGTTACCCGTATACTACACACTTCTCATCTATTATTGATCAGTGTCCGAACCGTTTTAAGTTTCTTACGGTTAGTCATTCACAAGTGGCTAGCTTGTGTGAGATAGCTTGACGTGTTTTGGCACCGAATCAATTTTTGGCGCCACTGCCGGGGAGGGCTTGTAGCGAGTTTTCGTATTCCGTCTCGAATCGTGTGCATTTGAAGATCCTTCCTCGTGAAGTTATCGTTGATATTTGTACATATCCCTTTTATAAAAACCCAAAAAGATTTTCCTTTTCAAAATATGTTTTCTAAAAACCCAAAAATATTCTTCTTTACCCTCTGATTTGATAATTCTTTCCTTTTATCCCTCTTTTATGATTAATTCTCATGGAGTCTCAAAATTTCTTTCCACCCTATTGCTTTAATTGTAGAGATTTGTTAAAAGATGATTCACTTTGTGAACGTTGTTTTTGCAAAGGGTGTGGATTTTATCGCGAATCTTGTATGTGTCGCCCTTTTGAAGAACCCACCGGGGGTATCGAGGACGTTTCCATCGATTTTGAAGAAAGATTTGAGCGACGTCAAAACCACATTGAAAGCATGCTTCAAACTTTATTAAGCCACATTCAAGCTCGACAATGTGTTAATGAGGAACCCGTTCAAGTTATGGAAGACGATCACACTATTCCGGAGCTACCCGAAGAACCCACCGAGGGTCACGGAGACGATTTCTTTGAACGTCGAGCTTTTCTTAACAACATTGAAAAACTTGAAGCATTATCAAAAATTTTGAAATGTAAGCTTGATGAACCCTCGATTCCTACTCCCTCTCCGGTGAGGGCGATGGAACATATTTCTGAACCCGAGGTGATTCCCGTTTGTACTCTCGACTCTAATCCGAAGAATTCTAGAATCGATCCTCCTCTTTCACGATTCGCTATTACGAGTTTGTCGAGTTACAACAAAACAGAACGAAATTATGAGCTTAAAACGATCTCTCAACAGAAAGAACCGGAGACCACAACGGAAGTGGTGGAACTTGCTAGCTCTCAGAGCACACCACTTGTCCCACCTCCTGATTCTTCTCCCTCTCTAATTTCTAAGCCTTTCATTTCCGATCCTTTCCCTTCTCTCACGCCGGTTGAGAGAAGTGACGTCTTGGAAGAGATCGATGATCATATTTCTACGGATATTGTTGAACCCGTTTATTCTCTCATAATGGGGGATGAGCATCTTAGTACTATTTCGGAAACGGAAGTGTCTAATGTTGAGATCCTTATCCCAATCCCAAGAGAGTCTGGGGTTGTTAATGATATTTGTGATGAGCCTTCTCTTGTTAATTTGAATGATCATGTTGAGATGTTCTCCGATTCCGATGATGATTCTTATGGAGACATCGATTTCGTCGACGATTTACCTTCGAGCTCGTTAACATTGAAGAAGAAAATGATTTTGAGCCAGAAGAAGAAGAGATTGAGCTAGATAATATTCAGATCGAGGATGAAGCATTACGTGAAACATTGTCGAATGTCCATCTTCTCATTTCTAAGATTGAAGCTTTAAACGATAAATCAAGTTCGCCTCCTATCTCCGTTAAAGATAGTGATTTCTCTCTCGAGCTTGAGACTTTCCGATTTGATGAAGAGATTAGTGGCAGTCCCACTATTGATGATGTTTATCCTCCGATTCTTGAGCGATTCTACTTCAAGGTTGATATGAGCAAGGTTTTGAACGATATTTCCGATAATTTGACGAATGAACCGATCATTGAGGAAGCCGACTCATTTCTTGCTCTTGATGACTTGATACCACCGGGTATTGAGGATGTTGTTATGAATGATCCCGAGGGGGATATGATGTTTCTTGATGGACTTCTTGAATCTCCTCTCTCTATTGAGTCGACCATCCTTTATCCCGTTGAGCCGACATGTGAAGACAAAATCTTTAAACCCGGGATATGCATTGATGAGCCTTTTGTTAAAATCATTTATGGAGATAAGGATCCTCGGATGGATGCCTTGATTGTTGAGCCTAAACCTCTTATCTTTTACCATGAGCTCCCGTCTCTCTTGGAGTTTTCTCATGATTATCCGTCATCCCTTCGTCCACCCGCAAAACCACCGGATGATGGATCCTTCTTACATGATATGCCTTATCCACCCATTTCTTTCTCCACCCAACCCACCCCGTCTCATTCTTTCAGGAATGAGGACACCGTTTTTGACCCTGGTATCTCTACCATTTTCTTCCCCAAGGACAAATGAATCGGGGACGAGTCGGGCTAGCGACTCGTGATCAAAAATAGTAGCGCTTCGTGGGAGGCACCCCATGCTTATCCATCTATATTCTTTCTATTTTCTAATAAGTGACGCGAAGGGGTTAGCCTTTTCGATTTCTCGTGTTTGGTTGTTTGTGATGTTGTGTAGGATTTTGCCGATATGAAGACTCTCGTGCTCGAAGTTTGTCATTTTCTCTACTCGAGTTTCATGATCAATGCTGATGGAAATCCGATATCCTAATCTTATCGACTAACGTTTATCTTTGAGCATACTTAATAAACGGCTTTTAGATTTTCGTGATACCCTTGCTTTAAACATTGAGGACAATGTTTCGTTCTCGTCTGGAGTAGGGTAATCTTCGATTTGATTTGACCGCACTTGCTTATTTTCTGTCGTGTTTCTCTCGTAACCCCGTTTTCCTTAGAAAATGAAAAATTGTGCAAAAATGAGCAAAATTAAAATTTTTTTTTTGAAGCTTTTGTTAAGTCTTTTTGATTAAAAAGTTTGCTAGTCTCTTAGATAAGAAGCTACAAAAAGCGAATTCTAGCTCACAAGGCCAAGAATTTGCAAGTTTCCCTGAGTGATTTTAAATATGCATAACTTGATTTCATTTAGACAAAGCATTTGCTAAGTTAATATATGTTTTGACACCTTGTTGACTTTCCGCTGGTGAGAGTAGGAATAGAATTCTGACTTGACCGGGCGTGTTGAGCTCTAGCTTGTTCCCTTAACCATAGATAATCTAAAAATTATCGGCTAAGCATCCACGGATCTCATTATTTGGGATTTTAAATTTGCGGAGATCGAGAAATGATAGAGTTACTTATGAGTTTAGATGCTAAGCGTGGAGTAGTTGGTTCTCTTTAGAGCCCATCGAAGGTACTTATGGCTTTTTGTTCCCACAAAATTGTTTCACCCCATATCTGTCTAATAATAATTAGAGATGTTGAGTTTTTGGCGATAGTTAGTTCTTTATCTTCTTAAAAGAATCTTTGTTTTAAAAATTGGGTACACATCAAGGATCCGTAATAAATAAGCAATAAGTGATAAGTGATAAAGTAATAAGTAAAGTTGTGAGCTGCGGTGTCGAGATCGGACCCTTGGATCTTTAGCCGGGATTGAGTGAGGTCTTAGCCTAGCCAGCCGGGATCCTCATTTCATGAAGCCTATAGTCTTGGAATTACCCCGTGAAGCTCCGTGGTTCATAGCTCGTAAAAGTCCAAATGAAAAAAAAAAAAAAAAATGTTGAAAAATGAAAATGAAAAATAAAGTAAGTGAATAAAAATTCCTTGATGTGGACCTCATTTTTACGACAATGGTTCTTGAGGGAAGGCGGATAACTAATTATCGACTTAGCTTTATATCTTTATCGGAATAAAAGTTATCGAAACGAGAATTTGAAGAAGTTCATTTCTCACAAAAATAAAAAAATCTAGAGGAAAATAGGAAAATGGGAACGAAAAGTAAGTACACAAGTAACTTCCATGGGTAGTGTTAGCATCTAGAATCATTCTTAACAATGATTTCGGTTTTACGATTAGTTTGGGAGCTTGTGAAAAATCAGGGACGATGTATTCTATCCGTATGGTCACTTCATGCTGTGTTGTGTTTTCTACTCCGTGATCCTAACATGTCGTTTGGAAAATGTTGGAGTTATTGATCGACATGAAAGTTCAACAAACCGTCATTCGTAACCGGAATGTGCTTAATCGTAATACCTATACATGTGATATTAAAAGGTAAACGGGGCGTTTTTAGAATTAAGGGTTCTTAATCTCTTTTGAGGAATCTTTGCTACTTCTTCATAGGTTTAGTAGAAAGAGATTGAAATCCTTGGTTTTGGAAGCGTGAGTTGATTGCATTGCGTGAGGACACGACAATGGTTTCGTCTGGGGTATTTTGGTATGTGCTAAAACACATACCTTTTTATATCAAAATGACCCAAAATAACCAAGAAAAAGCCGTTTATTGCTAATATTTGTGGTTTTCTTGAGTTTGTGCTTGTGCGGTATGGATATGTAAAACACGCAAAAGAAGCCAAAACCGAAGAAAACCGAGCACGAGAGAGAGAATTGTGCAAAAGCCATGCCGGGGATGCTATTTATTGGATTTGAAGCTCAAAAGTGCATTTTACGGATTTTTGGATCAAGATTGGAAATTTACACATTTCACCTTTATCTTTACCACATTTACACTTTACACCCTTCACTTTACCATTTTACACAAATAACACCTCAACTCTCCATGATTTACCATTTCCATCCCTCACAAATCCAATCCTTTTAACATCCTTGGCCCAAATACAATACACCCTAGTCCAATATTAAACCCAACTTACAAACCAACCCGGTTATTATCTCTATCCGGATCCAACACACCCGTATACCTTGAACCCGGTCAAACCATACCCAAGAACCAGTCAAATAAACATAAACAATTCCCAACCCAACCATACCGCCCAAAAACCAAAGTGGAAATACCCATTTACTATTACCATCATCCTTTTACCCTTACATCACACCATTTACCTCACATTAAGTGATCTTCTAGAACCTCCGCCACGCATGTCAGAGGTGTGTCAGATAAGAGTGCCAGCGTGTACAAATGAAGCCCTCTCATTGGAGCGACCACATCACTAATCCAATCCAAGGCGTGAATGGATGAGATGACAAGAGAAGGAATCAATGGCTGTGATTAGACATTCTAGGAGCTTCGAAAGGAATCCAAGCGGTCCTCAGCCAATATATAAACCCTTCTTCATCACAAGATAGAGTTGTCCAATTTCATGCATTTAGAAATTGTTACCATTAGCTTAATTACATGACACTTTTATGTTTTCAGCATTGTTTTAGTGTAATTTCTACTCTTTACTTGTAATCTCAGTTTTTATAATTCCGTTTTCATTGTATTCATTGTCTCAAAAATTCAGTTGTTGCTTAATTGTTGTTATTACTGTTCACAAGCTCAAGTTATAGTTTCTCTATACTCACATAAGCCTATTGAAGCTTATGTGAGTGTGTTATTGTCTTAAATTGTTCTTAATTCTCAGTTTTGAAAAAAGTCAACATCGAAACGAAAGTCAAAGTTCCAAATTTCAAGTCAGTTTCTAGAGTGGTTTCAGTTTTGAGTTGAATTATTGGTCTTCAATATGTGTTTAAACTTTTAAATTCAGTTGTAGACATAATTCATCAAGTTTTATAAAGCTTATTTGCAACTAAGTGTCATTAAGGGGTGTTTGGATATAGCTTCTTTTTAAACATTGAGTTAATTTGGGTAATGGTGATTGAGTAAAGTAGTTTTGTTTACTTGTTTTAAAGCTGCTTTAGTCATAGTTTTCAAGTTCAAGATCGGCTTAAAGTGTTTTAGTAAAAGCTGTCATTTCTCCAATGTGAATGCTTGATTTTTGGAGAGCTTAAGATTTGGCTCATTAGCTTCTTGATGTCTCCCTTGCTCATTACTGCATGATCCCATAGATCTATAGGTTTTCCTTTAGGCTCCTGTAGCTTTTAATCTTGTAGAGCTTATAGGACTTTGCTATAGCTTGCACTTATTTGCCAAACCTCCCCGCACCACCAAAGTTCTGTCATTTTGCTTATGTCTAAATCTGATTATCTTCTTACTCAGTAGTTGTTATGGTCTGGTTTCTGATTATTTAAGAAGTTACTGGTTTAGGTTTAGTATACTTAGCCTTCTGATTCACCTTAGGAGCTTATTCTAGTGCTTAATTTGGCCTGCAGCTACCTGTTTTGCTTTCTGTTTCTGCATCAGTTATGTCTCAGCAACCTTGAATCTCATTTATGCCATTTTGTCTTGATCTATAACTTCTTCATTACTAGTCCATATTAGCTGAAACTTTGGATATGTAATCTCTAGTTGGTTGTCTTGAGAACCATACTTTTTGTTTTCATTCTAGCTTATTGGATAAGCTGCCAGCCGCTAAACAGTGGGGACAGATTGCTTATTTGCTTAAGTGGCAGTTGGCTTAATCCTTGGTAAATTGCTTATTAGGTATTAGGAGTAGTTTTAATAAGTTTCCTTAGAGTAGTTATAGGATATTTTAGCTTCTGTTATCAGTTGGAGCAATATAGTGCTTATTTGCTTATTTTCTAGTGCTTATTTCCATATCTTTTACACTACTGCCCTTAAATTTCACACATAAGCCCATGTTTTTATATTTTTCATAGCTTTAGAATGATATTTTAGAATTTTCCTGAGATTTTCATAATTTTTAGTTATCAAGTACTATTTTTCTTAATTAAAAATAGTTTTTAATCACTTTTAAATAGCTTTTATTGCAATTAAATAAGAAAAAGTTCCAAAAAATAATTTTTCAATTTTCCCAGTTTAAGAAAAATATAAAAAGCATAAAAAAGATTTTTCCATATTTTTCCCCTTTTATTTGGTATTTTTCACAATTTAAATTAGATTAAAATAGTTTTAAATTAGTAGAAAATAGGAAAATAATCAGAAAAATAAAAAAATAGTTTTGAAAAGTCTCTTATGGTATTTTAGATTTTTAGAAAATAGCTTCATATTTTTCCCCTTCATTTTCATAATTTCTAGTATTTTAAATTAGTTTTAATTAGTTAAAAAATTAGTTTTTAATTCAAAATAAATCAAGAAAATTCCTTTAATTCATAAATAGTTTTTAAATTACATTTTAGTTTAGAAAGTAATTTTAGGTTATTTTTAGTAGCTAGATTAGTCTTAAGTTGCATTTTATTTTACGTTTCGTTTTAGTCGTATTTAGGATTTCCCGTAGTGTAATTTCCCTTTTATGCTTTCCTTATCCCGTAGTTTAGAAAACTTCATTTTATACCCTTCTCTTATTCAAATCACAAAATTCGGGACGTGAGTTGGAAATTCCATTCAACCCTCGTTCGGAACGATCTCGGTGCTCAAACCTAACACGTTTGAGTTACCCGTATACTACACACTTCTCATCTATTATTGATCAGTGTCCGAACCGTTTTAAGTTTCTTACGGTTAGTCATTCACAAGTGGCTAGCTTGTGTGAGATAGCTTGACGTGTTTTGGCACCGAATCAATTTTTGGCGCCGCTGCCGGGGAGGGCTTGTAGCGAGTTTTCGTATTCCGTCTCGAATCGTGTGCATTTGAAGATCCTTCCTCGTGAAGTTATCGTTGATATTTGTACATATCCCTTTTATAATAACCCAAAAAGATTTTCCTTTTCAAAATATGTTTTCTAAAAACCCAAAAATATTCTTCTTTACCCTCTGATTTGATAATTCTTTCCTTTTATCCCTCTTTTATGATTAATTCTCATGGAGTCTCAAAATTTCTTTCCACCCTATTGCTTTAATTGTAGAGATTTGTTAAAAGATGATTCACTTTGTGAACGTTGTTTTTGCAAAGGGTGTGGATTTTATCGCGAATCTTGTATGTGTCGCCCTTTTGAAGAACCCACCGGGGTTATCGAGGACGTTTCCATCGATTTTGAAGAAAGATTTGAGCGACGTCAAAACCACATTGAAAGCATGCTTCAAACTTTATTAAGCCACATTCAAGCTCGACAATGTGTTAATGAGGAACCCGTTCAAGTTATGGAAGACGATCACACTATTCCGAGCTACCCAAGAACCCACCGAGGGTCACGGAGACGATTTCTTTGAACGTCGTACTTTTCTTAACAACATTGAAAAACTTGAAGCATTATCAAAAATTTTGAAATGTAAGCTTGATGAACCCTCGATTCCTACTCCCTCTCAGGTGAGGGAGATGGAACATATTTCTGAACCCGAGGTGATTCCCGTTTGTACTCGCGACTCTAATCCGAAGAATTCTAGAATCGATCCTCCTCTTTCACGATTCGCTATTACGAGTTTGTCGAGTTACAACAAAACAGAACGATATTATGAGCTTAAACGATCTCAACAGACAGAACCGGAGACCACAACGGAAGTGGTGGAACTTGCTAGCTCTCAGAGCACACCACTTGTCCCACCTCCTGATTTTTCTTCCTCTCTAATTTCTAAGCCTTTCATTTCGATCCTTTCCCCTTCTCTCCCGCCGGTTGAGAGAAGTGACGTCTTGGAAGAGATCGATGATCATATTTCTACGGATATTGTTGAACCCGTTGATTCTCTCATAATGGGGGATGAGCATCTTAGTACTATTCCGGAAACGGAAGTGTCTAATGTTGAGATCCTTATCCCAATCCCAAGAGAGTCTGGGGTTGTTAATGATATTTGTGATGAGCCTTCTCTTGTTAATTTGAATGATCATGTTGAGATGTTCTCCGATTCCGATGATGATTCTTATGGAGACATCGATTTCGTCGACGATTTACCTTCTGAGCTCGTTAACATTGAAGAAGAAAATGATTTTGAGCCAGAAGAAGAAGAGATTGAGCTAGATAATATTCAGATCGAGGATGAAGCATTACGTGAAACATTGTCGAATGTCCATCTTCTCATTTCTAAGATTGAAGCTTTAAACGATAAATCAAGTTCGCCTCCTATCTCCGTTAAAGATAGTGATTTCTCTCCCGAGCTTGAGACTTTCCGATTTGATGAAGAGATTAGTGGCAGTCCCACTATTGATGATGTTTATCCTCCGATTCTTGAGCGATTCTACTTCAAGGTTGATATGAGCAAGGTTTTGAACGATATTTCCGATAATTTGACGAATGAACCGATCATTGAGGAAGCCGACTCATTTCTTGCTCTTGATGACTTGATACCACCGGGTATTGAGGATGTTGTTATGAATGATCCCGAGGGGGATATGATGTTTCTTGATGGACTTCTTGAATCTCCTCTCTCTATTGAGTCGACCATCCTTTATCCCGTTGAGCCGACATGTGAAGACAAAATCTTTAAACCCGGGATATGCATTGATGAGCCTTTTGTTAAAATCATTTCTGGAGATAAGGATCCTCGGATGGATGCCTTGATTGTTGAGCCTAAACCTCTTATCTTTTACCATGAGCTCCCGTCTCTCTTGGAGTTTTCTCATGATTATCCGTCATCCCTTCGTCCACCCGCAAAACCACCGGATGATGGATCCTTCTTACATGATATGCCTTATCCACCCATTTTCTTCTCCACCCAACCCACTCAGTCTCATTCTTTAGGGAATGAGGACACCGTTTTTGACCCTGGTATCTCTACCATTTTCTTCCCCAAGGACAAATGAATTCGGGGCGAGTCAGGGCTAGCGACTCGTTTAAAGAAAAACAGTAGCGCTTCGTGGGAGGCACCCCATGCTTATCCATCTATCTTCTTTCTATTTTCTAATAAGTGACGCGAAGGGGTTAGCCTTTTCGATTTCTCGTGTTTGGTTGTTTGTGATGTTGTGTAGGATTTTCCCGATATGAAGACTCTCGTGCTCGAAGTTTGTCATTTTCTCTACTCGAGTTTCATGATCAATGCTGATGGAAATCCGATATCCTAATCTTATCGACTAACGTTTATCTTTGAGCATACTTAATAAACGGCTTTTAGATTTTCGTGATACCCTTGCTTTAAACATTGAGGACAATGTTTCGTTCTAGTCTGGGGTAGGGTAATCTTCGATTTGATTTGACCGCACTTGCTTATTTTCTGTCGTGTTTCTCTCGTAACCCCGTTTTTCCTTAGAAAATGAAAAATTGTGCAAAAATGAGCAAATTTAAAATTTTTTTAAGCTTTTGTTAAGTCTTTTTGATTAAAAAGTTTGCTAGTCTCTTAGATAAGAAGCTAAAAAAAGCGAATTCTAGCTCACAAGGCCAAGAATTTGCAAGTTTCCCTGAGTGATTTTAAATATGCATAACTTGATTTCATTTAGACAAAGCATTTGCTAAGTTAATATATGTTTTGACACCTTGTTGACTTTCCGCTGGTGAGAGTAGGAATAGAATTCTGACTTGACCGGCGTGTTGAGCCCTAGCTTGTTCCCTTAACCATAGATAATCTAAAAATTATCGGCTAAGCATCTCCGGATCTCATTATTTGGGATTTTAAATTTGCAGAGATCGAGAAATGATAGAGTTACTTATGAGTTTAGATGCTAAGCGTGGAGTAGTTGGTTCTCTTTAGAGCCCATCGAAGGTACTTATGGCTTTTTGTTCCCACAAAATTGTTTCACCCCATATCTGTCTAATAATAATTAGAGATGTTGAGTTTTTGGCGATAGTTAGTTCTTTATCTTCTTAAAAGAATCTTTGTTTTAAAAATTGGGTACACATCAAGGATCCGTAATAAATAAGCAATAAGTGATAAGTGATAAAGTAATAAGTAAAGTTGTGAGCTGCGGTGTCGAGATCGGACCCTTGGATCTTTAGCCGGGATTGAGTGAGGTCTTAGCCTAGCCAGCCGGGATCCTCATTTCATGAAGCCTATAGTCTTGGAATTACCTCGTGAAGCTCCGTGGTTCATAGCTCGTAAAAGTCCAAATGAAAAAAAAATGTTGAAAAATGAAAATGAAAAATAAAGTAAGTGAATAAAAATTCCTTGATGTGGACCTCATTTTTACGACAATGGTTCTTGAGGGAAGGCGGATAACTAATTATCGACTTAGCTTTATATCTTTATCGGAATAAAAGTTATCGAAACGAGAATTTGAAGAAATTCATTTCTCACAAAAATAAAAAATCTAGAGGAAAATAGGAAAATGGGAACGAAAAGTAAGTACACAAGTAACTTCCATGGGTAGTGTTAGCATCTAGAATCATTCTTAACAATGATTTCGGTTTTACGATTAGTTTGGGACTTGTGAAAAATCAGGGACGATGTATTCTATCCGTATGGTCACTTCATGCTGTGTTGTGTTTTCTACTCCGTGATCCTAACATGTCGTTTGAAAAATGTTGGAGTTATTGATCGACATGAAAGTTCAACAAACCGTCATTCATAACCGGAATGTGCTTAATCGTAATACCTATACATGTGATATTAAAAGGTAAACGGGGCGTTTTTAGAATTAAGGGTTCTTAATCTCTTTTGAGGAATCTTTGCTACTTCTTCATAGGTTTAGTAGAAAGAGATTGAAATCCTTGGTTTTAGAAGCGTGAGTTGATTGCATTGCGTGAGGACACGACAATGGTTTCGTCTGGGGTATTTTGGTATGTGCTAAAACACATACCTTTTTATTATCAAAACTGACCCAAAATAACCAAGAAAAAGCCGTTTATTGCTAATATTTGTGGTTTTCTTGAGTTTGTGCTTGTGCAGGTGGATATGTAAAACACGCAAAAGAAGCCAAACCAGAAGAAAACCGAGCACGAGAGAGAGAATGTGCAAAAGCCGATGTTGGGGATGCTATTTATTGGATTTGAAGCTCAAAAGTGCATTTTACGGATTTTTGGATCAAGATTGGAAATTTACACATTTCACCTTTATCTTTACCACATTTACACTTTACACCCTTCACTTTACCATTTTACACAAATAACACCTCAACTCTCCATGATTTACCATTTCCATCCCTCACAAATCCAATCCTTTTAACATCCTTGGCCCAAATACAATACACCCTAGTCCAATATTAAACCCAACTTACAAACCAACCCGGTTATTATCTCTATCCGGATCCAACACACCCGTATACCTTGAACCCGGTCAAACCATACCCAAGAACCAAATCAAATAAACATAAACAATTCCCAACCCAACCATACGCTTCAAAACCAGTGGAAATACCCATTTATCTTGTTACCATCATCCTTTTACCCTTAAATCACACCATTTACCTCACATTAAGTGACCTTCTAGAACCTCCCGCCACGCATGTCGAGGTGTGTCGATAAGAGTGCCAGTGTACAAATGAAGCCCTCTCATTGGAGCAACCACATCACTAATCCAATCCAAGGGCTGTGAATGGATGAGATGACAAGAGAAGGAATCAATGGCTGTGATTAGACATTCTAGGAGCTTCTGAAGGAATCCAAGCACCTCAGCTCACTATATAAACCCTTCTTCATCACAAGATAGAGTTGTCCAATTTCATGCATTTAGAAATTGTTACCATTAGCTTAATTACATGTCACTTTTATGTTTTCAGCATTGTTTTAGTGTAATTTCTACTCTTACTTGTAATCTCAGTTTTTTATAATTCCAGTTTTCATTGTATTCATTGTCTCAAAAATTCAGTTGTTGCTTAATTGTTGTTATTACATCGTTCACAAGCTCAAGTTATAGTTTCTCTATACTCACATAAGCCTATTGAAGCTTATGTGAGTGTGTTATTGTCTTAAATTGTTCTTAATTCTCAGTTTTGAAAAAGTCAACATCATAAACGAAAGTCAAAGTTCCAAATTTCAAGTCGGTTTCTAGAGTGGTTTTGAGTTTTGAGTTGAATTATTGGTCTTCAATATGTGTTTAAACTTTTAAATTTAGTTGTAGACATAATTCATCAAGTTTTATAAAGCTTATTTGCAACTAAGTGTCATTAAGGGGTGTTTGGATATAGCTTCTTTTTAAACATTGAGTTAATTTGGGTAATGGTGATTGAGTAAAGTAGTTTTGTTTACTTGTTTTAAAGTCGCTTTTAGTCATAGTTTTCAAGTTCAAGATCAGTTTAAAGTGTTTTAGTAAAACTGTCATTTCTCCACTGTGAATGCTTGATTTTTGGAGAGCTTAAGATTTGGCTCATTAGCTTCTTGATGTCTCCCTTGCTCATTACTGCATGATCCCATAGATCTATAGGTTTTCCTTTAGGCTCCCTGTTAGCTTTTTAATCTTGTAGAGCTTATAGGACTGCTTATAGCTTGCACTTATTTGCCAAACCTGTCCTGCACCACCAGGTTACTGTCATTTTGCTTATGTCTAAATCTGATTATCTTCTTACTCAGTAGTTGTTATGGTCTGGTTTCTGATTATTTAAGAAGTTACTGGTTTAGGTTTAGTATACTTAGCCTTCTGATTCACCTTAGGAGCTTATTCTAGTGCTTAATTTTTCTGCAAAGCTTGACTGTTTTGCTTTTGTTGTTTACATCGGTTATGTCTCAGCAACCTTGAATCTCATTTATGCCATTTTGTCTTGATCTATAACTTCTTCATTACTAGTCCATATTAGCTGAAACTTTGGATATGTAATCTCTAGTTGGTTGTCTTGAGAACCATACTTTTTGTTTTCACTCTAGCTTATTGGATAAGCCAGCACAACTGCTTAAACAGTGGGGACAGATTGCTTATTTGCTTAAGTGGCAGTTGGCTTAATCCTTGGTAAATTGCTTATTAGATATTAGGAGTAGTTTTAATAAGTTGCCTTAGAGTAGTTATAGGATATTTTAGCTTCTGTTATCATTTGGTTCACTATAGTGCTTATTTGCTTATTTTCATTTGCTTATTTCCATATCTTTTACACTACTGCCCTTAAATTTCACACATAAGCCCATGTTTTTATATTTTTCACAGCTTTAGAATAATAAATTAGAATTTTCCTGAGTTTTTCATAATTTTTAGTTACTGTTTACTATTTTTCTTAATTAAAAATAGTTTTAATCACTTTTAAATAGCTTTTATTGCAATTAAATAAGAAAAAGTTCCAAAAAATAATTTTTCAATTTTCTCAGTTTAAGAAAAATATAAAAAGCATAAAAAGATTTTTCCATATTTTTCCCCTTTTATTTGGTATTTTTCACAATTTAAATTAGATTAAAATAGTTTTAAATTAGTAGAAAATAGGAAAATAATCAGAAAAATAAAAAAATAGTTTTGAAAAGTCTCATTTGGTATTTTAGATTTTTAGAAAATAGCTTCATATTTTTCCCCTTCATTTTCATAATTTCTAGTATTTTAAATTAGTTTTAATTAGTTAAAAAATTAGTTTTTAATTCAAAATAAATCAAGAAAATTCCTTTAATTCATAAATAGTTTTTAAATTACATTTTAGTTTAGAAAGTAATTTTAGGTTATTTTTAGTAGCTAGATTAGTCGTAGTTGCATTTTATTTACGTTTCGTTTTAGTTGCGTATTTAGGATTTCCCGTAGTGTAATTTCCCTTTTATGCTTTCCTTATCCCGTAGTTTAGAAAACTTCATTTTATACCCTTCTCTTATTCAAATCACAAAATTCGGGACGTGAGTTGGAAATTCCATTCAACCCTCGTTCGGAACGATCTCGGTGCTCAAACCTAACACGTTTGAGTTACCCGTATACTACACACTTCTCATCTATTATTGATCAGTGTCCGAACCGTTTTAAGTTTCTTACGGTTAGTCATTCACAAGTGGCTAGCTTGTGTGAGATAGCTTGACGTGTTTTGGCACCGAATCAATTTTTGGCGCCACTGCCGGGGAGGGCTTGTAGCGAGTTTTCGTATTCCGTCTCGAATCGTGTGCATTTGAAGATCCTTCCTCGTGAAGTTATCGTTGATATTTGTACATATCCCTTTTATAAAAACCCAAAAAGATTTTCCTTTTCAAAATATGTTTTCTAAAACCCAAAAATATTCTTCTTTACCCTCTGATTTGATAATTCTTTCCTTTTATCCCTCTTTTATGATTAATTCTCATGGAGTCTCAAAATTTCTTTCCACCCTATTGCTTTAATTGTAGAGATTTGTTAAAAGATGATTCACTTTGTGAACGTTGTTTTTGCAAAGGGTGTGGATTTTATCGCGAATCTTGTATGTGTCGCCCTTTTGAAGAACCCACCGGGGGTATCGAGGACGTTTCCATCAATTTTGAAGAAAGATTTGAGCGACGTCAAAACCACATTGAAAGCATGCTTCAAACTTTATTAAGCCACATTCAAGCTCGACAATGTGTTAATGAGGAACCCGTTCAAGTTATGGAAGACGATCACACTATTCCGGAGCTACCCGAAGAACCCACCGAGGGTCACGGAGACGATTTCTTTGAACGTCGTACTTTTCTTAACAACATTGAAAAACTTGAAGCATTATCAAAAATTTTGAAATGTAAGCTTGATGAACCCTCGATTCCTACTCCCTCTCCGGTGAGGGAGATGGAACATATTTCTGAACCCGAGGTGATTCCCGTTTGTACTCTCGACTCTAATCCGAAGAATTCTAGAATCGATCCTCCTCTTTCACGATTCGCTATTACGAGTTTGTCGAGTTACAACAAAACAGAACGAAATTATGAGCTTAAAACGATCTCTCAACAGAAAGAACCGGAGACCACAACGGAAGTGGTGGAACTTGCTAGCTCTCAGAGCACACCACTTGTCCCACCTCCTGATTCTTCTCCCTCTCTAATTTCTAAGCCTTTCATTTCCGATCCTTTCCCTTCTCTCACGCCGGTTGAGAGAAGTGACGTCTTGGAAGAGATCGATGATCATATTTCTACGGATATTGTTGAACCCGTTGATTCTCTCATAATGGGGGATGAGCATCTTAGTACTATTTCGGAAACGGAAGTGTCTAATGTTGAGATCCTTATCCCAATCCCAAGAGAGTCTGGGGTTGTTAATGATATTTGTGATGAGCCTTCTCTTGTTAATTTGAATGATCATGTTGAGATGTTCTCCGATTCCGATGATGATTCTTATGGAGACATCGATTTTGTCGACGATTTACCTTCTGAGCTCGTTAACATTGAAGAAGAAAATGATTTTGAGCCAGAAGAAGAAGAGATTGAGCTAGATAATATTCAGATCGAGGATGAAGCATTACGTGAAACATTGTCGAATGTCCATCTTCTCATTTCTAAGATTGAAGCTTTAAACGATAAATCAAGTTCGCCTCCTATCTCCGTTAAAGATAGTGATTTCTCTCCTGAGCTTGAGACTTTCCGATTTGATGAAGAGATTAGTGGCAATCCCACTATTGATGATGTTTATCCTCCGATTCTTGAGCGATTCTACTTCAAGGTTGATATGAGCAAGGTTTTGAACGATATTTCCGATAATTTGACGAATGAACCGATCATTGAGGAAGCCGACTCATTTCTTGCTCTTGATGACTTGATACCACTGGGTATTGAGGATGTTGTTATGAATGATCGAGGGGATATGATGTTTTTTTGATGGACTTCTTGAATCTCCTCTCTCTATTGAGTCGACCATCCTTTATCCCGTTGAGCCGACATGTGAAGACAAAATCTTTAAACCCGGGATATGCATTGATGAGCCTTTTGTTAAAATCATTTATGGAGATAAGGATCCTCGGATGGATGCCTTGATTGTTGAGCCTAAACCTCTTATCTTTTACCATGAGCTCCCGTCTCTCTTGGAGTTTTCTCATGATTATCCGTCATCCCTTCGTCCACCCGCAAAACCACCGGATGATGGATCCTTCTTACATGATATGCCTTATCCACCCATTTTCTTCTCCACCCAACCCACTCAGTCTCATTCTTTCGGGAATGAGGACACCGTTTTTGACCCTGGTATCTCTACCATTTTCTTCCCCAAGGACAAATGAATTCGGGGACGAGTCAGGCTAGCGACTCGGTGATCAAAAACAGTAGCGCTTCGTGGGAGGCACCCCATGCTTATCCATCTATATTCTTTCTATTTTCTAATAAGTGACGCGAAGGGGTTAGCCTTTTCGATTTCTCGTGTTTGGTTGTTTGTGATGTTGTGTAGGATTTTGCCGATATGAAGACTCTCGTGCTCGAATTTTGTCATTTTCTCTACTCGAGTTTCATGATCAATGCTGATGGAAATCCGATATCCTAATCTTATCGACTAACGTTTATCTTTGAGCATACTTAATAAACGGCTTTTAGATTTTCGTGATACCCTTGCTTTAAACATTGAGGACAATGTTTCGTTCTCGTCTGGGGTAGGGTAATCTTCGATTTGATTTGACCGCACTTGCTTATTTTCTGTCGTGTTTCTCTCGTAACCCCGTTTTTCCTTAGAAAATGAAAAATTGTGCAAAAATGAGCAAAATTAAAAAAAAATTTTTTGAAGCTTTTGTTAAGTCTTTTTGATTAAAAAGTTTGCTAGTCTCTTAGATAAGAAGCTACAAAAAGCGAATTCTAGCTCACAAGGCCAAGAATTTGCAAGTTTCCCTAAGTGATTTTAAATATGCATAACTTGATTTCATTTAGACAAAGCATTTGCTAAGTTAATATATGTTTTGACACCTTGTTGACTTTCCGCTGGTGAGAGTAGGAATAGAATTCTGACTTGACCGGGCGTGTTGAGCTCTAGCTTGTTCCCTTAACCATAGATAATCTAAAAATTATCGGCTAAGCATCTGCGGATCTCATTATTTGGGATTTTAAATTTGCAGAGATCGAGAAATGATAGAGTTACTTATGAGTTTAGATGCTAAGCGTGGAGTAGTTGGTTCTCTTTAGAGCCCATCGAAGGTACTTATGGCTTTTTGTTCCCACAAAATTGTTTCACCCCATATCTGTCTAATAATAATTAGAGATGTTGAGTTTTTGGCGATAGTTAGTTCTTTATCTTCTTAAAAGAATCTTTGTTTTAAAAATTGGGTACACATCAAGGATCCGTAATAAATAAGCAATAAGTGATAAGTGATAAAGTAATAAGTAAAGTTGTGAGCTGCGGTGTCGAGATCGGACCCTTGGATCTTTAGCCGGGATTGAGTGAGGTCTTAGCCTAGCCAGCCGGGATCCTCATTTCATGAAGCCTATAGTCTTGGAATTACCCCGTGAAGCTCCGTGGTTCATAGCTCGTAAAAGTCCAAATGAAAAAAAAAAAAAAAAATGTTGAAAAATGAAAATGAAAAATAAAGTAAGTGAATAAAAATTCCTTGATGTGGACCTCATTTTTACGACAATGGTTCTTGAGGGAAGGCGGATAACTAATTATCGACTTAGCTTTATATCTTTATCGGAATAAAAGTTATCGAAACGAGAATTTGAAGAAGTTCATTTCTCACAAAAATAAAAAAATCTAGAGGAAAATAGGAAAATGGGAACGAAAAGTAAGTACACAAGTAACTTCCATGGGTAGTGTTAGCATCTAGAATCATTCTTAACAATGATTTCGGTTTTACGATTAGTTTGGGAGCTTGTGAAAAATCAGGGACGATGTATTCTATCCGTATGGTCACTTCATGCTGTGTTGTGTTTTCTACTCCGTGATCCTAACATGTCGTTTGAAAAATGTTGGAGTTATTGATCGACATGAAAGTTCAACAAACCGTCATTCATAACCGGAATGTGCTTAATCGTAATACCTATACATGTGATATTAAAAGGTAAACGGGGCTTTTTTAGAATTAAGGGTTCTTAATCTCTTTTGAGGAATCTTTGCTACTTCTTCATAGGTTTAGTAGAAAGAGATTGAAATCCTTGGTTTTAGAAGCGTGAGTTGATTGCATTGCGTGAGGACACGACAATGGTTTCGTCTGGGGTATTTTGGTATGTGCTAAAACACATACCTTTTTTATATCAAAACTGACCCAAAATAACCAAGAAAAAGCCGTTTATTGCTAATATTTGTGGTTTTCTTGAGTTTGTGCTTGTGCAGGTATGGATACGTAAAAACACGCAAAAAGAAGCCAAAACCGAAGAAAACCGAGCACGAGAGAGAGAATTGTGCAAAAGCCGATGCTGGGGATGCTATTTATTGGATTTGAAGCTCAAAAGTGCATTTTACGGATTTTTGGATCAAGATTGGAAATTTACACATTTCACCTTTATCTTTACCACATTTACACTTTACACCCTTCACTTTACCATTTTACACAAATAACACCTCAACTCTCCATGATTTACCATTTCCATCCCTCACAAATCCAATCCTTTTAACATCCTTGGCCCAAATACAATACACCCTAGTCCAATATTAAACCCAACTTACAAACCAACCCGGTTATTATCTCTATCCGGATCCAACACACCCGTATACCTTGAACCCGGTCAAACCATACCCAAGAACCAGTCAAATAAACATAAACAATTCCCAACCCAACCATACGCGCCCAAAACCAGTGGAAATACCCATTTACTGTTACCATCATCCTTTTACCCTTACATCACACCATTTACCTCACATTAAGTGACCTTCTAGAACCTCCTGCCACGCATGTCAGAGGTGTGTCAGATAAGAGTGCCAGCGTGTACAAATGAAGCCCTCTCATTGGAGCAGCCACATCACTAATCCAATCCAAGGGCTGTGAATGGATGAGATGACAAGAGAAGGAATCAATGGCTGTGATTAGACATTCTAGGAGCTTCTGAAAGGAATCCAAGCAGTCCTCAGCTCAGCTATATAAACCCTTCTTCATCACAAGATAGAGTTGTCCAATTTCATGCATTTAGAAATTGTTACCATTAGCTTAATTACATGTCACTTTTATGTTTTCAGCATTGTTTTAGTGTAATTTCTACTCTTTACTTGTAATCTCAGTTTTTTATAATTCCAGTTTTCATTGTATTCATTGTCTCAAAAATTCAGTTATTGCTTAATTGTTGTTATTACTGTTCACAAGCTCAAGTTATAGTTTCTCTATACTCACATAAGCCTATTGAAGCTTATGTGAGTGTGTTATTGTCTTAAATTGTTCTTAATTCTCAGTTTTAAAAAAAGTCAACATCAGTAAACAAAAGTCAAAGTTCCAAATTTCAAGTCAGTTTCTAGAGTGGTTTCAGTTTTGAGTTGAATTATTGGTCTTCAATATGTGTTTAAACTTTTAAATTCAGTTGTAGACATAATTCATCAAGTTTTATAAAGCTTATTTGCAACTAAGTGTCATTAAGGGGTGTTTGGATATAGCTTCTTTTTAAACATTGAGTTAATTTGGGTAATGGTGATTGAGTAAAGTAGTTTTGTTTACTTGTTTTAAAGCTGCTTTAGTCATAGTTTTCAAGTTCAAGATCAGTTTAAAGTGTTTTAGTAAAACTGTCATTTCTCCACTGTGAATGCTTGATTTTTGGAGAGCTTAAGATTTGGCTCATTAGCTTCTTGATGTCTCCCTTGCTCATTACTGCATGATCCCATAGATCTATAGATTTTCCTTTAGGCTCCCTGTTAGCTTTTTAATCTTGTAGAGCTTATAGGACTGCTTATAGCTTGCACTTATTTGCCAAACCTGTCCTGCACCACCAGGTTACTGTCATTTTGCTTATGTCTAAATCTGATTATCTTCTTACTCAGTAGTTGTTATGGTCTGGTTTCTGATTATTTAAGAAGTTACTGGTTTAGGTTTAGTATACTTAGCCTTCTGATTCACCTTAGGAGCTTATTCTAGTGCTTAATTTTGCCTGCAGCTACCTGTTTTGCTTTCTGTTTCTGCATCAGTTATGTCTCAGCAGCCTTGAATCTCATTTATGCCATTTTGTCTTGATCTATAACTTCTTCATTACTAGTCCATATTAGCTGAAACTTTGGATATGTAATCTCTAGTTGGTTGTCTTGAGAACCATACTTTTTGTTTTCACTCTAGCTTATTGGATAAGCCAGCACAACTGCTTAAACAGTGGGGACAGATTGCTTATTTGCTTAAGTGGCAGTTGGCTTAATCCTTGGTAAATTGCTTATTAGATATTAGGAGTAGTTTTAATAAGTTTCCTTAGAGTAGTTATAGGATATTTTAGCTTCTGTTATCATTTAGTTCACTTTAGTGCTTATTTGCTTATTTCCATATCTTTTACACTACTGCCCTTAAATTTCACACATAAGCCCATGTTTTTATATTTTTCATAGCTTTAGAATAATAAATTAGAATTTTCCTGAGTTTTTCATAATTTTTAGTTACTGTTTACTATTTTTCTTAATTAAAAATAGTTTTTAATCACTTTTAAATAGCTTTTATTGCAATTAAATAAGAAAAAGTTCCAAAAAATAATTTTTCAATTTTCTCAGTTTAAGAAAAATATAAAAAGCATAAAAAATATTTTTCCATATTTTTCCCCTTTTATTTGGTATTTTTCACAATTTAAATTAGATTAAAATAGTTTTAAATTAGTAGAAAATAGGAAAATAATCAGAAAAATAAAAAAATAGTTTTGAAAAGTCTCATTTGGTATTTTAGATTTTTAGAAAATAGCTTCATATTTTTCCCCTTCATTTTCATAATTTCTAGTATTTTAAATTAGTTTTAATTAGTTAAAAAATTAGTTTTTAATTCAAAATAAATCAACAAAATTCCTTTAATTCATAAATAGTTTTTAAATTACATTTTAGTTTAGAAAGTAATTTTAGGTTATTTTTAGTAGCTAGATTAGTCGTAGTTGCATTTTATTTACGTTTCGTTTTAGTTGCGTATTTAGGATTTCCCGTAGTGTAATTTCCCTTTTATGCTTTCCTTATCCCGTAGTTTAGAAAACTTCATTTTATACCCTTCTCTTATTCAAATCACAAAATTCGGGACGTGAGTTGGAAATTCCATTCAACCCTTGTTCGGAACGATCTCGGTGCTCAAACCTAACACGTTTGAGTTACCCGTATACTACACACTTCTCATCTATTATTGATCAGTGTCCGAACCGTTTTAAGTTTCTTACGGTTAGTCATTCACAAGTGGCTAGCTTGTGTGAGATAGCTTGACGTGTTTTGGCACCGAATCAATAACTCATGCATATCCTAACTAATTACTAATAATACGGATACTACTATCCGCAAAAACACTACTATCAGCAGGAACTGCACTAACAGCAGAAACTGCACTATCAGCCAAAACAATAAAACTAACTTAGAGGAACGTTATCAGTAGGAACCGCTCTATAATATTACATTTATTTTAAATAATTCCTAACAGTGTCACTTTGAGTCTCTGACGCCGTCATGATGTGTCTTGACGCTGTCATTTATTAAAAGATCTGAGCCGTCAAGTATAAGTTTTACTTTGAATTATGGTCTTCAAATACAAGTGACGCCGTTAGGTTTTAGGGTCTTCAAAAGTTCTGAGTTGTCGCTTATAAATTTCTATCAAATCATCACGTCCAAATGCAAGAGACGACGTCATATGTGAAATGTGACACCGTTTGGAGCTCTTCAAAAGTTCTCTGTGTGTGTCGTGTGTTTTTAAAAGGGAAACAAGCATGGTTCTTATTATTTCTTTAATCCTAGGTCACCTAATCCTTATCAACAATTAGATATGTGTGATAACTTGGTCTTAGGCGTGCCGAGTTTCATGGGAAGGAAAAGTGACAAAGTGAGCTAGTAGACAAGTGTTATACATATTATCCTTTGTGTATTAAGGTCAAAGTAAGGTCAAATGCTTTTAGAGTATTAAACAAAGTGAAACCCTAAACGACTCTCTCTCCTTGGCGACAAAAAAGAAAACCGTATCCCTAACTAATTCTGCAAATCCTTCCTCCTATAGACTTTAATCCGTTTGTTTCTACTGTTTCTGATTACATTGGTGATTACATGTTTGTGTTGATTGCTATTATTTTCAGATCGCTATAGTTTCATTCAGTTAGGGTTTTTAAAAATCGATTGTTAAGGTTTTCATTGGGTTTTTGAAGCGTTGCTTAGTATTCTAATTCCTTGTGTCGGTTTATACATTCAAGGGAGGTTTATCACGTATCTTGGGTCTAATTTACCTGATTAATTATGGAGGCTGGTTAGATTTTTGGTGCGTTATCGTATAAACCCTAACTTTCAGTTACGATTTTCTCTTAATTCTTGGTCGTTCTATGGCTGTTGCAAGTCTGAAGTTGTATTGATTATCTATTGTGTGATTGTTTGTGGGGTGTCGAGAGATGGACAAAGGGTTTTTTAACAAGGATGGTTCGTCGAGGAAGGCTGCAAAAGCAGCCACCAACTTGGCCGATCAAGTTGGCGTGAATAAGGAATCCAATATGTATGCTACGCTGGATATTAATGCGTTGGATGTTGGGCTAAAACGTCTTAAAGGTGAGCACGCAATTGATGGTGGTACTACTGTTCCTGAGGTACGCAAAGCTGCTAGGGTTTTTCGAAACCCTAGCACTCACGATGGCAATTAGTTTGGGGACAATCCGTTTGAATCTGTTTGGAGCACGTCTAACCTGGAACAAATATCTCGTCCTGACCCATGGGTGGACTCTAGGCTGGGGCTTGATAGTGATAAGGCTGGTACCTCTATGGGTGGGGTGGATTCGAGCACTAAAGCGACTCCTATTAATGTTGTTGTTCCGGATACTTGTGTGACTTCAAATTTGGTATTTCCTAGTGTTGCTTTGATGGATGGTAATTTCATTGCTGCTACGAATGTGGTGAAGGTGTCTACTTCTGGTCATGACGTCAATGGTAGTGAAAATGTGTCTAATAATGCAAGGTCGTTTGCTAATGTTTTAAAGCCGGAACAAGTCACTAGGAAAGTTAACTTTCGATCATTGGTGAATGAGAATTGTATTGATAATAATGATACGGTTCTTCCAAAGGCTGCTATGGAGGGAGTGTGTAACCATTATGATAATACGCTTGTTGGCTTTTTTGTTGGCAAGAATATTGCCTTTCCTTTGGTCCAAAATTATGTAACTAACACGTGGGGTAAGTTTGGGTTAAAGAAACTTATGAAGAATGATGATGGTGTGTTCCTCTTTAAGTTTGATTCTAAAGAGGGTGTTGATAATGTCCTTCAACGGGGCCCTTGGATTATTCGTAAGTCTCCTCTCATCCTCACTAAATGGACTCCTGATGTGTTATTATCTAAAAGTGAGGTTACCAAAGTTCCCGTGTGGATTAAATTGCATAATGTGCCATTACTTGCATATTCGGAAGATGGGTTGAGCTTAATTGCTACTCAGGTGGGTAAGCCGATTATGTTAGATGCTTTTACTAGCTCCATGTGCGTTGATTCATGGGGTCGCATTAGTTTCGCACATGCTCTTGTGGAATTATCCTAAGAATCTGATCTAAAACATGTGGTGACTATGGCGATCCCTAAAAAGGACGATAGTGGTTTTACTATGGCAAGTATCAAGGTTGAATGTGAATGAAAACCTCCACATTATGTGGAATGTAAAGTGTTTGGGCATGTTAATGCTTGTTGTCCGAAGAGTACTAAGGAGCAAAATGATGTAGCTCCCACCTCATCTTTGGAAGATCCTGATGATGGGTTTAAGGTGGTGCAGAATCATAAAGTTAAACCCAAAGGTACGAAGATGTCTAGTGGTATTAATATGGGTAAGGGACCTAGATTTGCTCCTAGGATGCAAGTATATGTTACAAAGTCGAAGACACCGGAAGCTGCTACATCCAATGTTAATGCTAAAGGTACACCTATTACTACGTCTAACTCTTTTGGGACTCTTGAGGTGCGTGATGACATGGGCATCCCAAGTACTGTGATTGATTCTACTACTGACGAGGCGAAGATAGAGAATTCTACTGGTTGTACCAAGGGAGCAGTTATGGATGGATCTCAGGGGAAGGAATCTCGTGTTGATAAAGATGCGGCTGTTAAGCCTGCTGAGACTGTGACTTTTTCTGCTACTAAGGCAAGTAATCCATTTTCTAAAGTCGGGAATGTGATTTGTTCTGATAGTGATGAGGATGAGGTTTTGGAGCCGGATAACCCTATGGCGTCATTTATGGCTTCTTGGGGAGGTGGGGGATTTGAGCTAGAAGATTTCATATCTGATGATTATGCTGCTCAGGTCTACAATTTACCGGGACATTTGGAGGATTTTTGTGACATGTATGATGTTAATCTCTTAGGTCGTGGTAGGAAGTAATTTGGATATTTGGTAGTCTATAAGACTGGCATGTCTTTCTTATGTAATATGTTTGGTTAAGTGCACTTTAAGTGTGTGTCTGTTGCCCATGTAACGGGCCGAGGTGAGAGATCCACTCTCATCCGTTGTACTTAAAATGTTTTGGTTAATATATTTCACCAGGGTGCAGGATTAATCCCCTTTACCCAAAAAAAGAGTATTAAACAAAGTGTTAGGGTGGCTAAAGTTGAGGGGTAATCCTTCTTTGTTTATGCTTACACGACATAGTTGGGATCCAAGGTGTGATTTGTTTAGTTTTTTGTTTGGTTTGGTTCTCTTGTTACACGACCGGTTACAAGACCTCCCAAGTGAAAACAATTATCTCATATGTGCAAGTGTTACTAATCACATGTTATGGTGTTGGGCGGGTGCGTTTGGACTACTAGGTTGGATCGTGTAGATTGGTTAGGCCCAATAGATGTGCTAAACGAGTTGGGCTAATAGATTAGTGGATCATGTATAAGGCTAGGCCCAAGGCTTAATGGTAGTGTGGGTGGGCTCGAGTTGGGACGAGGCCCAATGACATAAATAGGGGTGGGCTTGGTTCGGTTACAAGGCCCAATAATATGTCGGGTTGAGTCGTGAGGTGGTATAAAGTCCAATAAGTTCCGAGGCCCAATACAAATTTAACAAATTTTTACAAATTATTTTGTATTTGTTACGTATTTTAAGATTATCAGGATCGTGGGGAATTTCGTTCTGATCACAACGGTATATTTATGAACGCTCAAGCTGCGTTGATCATGCATATTCCAAATGATATGCAAATGTGATGTTTAGAAAATTTCATGATGATAGAAATCATGCTTAACTTCTGATTAAGGTTTTAAATACTATGAAATTTTTCGGGAGCTTACAATACCTACCCCTTAAGAGAACCGCGTCCCGCGGTTTAACTTGCAGAGGCTGTCATGGGTGGTTAGATGAACAGGTGGGGATACTTGGAACGCATTACATCCTCGCGCTCCCAGGTGAACTCTGCACCTCGTTTCTTGTGATTCCATCGAACTTTAACGATAGGAATGCGGCTTTGCTTAAGCCTCTTAACTTCCCTATCCATGATCTCAATAGGTTCTTCAACAAAGCTAAGTTTGTCATTGAGCTGGATGTCCTTGAGGGGTACGACTAGAGTTTCATCCGATAGGCACTTCTTAAGATTCGAGACATGGAACGTGTCAGGTACTCGACTAAGTTCTTCAGGAAGTTCGAGTTTATATGCCACTAGACCAATTCTTTGAAGAATGTTGAACGGTCCAACGTATCGAGGTTTGAGCTTTCCTCTTTTTCTAAATCTGACCATTCTTTTCCAGGGTGATACTTTGAGCATTACTCGGTCTCCGACTTGGAATTCCATTGGTTTCCTTCGAACATCTGCGTAGCTCTTTTGTCTATCTCGAGCTGCTTGCAGTCGTTGCCTAATTTTCATTATCTTTTCAGTTGTCTCTTGGACAATTTCGGGGCCTGTGAGTTGTACTTCTCCAACTTCTGCCCAGCAAACTGGCGATCGGCATTTTCTTCCATAGAGTGCTTCAAAAGGAGCAGCTTTAATGCTGGCATGGTAACTGTTATTGTAATAGAATTCAGCCAGAGGTAAGTGCTTATCCCATCCTTTTCCGAAATCAATCACACATGCTCTTAGCATGTCTTCCAGAGTTTGGATCGTTATTTCACTTTGTCCATCTGTTTAAGGTTGGTACGCGATACTCATATCCAAGTTGGTACCCATGGAGTTTTGAAGTGTTTGCCAAAATCTAGAGGTGAATCGGCTATCACGATCAGATATGATAGAGATTGGTACACTGTGACGAGAAACAATCTCTTTGATGTACAGTCTAGCGAGTGTAATCATCTCGTCGTTCTCCTTGATTGGCAGGAAATGAGCGGACTTCGTGAGACGGTCTACAATGACTGGAATAACCAACGAATGGCTAGAATGGACCTCTTGATAAGAATGTCAGCCAAATACTAGTTATGCGAATAACAATTGCAAAGAAAACCCTAACGAGGGCTTACTTACATAGAATAGGGTCTTACCAAACCCTAACTCACAATACCATATCCATCTCGATCACCAACAGCATGATCACATGCAGGATCCAGATAGAACATAACATAGGGTTATCGACACCTTAACATTAGAATCGATCATCAAATAGGGTATAGCCAGAAGCACCAAAACCCTAACTTACACCAAGGGTTATGAAACCCTCACATCCCAATAACGACAACCCTCTCTCTAACACACGTTCAATCAATAAGAATCCATATAGGAATTACCCAGTAATGAATACCCTCACAAGGAATAACTTTCAAACCGACTTAAAACCCTAAAGAAATACGATCCACACATGATTCGTTATAAAAACGAATAATAGTAAACTGATTAGAAAATAAAAGAATAGTTAGGGTTTCAAGGCGATTACATGGACAAATCAAACAAATAATCTAAACCAATCAGATCTTAGAACGTTTATCTAATAACCACAAGGATTACTAGAGAAAAAACGTTCATAATTAGGGTAATAGTGACAGAATGGAAAACGATTATTGGCGGCCAGAAAACCCTAGAGAGAAATAAACCATACGCTACCTCTTAGAAAGAAAAAACAGTCCCCAAAGATCGATTGCATACCAATAAGAGAAATCAGAGATTGAATACTGGTAGAGAGGCGATTTTAGGGCATGTTTTGGCTTGAAAATTTAAGAAGAGGTGGCGGCCGGAAATTTCCCCAAGGGAGAGAGAATTTTAGGGCTTTTTCGTAATACGGTGTTCTGCCAACCGTAAGTTGTTAAGTAATAAAACGTAAAACCAGGTACCATAAAAAAATGAAACTTTGAGGAATGATGAAACTCATCATTATACTCCATATAAAAATATAAAATAAGTGATAAGTCTCATTGGGTGCTAAGACGCTGTTTAAAGCTAGAAACGGGGTCAAAAATGCGTAATTCGTGTAAAACGCAGAACTGGAAAGCGTAAAATTTCAAAAATTATGGAATTGTCGGAAAATGGTAGATTTACATATTTCTAATGTTTACAGTGTTTTATGGACATATCGGGATGCCTGAATGACGTTTAAACCCTAAAGTAATTCTCATATACGGTTTTGTGAAATCGGTTCTGTATGGATTCAACGTACGTCGTCAGGACGACTTGTCAAATTTCATTTATTTTTTCATGATAGTAAAATAAAAAAAAAATTACGGGGTGAATAGTGAAAGTGAATAGTAAATTTTCAAAAATGAAAAGTAACCTGAATATGCGGGTTGTTACACTCTTCCCCTATTTAGAGAAATCACGTCCTCGTGATTTAATTGTTACTTGATGGTGATGTTCCTATGAAAAGGTGAGGGTACTTCTGACGCATTTGGTCTTCTAGTTCCCATGTATATTCTGGACCACGTTGGGAGTTCCAACGAACTTTGACAATTGGTATTTGACTCTGTTTTAGTTGTTTGACCTATCGGTCCATGATCTCCACAGGTTGTTCAATGAAGTGCAGATCGTTGCTGACTTTGAGTTCATTGAGTGGAATAACAAGCGATTCATCTGATAAAAATTTCTTTAGGTTAGATGCATGGAAAGTGGGATGTACATTACTGAGTTCTGATGGAAGCTCAAGTTTGTACGCCACTAGACCAACCCTAACTAGGATTTTGAATGGACCTATGTATCTTGGGTTTAGTTTTCTAGGTTTACCGAATCGTATGACCCCTTTCCAATGTGAGACTTTCAGCATAACTTTGTCCCCAACTTGGAATTCCAAAGGTTTGCATCATATATCGGCATAACTTTTCTGTCGATCTCTTGCTTTTTGTAACTGATTCTTGACTTGTATGATTTTCTCTGTTGTTTCATGAATAACTTTTGGACCAGTGAGTTGAACATCCCCCACTTCGGCCCAGCAGATAGGCGATCGACACTTTCGACCGTAAAGTGCTTCAAATGGAGTTGTCTAGATACTAGCGTGATAACTGTTATTGTAGGATAATTCGACCAATGGTAAATGATTATCCCATCCTTTTCCAAAGTCGATTATACAAGCTCCAAGCATGTCTTCCGGCATTTGAATGGTTCGTTCACTCTGATCATCGGTTTGAGGATGATACGTTGTACTCATGTCTAGGTTTGTTCCGAAGGTGTCTTGGAGTGACTGCCAGAATTTTGAGATAAATCTACCATCTCGGTCAGATATGATAGAGATTAGCACACCGTGTTTTGAGACTATTTCTTTGATGTAAAGTTGAGTCAACTAATCCATCTTGTAAGTCTCTTTGATTGGTATAAAGTGTGCGGATTTTATGAGACGATCAACTATGACCCAGATGGAGTCATAACCGTTGGATGTCTTTGGGAGTTTAGTGATAAAAACCATTGTGATTCGTTCCCATTTCCATATCGGAATCTCTGGTTGTTGTAAGAGACCAGATGGTTTTTGGTGTTCAACCTTCACTTTCGAACAAGTAAGGCATTTACTAACGTAGGTGGCAATGTCGGCTTTCATGTTTGGCCACCAGTAGAGTAGTTTTAGATCATGATACATCTTATCAGATCCTGTATGTATGGAATATTTGGATTTGTGGGATTCATGCATGATTAAGTCTCGTAGGCGACCATAAAGTGGTAACTAACTTCGTCCTTGGAAGCATAAAGTTCCGTCAAAACGGGTTTCAAATTTCTTATGTACCATGCTGTCCAATTTCTCCTTCTCAATGTCTTGTTACCGCTTCGGCTTGAGCATTGAGTATTTGAGCAGGGAAATTTGAATTGATGGTTAGGACTAAAGCTCGAACTCGTAGAGGTTTAACCCTTTCCTTCCGGCTTAGGGCATCTGCTACTACGTTGGCTTTTCCTGGATGATAGCGAATGTCGCAATCATAATCACTCAGCAGTTCCAACCATCGTCGTTGCCTCATGTTTAATTCCTTTTGATCGAGAATGTGTTGGAGACTCTTATGGTCAGTATACACAGTACATCTAGTACCGTATAGATAGTGTCTCCATGTTTTAAGTGCAAAGACTACTGCTCCTAACTCCAAGTCATGAGTAGTGTAGTTTTCTTCATGTTTCTTGAGTTTTCGTGAAGCATAAGCCATGACCTTTTCTCGATGCATGAGTACAACTCCTAAACCTTGGTACGAGGCATCGCAATAGACCACAAAATCTTCGACCCCATCTGGCAATGCTAGAATAGGGGCACTACAAAGTTTTTGTTTTAGGATTTGGAAATCTTCTTCTTCATCTTTGTTCCAAATGTACTATTTGTTTTTCTGAGTTAGCGTAGTCAAAGGTTTGGATATTGAGGGAAACCCCTCAATAAACCTTCGATAATAACCGACCAAACCTAGAAATTAACAAATTTATGTATGTGTTGTAGGTGTTGGCCAATCCTTGATAGCTTCGATTTTAGCTGGATCGACATGTAACCCAGTATTGTTGATAATATGCCCAAGAAATTGTACTTACTGGATCCAGAATTCACATTTAGAGAATTTTGCCTACAACTTCTCTTCCTTGAGTAAATCTAAAATCGTCCTCAGATGATCTTTATGTTCTTCTTCGCTTTTGGAATATATGAGAATATTGTCGATGAATACGATCACGAAATTGTCCAAGTATGGCTTAAATACCCAATTCATTAGATCCATGAATACTGCTGATGCATTTGTCAAGTCAAACGGCATTACTTGGAACTCGTGATGACCATAGCGAGTCCGGAACAAAGTTTTTGGAATGTCTTCTGAACCTTAAGTTGATGATATCCAGACCGTAGATCGATCTTTGAGTAGTGTTTTGAACCTTGTAATTGATCGAATAAATCATCAATTCTTGGCAAAGGGTATCGGTTCTTTATGGTTAATTTGTTTAGTTCACGATAGTCGATACACATTCGTAACGATCCATCTTTCTTTTTCACAAACAAGACGGGAGCTCCCCAAGGTGAGGAACTAGGTCGGATAAACCCCTTGTCCGAAAGTTCCTGTAGTTGATTGGCCAGTTCTTGCATCTCAGATGGTGCTAGTCTGTTGGGTGTGCGGGGCCACTAGCGCCGCTCCTGGTACTAAATCAATTTGAAACTATACTTGGCGTGATGGTGGGAGTCCGGGTAAGTCTTCAGGGAAAACTTCAGGAAATTCACGAGCGATAGGAACGTCTTCAAGACGTTCTTCTTCGGATTTCTTCTCGGTAACATGGGCTAGAAATGCGTAACATCCTTTCTCAATGTACTTCATGGTTTTCATACATGAGATGATGTTTAAGTGAGTCCCACTTCGATCACCATGGATGACTAAAGTTTCACTATTACAAGGAATGTGAACAACTCTTTCACCACAGATGATGTTGGCTTGATGTTTTGACAACCAATCCATGCCAATGACTACATCGAAGCTTCCAAGTTCGATTGGCATGAGATTGATGCTGAATGGATGATCTAAAGGTTGAGGGTACAGTTTAGGAGTACAATATTGGTGTTTACTAAGTTTCCGTTAGCTAATTCAATACTATACTGGGTATCCATAGTGGTTGGTGTAATACTAAGTAAAGGTGCAATTGTGGAGATATAAATCTCATATCAGCACCGGAATCGAATAAGACCTTTACAAAATGGTTATTGAGTTAAAACGTACCAGTGACCACGTTCGGGTCTTGTTGAGGTTCACCGTTACCCATAACATAGGCTCTGCCACGAGCACCTCCGCCTTGTTGGCCACGGTTTTGAGGACAATTGCTCTTGATATGTCCTTTTTCCCCACACCCGTAACATGTAGTTATTGGTTGGAGGTTAACTCCAGTAGCCATTACATTGCTTCTCCAGTCTTTAGAAAGATGTCCTGGTTTTTGACACTTGTGGCACTTGGCTGGGCAGGGACCCGTAGGATGATAGTTGCATTTATTGCATTGTGGGTAGGTTCCACCATAATTGCCTCCAGTTGGTGCTGCAACATAAGCCGTTGCGGCTTTTTGTCTTTTGTTTTGTTGCTGATGGTGATGGGTTGCGGTTTTGCTTGTTCGAAATGTTTCTTTGGTTGTTATCCTAGTTTCGTTTGTTGTTTTTGTTTCCGTTGTTATTGTTGTTGGTATTTTTGTTGTTATTACGGTAGTTGGTGTTGTTGGTGGTAGTGTTGTTGTTGAGATTTCGTCTTTGGGTAGCTCCTGTTCGCACCACTTGATCCATGTGATTTCAAAACATTCGCATAGCATCATCAAGTGACTTTGGATCAAACAAAGTCACGTTTCCCTGTATGATAGGCCTAAGTCCCCAGATATATCTTTCTAACAACTTTTCAGTTGTCGAAACCATTGATGGACATAGTATCGCCAATTCTTGAAATCGGCGGTTGTAAGTTACGATGTCAACACCTTTGAGAACGTGGTTCCAAAACTCTACTTCCAACTTCTGTATTTCACTACGAGGGCAATACTCCTTGATCATTAAACCCTTTAGATAAACCCAAGAAATCTTATAAGCATTCGCGATGCCTATTGGTTGAGCAACTGCATTCCACCAAGATAATGCCTGATCTAGCAGTGTACAAGTGGCATATTGAACTTTGTCACTTTCAGCGCATTTGCTGATCGAAAAAACAATCTCCTTTCTTTCAAACCAGCGAGTCAAACCCATGGCTCCTTCTGAACCCTTGAAATTTGTAGGTTTGTAGCTCATAAATTCTTTATATGAGCAACCTTTAGTTGCTGGATCAATAGTTATCATTGGAGGGCCAGTTGGTCCTCCACCAGTTGCGGCAAGTCTAGCAGCTTCAGCAGCTATGGCGGTTTCAGCGGTTACAGCGGCTTCAGCGGTTGCAGTAATTTCAGCGGCTGCGGCGGCTTCAGCGGCTATGGCTGCTCGTTCAGCGAGAAGCGCTGCATTCACTTGATTAGTAATCATTCGCTCTTTGGCAGCTGGAGTCTTTGGTTGAGGTGCTTTCACTTTATTTGGCGCCATGATTCTATGAATTATATAAAAGATATATCATGAGTCATAAAACAATCATGATTTTTGGTGGAAAAAATTAGAAATAATAACGTTGGAGTTTTAAACCATAACACACGATAGCATAAAACAAGATTTTTATTCATATAACATTGATTGATTTACAAAATCAAAACCTATTACAAGCTTTTTCAAAATTTACTAACTGATATTTTCAGTTTCGTAATCACAACGCTTTACTACTGCTAACTATTTCATGGATTACATAGAGTTTTCTTACCGAGTCTAATCAGTTTATTAGTACAAAAGACAACTAGTATTATAACACTAGTCTAATGTTGGTTGGAGGGTTTGGACGAATCGATGTTTCCATAGTTGGCTAGTACATCAATGCTATCATTTGAGCGGTTTTCTTCGACTTCCCTCTGATATAACTTTTGTTGCATGGCATACATATAAGATTGCATATTATAAAACTCGTTCTGAAGACGATATCGGTCAAAGTTAGCAATGTTCAATCGGATCTCTGCTGTGTTTAAGCGATATTGTAGCTCTTGAATTTGTGTCCCGTCTTGGTCTTGGATTCTTTCCACCCTTGACAGTCTACGTTTGATGTCTTCCCATCCAGTTAGTGGATCCAAGACTGTATCTTCAACATGAGTCAAGTTTTCCTTCACATAACTCATATCTAAGATGAATAAATCAAGGCGGCGAGCATGAATGGCTTCGGTTTTGGCTGAAATAGCAAGGGATTCATGTTTATCCATTTACCATGCCATACTTTGAACTTTACGCTGAGTTAGGTCAAGGTGTTGTTTCAAGTGATATAATTCGTATTGAGCAGAATTCATGAAAGCAGATGTTATTTTGGATAATCCACCGACTTCATAAGTAGAAATTGGATTTCGGGTTGGAGTAGTATGATTTGATTAGGGAGAGGTTACTGCGATAGGAGGTGGTGATGGTACTAGAAATGAATGGCCTCGGTTTTGGCTGAAATAACAAGGGATTCATGTTTATCCATTTGCCATGCCATACTTTGAACTTTACGCTGAGTTAGGTCAAGGTGTTGTTTCAAGCGATATAATTCGTATTGAGCAGAATTTATGAAAGCAGGTGTTATTGTGGATGATCCGCCGACTTCATAAGTGGAATTTGGATTTCGGGTTAGAGTAGTATGATTTGATTCGGGAGAGGTTACTGCGATAGGAGGTGGTGATGTTACTGGAAATGATGGTGGTGGAGAAACAGCGGGTTCCAGATCATCTTCCGGTTCAACTTAATCTTGTACAAAGTAATCAGGAGAGTCTGGTATACCATCAGCTGGAATTGGTTCCTCCTCTTCCTCGTCCTCTAAATCCTCTTGGTCACTGACCATATCCTCATAAGGTTCTTCCTCATCGTCATAGTCAAGTGCTTCAAGATAGGGATCATCGAAACCAGGAAGAATTGGTAAGTGAGCGGGCATAGCGGGAAGGTGAACAGGAGATGGAGGTATCGACATGATGTCTATAATAAGAAACTATGATGTTAAAACAATTCTAATGTTTATGGGGATTGCTCAAATATTTCAAGTGTATATATCAATATACTAATATGTTCATGCTATTATAAATTATCTTAAAAGGCCATAATCGTCTGGAGGATGGAAGGCACGGAGAACGGAAGGCTATAAAATGCTTTTGTTTGTAAAAGTAGTTATAGTTTAGGTCTCAATTTAGACCCGTTTCCCTATAACCATGGCTCTGATACCAATCTGTAACACCCCCAATTTCATGATATGCAACGGAATTCAAACTGGGTGTTAATTGATGGCATAACAGTCATAATAATAGAAAACGATCTCTAAAGGAGTCGTTTAAAAAGGATTTATCATTCAAATTATTGAAATATATCAGAGTTTACAATGATAGGTCCCAGTTGGTTTCATTGTTTACAAAATGCATCAATATAAAGTCTTTTGATGTCTTTATTGAATGATAAAATAATTATATCCTTCTTGATTTAGTCCTTGCCCCTCTGTGCCAGCTTCCGACATCATGGACCTGAAATACATGCTTAAAACTGTCAACACATGGGTTGAGTGAAATTCATAGAGTTTGTTTGATGGTTGAACACAGTATATTGGTAGTGTGAGTTAATTAGACTCACACCAATGGTTTGAAAACAAAACAGTTATTATTACACTAAGCATCATGCAACCAAGGCGTTAACATGTTCCTATAATAATTGGTGAAATAGTTGGTACCAGCCCTAATAGGTAAAATTGCCGTTTTACCTAATGTTACTCAAATATAGTGCGTTTGTTTGCCCTTAACGGGGCCAACACAAACGGAATTCGTCAATCCCAATAGATCTATTCACAATATTCTTGCTCACTCTCTCTATTGATTAATGGTTCATGATTTAGGGACTTATGTTTGGCAAATGCGGTAACTTAGTGCTAATAAAACAATCATATAAGCATAAAGTTTCAAATGTTTTTGTGTTCATTTTTAAAATAGCATGTATCTCCCCCAAGGGTTTGTAAAACAATTAATTAATAGAAAGTGGGGCTATGAACTCACCGTGAGTTTGATGATGTGTAGTGCTTTTATGAATATGATGGATAAGCCGAGAAACGTCTACGTGCAACCTAAAATGGAATGTTACGAATGAGGTTTGGAATAATGTCTAGAAAAACATAAACAAGCCTATATACGTCTCTATGTTGATCATGATGTAGTCATTTATAGTTTGTTGCTTATAGTAACAGTTTAGTATGTGAAAACGTATTTAGTTCATAGATATTGTACTACTGTTTGGGCCATCATAATTCAGAGGTCATGTAGTAAACGTTCGAGGAGCTAGGACACTTTAAATCGTAAATCCAGCAACTCCTCGATACGTTTTACTCAAATGAAACCCCTCACATGAAGCTCCCTAGTATTGTAGCACTTAGTAGATAAGACATATATATATTGTTTATATGTATTATAAGTGTCAAAATATTCATATGTTTTGTAAACACAAGTTACAAGTTTATTTGGTTATGATTAGGAAATCATAATGGTTTCACAAGTGAAAATAGGGTTTTCACATGTGAAAACACAATCCCGAAGGTTGAAAATAAGTGTAAGAAAGCTTAGTTTTGAATGAAGATTGTTCTATCATAAAGTATATCATGTTTTTAGTAAATATATAGTTTTTATAAGTTCTCGTCGTTTACTAGTGATCATAACTTATTAACATGGTTAAGGTGAGTTTCTCATAGGGAACCCCTGAAAAACCCTAGCTGTCCTCTTGTGTGGGCGATTGTAAACCCTAGCCATCATTCATAATTTTTCAATCGATTCTTCTCTTTAATCCAATTGAATCGTTACTAATCCTGTTTCATTCAAGCGATCTGTGTGTTAAACTCAGATTGGTGGTTTGTTATTTGATTTTTGACGTTTTTCTTGGGCTGAATCGTGATTCTTTAGGGTTTCATTGTCGTATTTTCTACAAACTGTAACATGTTCATGGTTCTCTAATATCGGTTTAAGTAATTAAATCGTTTCTTGTGATCCTGTTACGTTTGGTGGTTTTGAGTGTAAGCTTCATTGATTATAAAACCCTAGTTTTAGGGTTTAATATCTCTCGTCTGAAAGTAACCCTTGAGGGTTTTTGGGTAAGTGTTTCCTGGTCTGCTAGTGTACGTGGGATGTGGAGGTGATACGTGGGTTTTTGGGTTATTGTATGGCATCAATTGGGTCCACTCTAGACACTCCATGTCCTGAGGTTAATCTGGAAGAACTTGTTGCTCGTATGAATAGGTTAACATGTGGGGTTGATGGAGTACCTCATTCTGATTCGAATAATATGGTTGTGTCTGTTTCTTGCAAGCGGGGTTGGGGGTCTAATGTTAAACAGATTTTGAACCCTGAAATTTTCTACTGATGTTATTGATGGGATTACAAGTAGTGGGGAGGGTCTGATTCATGGTGACGATTTGTCGTCATCAACTTACTTTCCTCCTGATTTGTCTAGTTGTAATGTTAACGTGGTATTTGAAGGGGATCGTAATTGCTGTGGTGAGTCAGTTTCTATACCGACTATGAACCCTTTTAAGTCTCCTACATTTACCACTGATTATGATGGTGTGGTTTGTGGTAAGGCTGGTGTCGAGGGTGTCACAAATGGTGCGAAGTCTGCTGGTCCTCCATGTGTTATTAACTACCAGATTGCTATTGATGTGGGGGCTGGGGACTCGGATATTGCTTCTGATTTTGTGGGACCAGGTGAACCTTCCTTGGTTCAACGTAATCCTGAAGTGCTTTTGGTTTCACCCTCATGTGATCAGGCGGATATGGAAAAGGTTCATGTAATTAAAACACTCTAGGGGCGATTGCCTGCCGCCATCCTCCTCTTCAATTTTCTAGCCAAAACATGACCTAAAATCGCCTCTCTACCAATATTCAATCTCTGATTTGTCTTTTTTTTTGGGTAAAAGGGTTAATTCACCCCGGTAAAATTCATTACACCAAAAAACGTTGAAGTACAAAGGATGAGGGTGACTCCCTCATCACAGTCCCTTAGGACACTTACAAAACAACCTATATAAGAATGACACGCCATTCTAATAACTTACAAAATAGAACTTACAACCTACCATGACTATACAATAGAATAAACATTAAGAAAAAGACAATCTTCACTATTGCAGCACCAAGCATATAGTCATGTAGAACTTCCAGCCAACTTCATAGGGTCAAATCCCTAACTTCCAGCAAACAAAAGCATCGATCCAAAAAGAATATGAAAACCATAGAATATAGATCGATCCTCCCAGCCATGATCAATAGAATACGAATGAAAACTCATGGCATCGTATGAATGGGGTTTTGAACAAGAGTCCCCACAAACTTAACTTCCATCATCACCTACTACGACATGATCCAAATACCTTACCTACTAAGAGATCCACGGATGAAACTCTAGCATGAATGAAAATCAATGTATCATGACCAGGCATAGACGAATACATAGGGTATACAACCCTAACTTCCAATAAACCAACCACAACAACCTCGTGATCAGAATCAGGTCCATGAAGTAGATCGGTAACATACAATAGGGTTTAACCCTAACTTCCATTGATGATCGAAGGAGTTGATGAATAAGAGCCAATAAATCTAAAACATCCAAATCGACCAGCAGCTACCAAGCTTGATTTTTGAACAAGAACCAAATAAACTTGACTTACACAAGATGAACTTGACTTCCACTCTCCCAAACCCACGTACCAATGATGAACCACGATCATCACAAAACCATAATATGACCACTATCCACATAATGACTTACATAACACCACCACGATCTGAAGATCGACATACATGAGAGAATGGATTGCTGAATCCAACTTGCATAACACAAAATATAAATATGAGCGCACAGCAACACCAATCACCATATGAGTATATTGGTATGCAATAGATCTTTGGGGACTGTTTTCAATCTAGGAGGTAGCGTAGGGCAAGTTCTAAACCCTAACTAACTATCTAATCGACTTTATTTATTTATTGGTTAGGGTTTCAATCGTTCTTATTTATTGTTGTTATGCGATGAAGGAAAACCCTACTTTTGGGGGTGGTTCTCGCCGGTTTATCATCTATCCTTGTTCGTTTACATGCTTCATGATACGCATTATTATCCTTACTTGGTGAGGTTCATCATGTATGGTGGTTGCTGTGCTATTATGCGAAACCCTATCTTTAGGGTTTCTTATTTTTCAATCGATTGGTGCCTGTGCGTTTGATTTCTTATACTAAGCCTTTTGGTGCTTGGTTACTTTCTTGATGGTGTCTACTTGCATGTTAACTGATTATTATGTTCAAGGTAGTGAAACGCATGAAGGATTTGAAAATACCTATTCGCAAGCTGCTGAGAGATCAAGGTAATCTTTATACCCGTGTTAATAACCTACGTGTGGAACTTGATGAGGTCCAAAAGTCCCTTGATAAGGACCCTTCTAATCCCGTGCTTCGGGAAGAGGAGGCTACTTATCTTTAGGCATTTCGTAATGCCTTACTGGACGAGGAACGTTTTTTGAAACAAAAGGCGAAAGTGGAGTGGCTTCGTGAGGGGGATTCTAATTCTTCTTATTTTCATAATATTGTTAAGAGTAGAAGTCATAGGAGTCGTATTGAGTTGATTACTGATGTTTATAATGTTATGCACCAAGGCAACGAAGTGCCTAATGTTTTTGTTCAACACTATGAGAATTTTCTTGGTGTTACATAATATTTTTAACAAACCTCTCCCTAGGGAAGAATCCGGCCGCCACCTCCATAACTTTTTTCCGGCCATTATCTTCCTTCCAAATCGTTTCTCTACCTCTGGTATGCAATCGATCTAGTAGGAGATATACTTTTAGAGGTGGTGTGCTGCTATTCGTACCCTAGGTTGTCCCTTTTTGGTGTTTCTGAAACCCTAACCAATATATTAAATCGTAGTCCTATAAATCTATCCATTGGTCATTCATTGATCTTGGTCGTTTTTGTGGATTCGTATGCGAAGTTAGGGTTTCGATTTTGGCACTCTTTAGATTTATTATCTAGTCGCCATTAGGGTTTTGTGGGTCGATCTTTCAGTGTATAATCGGTTCTGACTCCTATATAACGATCGATCTTTTGTTCTCTGATTCTCCTCATGTTGCTTATTGATTATTCTTTGAGGATTGTTGTCAGGTTGGATCTATACATAACGATTATAAAACCTATTTTGGTTTTTACATTCACCTTCACTTGTTTATGGTGCTTAATGGTTGAATGGAACCCTAAATTATTAGCGTTTTATTTTACCTGCTGGAAGTATACCCTCTTTAGGGTATTGATTACTGCTAGTACTTTTTTTTAGGCTTGTTTTGGACGTGGTCTGCTGTGCTATTGCTTGTTCATGAATACATGTGCTGCTGCTGTTAGTAGATTAAGAGAGAGGGTATGTTTAACTTTTCACAGACCTGATGTTGAGTGTTTAATTATTTGGTCGTGTGATGGTGAGTGCTGGAAGTTAGGGTTTTTACCCTATTATTGTCCCTTAATCAGGTTATCATGCTGCTATATGAATTGTGATTGGGGTGTACTACGGGCAGGAAGGGTTTGTTAACCCTCTAATCGTATTATGATTTTGAATTTATGATGATTTGATGTTCCTGGGATCTATATGATGGTTGAATGGAAGTTGTGTTGTGGTGGGTCGTTCTCACTATCAACATATGTCATGTTGGCTTGTGATTATTTTGTTGATGACATGATTTGATGTGCTTCTGGTGTGGGTTATTTGACGCAATTTTTGGGTAGGCTGATCATGTTTTATCATGTTAGTTTCATGTAATTGAATGTATGTTAGGCGTTGCATAAATCCTATTGGTTTTTCGTTGGCAGCTTGGTCGTCTTGATTACATAAATCGCTGTTGATGAGTGTGGAAGTTAAGTTTGGGGGCTCTTGTTCAAAACCCCAATCACACAATGGCTTGTAAGTTGCAGTTTGCTGCATTTGTGTTATCTTTCAAGTATGGCTGCTTGCGTTTGGTGATTACATATTCAGGTTGCTGTATGGTTTTCTATGATGCAACGTGATGGCATGGCTTGGTCTCCTTCTTGAATGGTAGATATTGTTGTAATTCCATCGTATTTTCAGACTTGGTGCTGGTTGATTACTTTGAAAGTATAGTCTTTGATACATTGGGAAGTGCAGTGATGTTGTTTATGGTGCTTGATGTTACTACAAACATATTATAAGTTGAAGATCGTTGGGAGGTTTATTGGAAGTTCTACGATGGCTATGTGTTTGGTGCTTCAATAGTGAAGCAAGCTTTTATTGTCATAATTTTTATTCACTTGTATAGTCATGGTAGGTTTAAAGTTTATTTTGTAAGTTATGAGAATGGTGTGTCATTCTCATATTAGCGTCTGTAAGTGTCCTAAGGGACTGAGGTGAGGGATATCACCCTCATCCTATGTACCTCAACGTTTTTTGGAGTAATGAATTTTACTAGGGTGAATTAACCCTTTTACCAAAAAAAAAAGAATTTTCTTGGTGTGGAAGGGAATACTATTCTGTTAGTAGATCAAGGTTTGTTTTCTTCTTCTATTGAGTCGGATAGGGCTGCTTGCATGGTAAGGTATGTGACTAACTTGGAAATTAAGAATGCTATGTTTTCCATTGGTGACAATAAGGCCCCGGGCCCGGATGGGGTCCCCGCTGCGTTTTTCAAAAAGGCTTGGGATATTGTTGGTACTGATGCTTGTTTGGCTATTCGGGATTTCTTTTCTAATGGGAAGCTGCTTAAGGAACTTAATCACACTATTATTTCTCTTATCCGTAAAGTTTCCACGCCTTCTAAGGTAAATGACTACAGACCTATCTCTTGCTGTAATGTGCTCTATAAATGCATTAGCAAAATTATTACTAACCGAATTAAAGAGGGGCTTGGTGATATTGTTAGTATTAACCAATCGGCATTTGTTCCGGGGCGTAATATCTCAGATAACATTCTTCTTACACAAGACTTAAAGCGTAATTATCATCGTCCTCGTGGACCGCTGAGATGTGCCTTTAAGATTGATATTCAGAAGGCATATGATACTGTTGATTGGCGTTTTATTGAAACTATTCTAGTTGGTTACGGGTTTCACAATAGGATGGTTTCTTGGATCATGGCTTGCGTTACTAGTGTGTCGTACTCCATTTGTAATAATGGTGATATCTATGGGTGGTCAGGTTAAAAGGGGTATACGCCAAGGTAATCCTATGTCACCTTATTTATTTACTCTTGTTATGGAAGTACTTACTCTCTTATTGCAGCAAAGGGTTGAGCATGATTTCCATTATCATCATCTTTGTGAAAGACGAAGATACTTAATCTTTGTTTTAGATGATCTATTTATTTTCAGCATGGTGCCTCTATGTTGCTCGGTAGTGTGGTTATGGATGCTTTAGATGAGTTCAAGAATTTTTTGGGCCTCGTTCCTAGTATCCTAAAGAGCACGGCGTTCTTCTATCATGTGCCAAACCAGGTTAATTTGTCCATTTTGAACTTTTTGTCATTTAAGGAAGGTACCCTCCCTGTCAAGAACTTGGGTGTTCCCCTTATCTCTTCACGGCTATTGTACCGGGATTGCAAAGTGCTTGTTGAAAGGGTTCATAATAGAATATCTGATTGGAAGAATAAATTTTTATCAATGGCGGGTCGTTTACAACTCATTATATCTGTGTTATCATCTATGCATATATACTGGCCTCTGTTTTATACTTCCTGTCTGTCATCCATGATATTGAACTGCTCATGCGTGGTTTCTTATGGTGTTAGGGTGATATGAAAAAGGGAAAGGCTAAGGTGGCGTGGGAGGATATTGTAAGCGTAAAGAGGAGGGTGGTTTGGGCATTCGTAGTCTTCATGAATTTAATGTGGCACTTATGACAAAACATATTTATAGTATTTTGACTCATAAGGAATCCTTATGGGTCAAATGGATTCATGCATACAAGCTACGTGGCAGGAGTTTTTGGGATGTTCCATGTACGGGTGATATGAGTTGGGGCTGGAGAAAATTACTTCAAATTCGCCCCACTATTCGGCCTTTTTTCTAGTTCCATATCCGTGACGGCAAGAGGGATTTTATTTGGTTTGATAATTGGTGTTCCTCGAGCCCCCTAAGGAGTTTGCTTACTGCTAGAGATATCTCTTGGTCTGGGTTTTCGTTGAATAATTCAATTGGTGATTAGCTAATTGATGGTGCTTGGAGATGGCCTAGTGAGTGGATTGATAGGATTCTGGATTTGTTGATGATTAACCCTCCGACACTTACCGATGGTATTGCCGATTGGTTTGGATACCTAATGGTGAATTCAAGCCGTTTATAATCACTCATGTTGGGACTCTATCGTGGTAGTGCTAACTTGGTTCCTTGGTTTCATGTTGTGTGGTTCCCTCAGTGTATCCCTAAACATGCTTTTAATCTTTGGTTGGTCGTTAATTGCAAGATAAAACAAAAGATAGACGAGGCAATGGGATGTCGGTACACACTAAACTGCTTCGTTGTCTATTCTGTGATAACCAACCTGATTCTCATGCTCACCTTTTCTTTGAGTGCCCTTTTTCTTTACAGGTGTGGATGAGAGTTTGTGCTCTTTGTGGAATGGATAATGTTCCTCCTAGGTTGAATGATGTTGTTTCGTACCTTATACCTATGTCTAAAGGATGCTCAGCCTCTGGTGTTGTATCTCGTTTTCTCCTTGCTGCTTCTTGCTACTCTATGTGGCATGAACGGAATTCAAGGCTTTTTAAGAAGGGAATGAAGTCATATACTCAGGTGTTTGATGATATCGTTTCTATTGTTCGTTTGAAGATCCTTTCGTTTTGATTCACGAAGAACTCTATGCGGATTCGAAGGATTTTGGATACATGGAAGTTACCTGGATCGGTGATCATTGCGGATTGTTCAACGTCTTAATGGAAGTTCTTCAATGCTTATCTATTTCGCGAAGGGAGTGCCAGGAATGGGTTGTACTCTTTTTCCCTACTCCAAGGTTTTTCCTTTCGGGGTTTTTCTTGGAAAGGGTTTTTAAGGAGGCAAACTTCCTGGGTCATCTTGCTCCCTTCATGCGTATGGTGATTGCGGGATGCTCGCTTGTTACAAGTTTTTCTTGTTTTATGCCTGGTTAGATGATATAATGTATAGCTAGGTTCATTGTGTTTATAGCATGTCATAAACACTAGTTATCAAGCTTTAGCTTGAGGTTAATGGGGTACTTCTGCCACATTCCATTTGTACTTAACATTTTTTGGTTATATATTTACCGGGGTAAAACCCTTTACCCAAAAAAAAACTGATTATTATGGAGTTGTCTACCGACTATATGTTCTACACCAAATGCAAGGTTTGTGTTAGTGTGTTTTTAGAGGGATTGTAAGTCAAGTTTTTGGCTAATCTTGTTCAAAAACCCTAATTTATTCTACTGTCACAAGATATGTTGCGGATTACTTCGTTGTGTGGTCTTGTGAACGATGTTGCTGGAAGTTAGGGTTTAATTAACCCTATGATCGTCACACACTGGTCCTAATGCTCGGTGATGTTTGATTGTAATGTGGTTGTTTTATTCAGGTTCCTAATGATTTAGGATTGTTCGTATTTGATTAAATCATTACCGCCATGGATGATCATGCTATGGAGCTTATTCTGATGTGGTGTCCGTTGGTTAGTGTTTTGATTCAATTTGCGTTTGGTACATGCTGGTTTTGGCTCGTATTCCACTTAATTTGATGCAACAACGTGTTTGGTATATTGGTTTGTCGTTTGGAGCCTGATCTTGTTTGGCTCCATCGTATATGTTCATGATTCCATGGTCGTTTTCAGATGAGTATCATGATGATTTACTTGATGATGGTTTCTGGATGGCATGGATATTGATTTGAAGTTGATTGTGCATGTTTGTGGGTTGATTGCTGGAAGTTCCTAACGATTTTGTTAGGATTCTTGAGTTGTTACCCTAATATTGGCGTGAATTCATACATCCTTTATGGGAATTGGCCTGGTATAGCCTAATATTGGGGTTACATTGAAGGTGGTGATGCATGTATTAGCTGATGGGAAGGAACATGGCCATTTGTTCTTGTGTTTTCCTATTTTCACATCTAGGCCTATATGATTGCCTTTGGTGTCTTATGAAGCGAACTACACTTGGTATGGACTTTTGGTCATCACTTGTGTTAGTTTGCTTTATAAACTTTAGCCATCAAGCTATTTTTCTCTCTCTCTCTGGAGGCAAATTCCGGCAGCCGCCTGTGCTTTTTCCCGAATGGATGTTTACAGGTTTGCTGGAAAATTAAGACCTGAGAAATTCCAAAAATTTATAAGTAGCACAGAAAAAACGAGAGAAAGTAAGATAAGTGGTTTCTGCTCCTCCTGATGCTGTTAGGTAGTGAGTCTGACGCCGTCAGGTTATCCTGACAGAAACTGGTCTGCTGCATCTTTCCGGAAAAATTCTGGAAAAATTACATGTGACAACTGGCAATTTAGGGAGTCTATTTTAGGTAACCGCATTACGTTAAACTAAACCGAGCTTTGCCTTTATCACTATTTTTATCGACCATGGCTTGATTTAATATCGTTTATTGGTTTTTATGATTTGTTTTAGTATTGGATGAGTTATCGTGTTAGTTTTAACTCTTTTTGATAGGCACTATTCGATTCTGCACTATAAAAGCCTAAAACGAAAAATAAAGTAACTTTTAGACCGATGAACGATTTTTTTTTTGTTCTTAGGTATGCAATCCGGCCACCCCTCCTCTTCCTTATTTCCGGCCAAATAAAAACAACCTTAATGATGTCCTCTCTATCTATGAACGATTTTTTTTGTTCTTAGGTATGCAATACATTATTTAGGGGTGTTTTTCTTAATAGGGAGGGGCGGTCTAAGATCATTTTTTATATATCCATAATGATTTTTCCTAGAATCTGATGGTGTTGGGTCGAAACCCTAAGTGGTGCGTTACTATGATGTGTTGGGTGTTATGGTTTCGATCATTTGCTTCCTCCTAATTCCTATAACGGCGAAAACCTTTTTAGGGTTTCTTATCTATCTATCGATTGGATGCCTATTTGTATCATCATTATTTGAATGGAACCCTTGTTAGGGTTTCGTTTTATCTTTAATTCGTTGGTGGTGATTATTATCTGCACGTGGATCTGATGATTGCTGGTACGTGTATGGATGTGTGTTGTTATTGCTATATTTTGGGTTTCTTTGATGTGTAAGTGGGTTTGGAGAGGGTTTTCTGGTTTATTAGAGCTGGTTCGATGTCCCTATGATCGTATTCTATGAGTGCAGATCGCTAGCGGCTCAACATCCTTTATTCATTCAGAATTGGTTCATGATATGTTGGAGTTTGGCATTTCGCGTCTGCTTAATATTAGGGTTTTTTAATCCTTATATTTTATTCATTTATGGTTCGAGCTGCTCTTGGGTTGCATGTATATGGTGTGTTGCTGCTCGTGACATGATTGGTATTAGGATGCTGTTAGTGGCACGTTTGTATGGTCCCATCGCTGATTTGGCATGCGGACTCATGGAAGTTACGGTGGGCTGATGTAGATCATATGGGATTGTTAGGTTTCCTTGCGACGCTAATGATTCTTGTTCCGGTTTAGTATGATGAATGTTATGATCTGATCTACTTGGCTCTTTGTAGGACGTTTGCGTGGAAGCAATGATGGTTTCCTTATTTCCATTCGACCCGTGTTCTTGGGTGATACAGATTTGTTTGTGGGTTGGGTGGGATCATGTGAAGGGAAGATGGAATTTCTCACAGGTTCACGTGCACTTTGTGATGTGGTCGTGGCTTGTGAGGTGGGTTGAACGTAAAGGTTTGTTTTGCTCTCGTTTACGTTCATGTACGTTGTTTCTCGATCTGATTTGCTGGTTTTCAATGTTATTTTGTCTATCTTGATGAGCTTGATCGTGGTACATGGCTTGGTTGATGTATTTTGAGGCTTAGGCTGTTGGTTTTCCTTTAGTTTGTGGGTCAGTGCTTCAAGTTTATTATCGGGGTGGAGGGTGGTTAAAGTCTCAATGCATTATGGAAGTTATGTTTTTGGTGTTTTTACTAATAACACATTACATGAACGCCAAATTGATTTAGGAGGCCCGAGTATCTTTACTTGAGTAGTAATGTATTGTCTTATGTACTTGTGGTCATTTTTGGTTGTTCATTTTGTTATCGGTATGATATGTAAGTTATAAGAATGGCATGTCATTCTTATGTAGTGGTCGATGCAAGTGTCCGAAGGGACTGGGATGAGGGAGTCACCCTCATCCTTTGTACATCAATGTTTTTGGTGTAATGCATTTTACTAGGGTGAAAAATCACTTTTACCCAAAAAACGTAACTTTTAGACCGTAACTCGAAAATTGACAAATAAATAGTCAAAACTCGTGGAAAAACATAAATAACGATAATAGAAAGTCGAATGAATGTCGTGGAACACTCGGGGGACAATATATGAGCTCGGGAATGGGTAAACGGGATAGTTTACGAAAAATGACGACCCCGACCCCTCCTTTTTCCCTCTAGCCGGCGCCCCCTCCCCTCCCTCTCTTTTTCTATTTAGTCCCAAGCCAAAAATATATAAACCCCATCCCTAATTCATTTATCCCATTTGTTTCTCTCACTAAAAACACACACATACACACCTTTCTCTCTCTACTCTCTCTCTCTTCCAAAAATAAGACCCTAACCCTAAACCACCACCACTAGCCACCACTTTCCGGCCAAATTCCGGCCAACTTCCGGCGAGTGACATTACACCCCCACCACCATTAAGTAGATCTCTTTTTCCTCTTTCCATCCATATATAAAACTCTCACAAAAGCCTACATTAACACCTCCAAATCTTGAAATTAAGATTCGTGATTCTAGGGTTTTCATTAAAACTTGTAGATCGGGTTGTAAAAAGGTAAATGGAACATAGATCAAGCTAGTTTTGGCCTTGAGAAACCACGTATGGGTCATGGTTGGCTCGTACATGGTATAAATTTTAGGGGTTTTGGTTCAAACATGGGATTAAAGCTAATTAACACTTAAATAAACATGTAGCTAGTGATTTGGTATCATGTGGTGTATCGTATTGTTGGGTTTTTGCATTTTAGGTCTAGTTTCATGTTTTTTATTAGGAATAGATGATGGGTTTGATGTTTGGTTAATGATTGGAGGTTGATTGATGGTGTTTGGATGTTGTGGAAGTGATTTGGGAGTGTTTGGATGTGAGTATTGGGGCGTACGTACCATAAGACCCACGTATGGTCTTGGTATGGTGGCGTACGTGACCCTCAAGGACCAAGGGTCCGGGTCGAGTCATTGTGGTAGCTTGTGGGTTGATGTTGTTGGTGTTTGGATGAGACGCGTGGAGCCGAAAAGCTTCTAGAGCTTGTTTGGTTCACGTGGTCTTAACCGTGACCGTGTCATGACCATTAGGGTCATAACATTCGTTTCAGGTATATTTGGTTGGTTGATTGGTTGGCGAGATTGATTTGAGTTGATTTGGGATTGAATTGTGCTATTATGACTTTTATTTGGACTTGATATATATATATATTGTCAACTTTGAGCAACGTCGGTGTTAATTTGACTTTTTAGTCAATAGTTGACCCCGACAATGCCGTAACATGGACTTTAGTATAGTTTGGACTACTGATTGATTAAAAGCCGAGAAGTCATGACTCGTGCTTGTGGACTCGAAACGAATAACGATATGAAACTAATATTGGAATTTGACGAAAAGTATATATGAAAATGCTAATAAACTATGAAACGTTAATAATAAAAAGGCTTTTATACCAAAAATACCGATAACAAGACTTATCTTGTTATTTACTATTATAAATAGAAACTAACGACTAAAAATGGAAATGTTTTATAATAAATAAGTAATTAATGATTTGAGTGCACGTTTATCGAAATATGCCAATTATGGGCATTTAATACTAGTTTTAAGTATTTATTTACATACGTTGTGTGCATGGGTTACGGATAACCTAACATTAATAGTGTTGATCCACGTGGGTAGCTGACTTATTAGGTTGACGAATTTAATAAGAGCCCGCTAGGTACGTTGGGTAACCTTATTAATGGGTGAATTATCCTTATGACTCTTTAGGATGTGACCGGTTTATGGGATAATAAGCGACACGAATAAATAATTGAGTTTATCGAGTTGACGAATTCGATAAGGTCTACTATTTTTTCCGAAACTTATTGGACTATGGAGCTTATCGCTTAGATGTCTCATCGTGTTGCATTGAGTCATATATTGGTTGTTTGAGTGCATTCGTGGGATCATATTGAGTCGATACACCCACATGAGGATACCAAACACTAGGACTAAACGGTGAAACAAGACATTTTTGGAAATAACGAAATGGAATACATTGGGGTAGATAACGTTGATTTTGGGAAATATGTATTAAAATTGGATTACATTAATAGGTTGTGCCGAGTCGATAGTTGCTTTGTGCGTGATTAGTCAGTATCTTCGCTAGTGTTTATTTGTATGTTGCTTGCTTGAGGTGAGTTTCATAGCCCCACTTTTATCTACGTTTTTAACTAAATTGGGGTGAGAATGATGCTACTGTTTTTGGACCTTTAAAACTATTTCGATTTGCTTATGTGCTTGACTGTTTAGATAGATGTGCAGTAGTTGTTGCCTTAGTCTAGGGTAGCAATCCTAATGGCTATAACGTGTTGCCTAGCTAAGAGTAGACTTCTACCTCGACCTAGTCCGGGGTTAGCAATTGTTCTAGACTTTGCTACGACAGTGCTGGACTAGAGTCACTGGGGCCCGTTGTGATCTTGGATATGATATGAATTGTGATATTGGATATGATGTGGTTTATGATCGATTGTGTATCTATCTTAAGTCTCGCATAGCAAATCAACTCCTACAGGTCCACTATGTTTTTATTGAATTTAAACCTATGAACTCACCAGCGTAACTTTGACCTTTTAGCATTTTTTCTCAGGTATTTATGGGGACCTATTTTATTAAATCATGTTTTGGCCTAATATTTACATTTTGGGATTAATGTTTTGAATATTTAAATTTGGGATTGGTTTTGAATGTTAAATGACTATCTTGTTTGCTATACTTGTGTGAGATGCCAATCCAGTCGTAACGAAAACTTGATTAAGTCTTCCGTTGTACCGAGATTTGGGGGTGTTACAGATTTGTATCAGAGCTCAAGGTTATAGAGAACTAGGTATTTAATAAACCCTAAACTATAACCACTTATTAAGAAAATTGATCCTCGACCGACGCACGCCCGCTTGCCAAGCCGAAGCTTCTAATTTGATTATGGTATGAACTGCGATTTGACTTATGAGATATTTCAGATTGTTTATTAAGATGTTATGTTTTGGAGATATGATTATTGATTTTGGGTAAACGTGATGCGATTATCGGGATATTACGGATTTGATTTGGATTATCGATATGTTATGATTTTAGGATTTTAAGCTCGATTGATTTGATATGGGATTATGTGATAGAACATAACTTACATGTTTTATTTAAAGGAATATTTTGAGTAATGCGGTACCTCTATTTTTAAATCTTTCATTATGTGATATATGTTTTGGTTGAGTTGATGCGCTTATTAAAACTAGTTGTTTTCGAACACTTATACCTACCCTATGCCATTGTCACAGACTATGCCTTCACTAGCTTTTGATGTGTCTGAGGATGTCCTTGCTGCTGCTAGCTCCCTAGCATTGACTCTCATGATTGTTGCGCAGGGTGATCCCTATGAGATTACCTGTCACTCTAGTTCATCATCATTAGATCGCCCTAGCTCACCTAGGCAGCTCACTTTACATCAGGTCTTAACACGAGCCCAGACTTATATACTTGCTCATAATACTGCACGCATGTCCATGCGACCACCATCATCACCTATCCACTTAGCAGCCCACTCTCTTATGTCATCACCACCAGCATCACTATGTCTTAGAAGACCTAGATCCCCTACTGTACCACCTCAGGATTTACCTGCACAGAGACTCCGACTCATGGACTCTCCCTCTGAGGATGAGGGCGAGGAGGAGTATGAGGTGGAGGAGGAGCATGAGATTGAGGAGCATTATGTAAATGAGGATGAGGATCCTCAGGAGGAGGATGATGAGGATATCCCGGATGTGGGTACTCCTCCATTGCAGAGTCCTGCACATTCTCTAGGACCAGGCTCTCCTTTACCTTTGCCTGAGCCTGATTCTCTTGGGCAGCCTTTTGATTTTGATTCACCTCCACATTCACCTGAGATAGGTAGTCCGTTAGGATCTGAGATACCATCACAGATTGCTTTAGAGCCCGAGGAGTATGGTGAGACGGGTCTTATGTGGGAGAGGATTACATCACAGGGTACTAGGCTTAGTAGGTTGACAGATCGGTTGGTTGGAGTATCGAGGGCTAGTATAGAGGATTTGAGAGTCGATATGGGTACCGTGAGTCGGAGGACTACGATTCTACGTGAGGGTATGCCTGGGAAGCTCCGTGAGCGTTGGGGACTGCTGAGAGGGTTCGCCGGGGATGTACCGAGATGCGCATGAGCGATATGGCGTAGGATTGGTGAGTTAGAGAGAGAGGTCGTGGATCTTAAGAGTGATCGCGACGCTCGGCTTGTTGAGCTTGCATCTTTGTGGAGAGAGGTTGACGATGTTAGGAGATCTGTTAGTGGTATTCGTGATTGTGGCTAGATAGTGTTAGATTCATGGCTTTGTACAATCTTGAAACTAAGTAGTACTTGGTTCGAGATGTAGATCTATCCTAGTTATCTTATTAGTATCGTTGTTAGATCTATCCTTTCATGTATTCCACTTTGAAACCTATGAGTTATGGTTATTGGGACGTGCACCCTTTGGTTAGGATTCGGTCTCTGATTGTTTTGTTATGGCATAATGTTATCCTTGTTGACCTTGATTATGTATTCGAGCATTGTTCGGTGATCCTTGGAACCCAACTCTATTTTTAGAGCGTGAATTGTGAACTTATGAAACTGTTATTATTGCCTTCAGAATGATGGCACCAAAACCAAACCCGCCTAGGAACAACCGAGCAGCTCTTGCTGTTGAGGTTGCCCCCTCCCGAGGTCGTCGTCCGACCCACCACTCCACCGTTGAGAACCCGAACACGATAACCCACCGTAGAAAACCCGAATGTGGACGACCGTGGAGAATGGTCCTGCTCCACAAAACCCTCCACTGAACCCCCACATTGACCACTTGTGATGCAATGTGTCGCTGAATCGCTATCCGAGTCAAATCCTCTAACACCTCGGTGGAACCCCAATGCTGAATCGAACTCGAGGTTGTACCTACAAAGAGTTCGATCTCTCAGTCCCATCGAGTTCGGAGGAACTGAGGGAGTAGTCTACCTAACTAGGTGGTTGGAGAAAACTGAATCTATGTTTACCATTAGCAACTGTGAGGAGGATTGTAAGGTTAAGTATGCAACATTTACCTTGAAGGACGAAGCATTGACATGGTGGAACAACTATCACAGATTCGTAGGAAGTGATGTAGCTTACAGCATGACTTGGACCCAGTTTAAGGCTCTCTTGATCAAGACTTACTATCCTAGGAATGAAGTTAAGAAGCTAGAGATTGAGTTCTGGAACCATAAGGTTAAGGGTACCGACATGACGACTTACAATCGTCGTTTCCAAGAGTTGTCGTTGCTTTGCCCTGATATGGTTCGCACTGAAGCCCTTAAGATTGAGAGGTATATTGATGGATTGCCTTTAGCTACTCGAAATGATGTCATCGCTGCGAAGCCAGTTAATTTGCATGAGGTACCATCGCGCTCGCTTGATGGACTCTTATGTATTAGAAGTAGCAGACAAGGGTAAGAGTGATAGGAGTGATAAGAGGAAGAGGAATGAAGTTGTTAAAGGGAATGACAACAAACGGCACGAGACAGCTAGGGTGTTCGCCATAGGAAATGGAGAGAAGAAGGGTTATGAAGGTAGCAAGCCTGTGTGTGGTCGTTGCAATCGACACAACCATGGACCGTGCCCTAATGTGTATTGGAAGTGCTCTAAGGTAGGACACTTGGCCAAAAAATGTAGATCCCGACCACTTGCTGCAGCTCAAACTGCACAAGGAACGGACTGGAAGGCCACTATTACTTGTTTTGGATGTGGAAAGAAGGGGCACTACAAGAATGAGTGCCGAGAGCCATGGATGAGAGGAAATCCTGGTAATGTAGGAGGGTTTGTTAACCAAGGTGTAGGAAGTAATGGCTTAAACCCTGTGAAGCGTGAGGTTGTGGGAAATCAGGGAAATCAGAGTGCTAGGAATCACAGAGACATGGGAACAACGCTGTGTATGCTATTGGGAAGGAAGTCGTGAGGACCCTAACGTAGTTACGGTACCTTCCTTCTCAATAATCGCTATGCTTCCATACCGTTGATACGGTACGGATATGAGTTTCGTATCCACCGATTTTATGCCATTACTAGGAATTTCCCAAACACCTCTAGGGTTTAGTTACGATGTGGAATTAGCTAATGGAAATAGGGAGAAGATAGACACCGTAGTCCGAGGTTGTACCTTAAGTTTCCTAGACCACCCGTTTAGCATAGACCTATTGTCAGTTACCTTGGGAAGTTTTGACGTCATTATCGGAGTGGATTGGTTGTCGAAGAATGATGCACACATCATCTGCGACGAGAAGATCGTGCGTGTACCATATGGCAGAAAAGTTCTGAGCATACAAGGAGATCGGAGAGACTGTGGAAGTCCTTCCCGGTTGAGCATCATCTCTTGTATTAAGGCCCGGAAGTACATCGATAGAGGAGGTTGTCTTTTCTTGGCTCGAATTTCTGAAAAGAAAAGCGAGGAGAAGAGTGAAAGACACCTTAATGATGTACCCGTCGTTAGAGAGTTTCTGGATGTGTTTCCCGACGATCTGCCAAGGATTCCACTTGTCCGACAAGTGGAAATCCAAATAGAGTTGATACCCGGTGCTGCACCCGTAGCCCGGGAACCTTATCGACTTACTCCAAGATAATTGGAGGAACTGTCTAAACAGTTGGCAGAGTTGTCAAATAAGGGATTCATTCGACCAAGTTCGTCACCGTGGGGAGCACCGGTGTTGTTTGTGAAGAAGAAGGATGGATCATTTCGGATGTGTATTGAGTATAGGGAATTAAATAAGTTGACGATGAAGAATCGATATCCACTACCTAGAACAGATGACATGTTTGACCAACTCCAAGGAGCTAGTGTCTTTTCCAAGATCGACTTAGGATCTGGTTATCACCAGCTTAGAGTTTGATAGGAGGATATCCCTAAGACGGCGTTTAGGACTCAAAGTATGGGCACTATGAATTCCAAGTGATGTCGTTTGGTTTGACTAACGTGCGCTGGTTTTCATGGATCTCATGAACCGAGTATGTAAGCCATATCTGGATAAGTTTGTGATAGTATTTATAGATGACATCTTGATATACTCCAGGAGTAGAGAGGAGCACGAAGAGCATTTGAGGCTCATTTTAGAATTGTTGAGAAAGGAGAAGTTGTATGCCAAGTTCTCTAAGTGTGAATTTTGGATACCGTCCGTGCAATTCTTAGGTCACGTGATAGATAGTCGAGGTGTTCATGTTGACCCAGCCAAGATTGAGGCCATTAAGGAATGGGCAGCCCCTAAGAACCCATCAGAAGTCCGCCAGTTCCTTGGTCTAGTAGACTATTATAGGAGGTTCATTGAGGGATTCTCCAAAATAGCTAAGTCGCTGACCAAACTGACACAGAAGGACATTAAGTATGCATGGGGAGAAAAGGAAGAAGAAGCATTCCACTTCTAAAGGAGAAGTTGTGTAGTGCGCCCATCCTAGCTTTTCCTGAAGGAAGCGAAGACTTTTTCATGTACTGCGACGCTTCGCATAAAGGCTTAGGTGTTGTTTTGATGCAACGGGAGAAGGTGATTGCTTATGCATCCCGACAACTTAAGAAGCATGAGAAAAACTACACCACCCATGATCTTGAGTTAGGTGCTGTAGTGTTTGTTCTTAGAATCTGGAGACATTATCTGTATGGAACCAAGTGTGTAGTGTTTACCGACCATAAGATCTTGAAGCATATCTTAGATCAGAAGGAACTGAATATGAGACAGCGATGTTGGTTAGAACTGCTTAGTGATTATGACTGTGAGATTCGTTATCATCCCGTAAGGCTAACGTTGTGGCTGATGCACTTAGTCGTAAGGGAGAAAATTCCACCATTACCGTCGATCCCTAGGAATGACCATTATTTCGCCTCTACCATCTCAAATCCTAGCCGCCCAAGCTGCGGCATTGACGGAAGAGAACTGTCCTTACAAGAATCTTCATGGAATGGTAGAAAGTGAAAATGGCTTCTTGAAGCGTTCCGACGGAACCTTATGCTTCAAAGACAGAAGCTGGATACCTTTTCATGGCGGAATCCGTGAGTTGATTATGCACGAGTCGCATAAATCAAAATGCTCTATTCATCTCGGAGCCAATAAGATGTATCAGAACCTTAAGAAACTCTACTGGTGGCCTAACATGAAGGCCGACATAGCTTAGTATGTCAGTTGGTGCTTGACTTGTTCTACGGTAAAGGCCGAACACCAGAAACCCTCAGGATTCTTAGTTCAACCTGAACTCCCAGAATGGAAATGGGAACGAACCACCATGGACTTTATCACCAAATTACCGAGAACAGCTAGCGGCAATGACGCTATCTGGGTAATCGTTGATCATTTGACTAAGTCTGCTCACTTCTTAGCCATTAGCGAGGTCGATAGTCTCGACAAGCTCGCTTCGTGACATTAAGGAGATAGTATCGCGTCATGGAGTACTGATATCTATCATTTCCGATCGAGATAGCCGCTTTACATCCCACTTTTGGAGATCCTTACAGTCAGCGTTAGGAACAAACCCGATATGAGCACCGCTTATCATCCTCAACCCGATGGTCAGAGCGAGAGAACCATTCAGACCTTAGAGGATATGCTTAGAGCCTGTGTCATTGATTTCGCAAATGCCGGAGAGGCATCTCCCTTTGGCCGAATTCTCCAACAACAATAGTTATCATTCTAGCATTAAGGCCACTCCATTTGAAGCACTGTATGGCCGAAATGTCGTTCTCCTGTTTGTTGAGCTGAAGTTGGCGAGAGTTAACCTCGGTCCCGAACTTGTCCTAAAACCACCGAGAAGATAGTTCGATTTGTAACCGTTTACAAACCGCTCGTGATAGACAAAAGAGTTATGCCGATAGGAGACGTAAACTTTTAGAATTTCAGGTTGGAGATCGTGTTATGTTAAAGGTTTCTCCTTGGAAAGGAGTGATTCGTTTTGGAAAGCGTGGAAAACTCAATCCCCAATACATTGGTCCCTTTCCAATCCTGGAAAGAATCGGACCAGTAGCTTACCACCTTGAGCTACCATCGAATTTGAGCAGTGTACACAACGTCTTTCATGTTAGTAATCTTAAGAAATGTTTTTCGGAGGAAAACTGGCCCTCTGATCCTGCTGCGCCATCCACGTATCCATACGGCCCATCCATGCTCCCTGGTGGGCCTGCCAGTCTCCACTAGACATGTACCTGTAGGCTTCAGCGGAGCCTCCTGCTCCATCCCCCCGCTGGTATGCTGGCATCGGCTGCTCGTCATCATCGTCATCATCATCATCATCATCCTGAACTGCAGGATGAGCACGAAACCATGCGTAGCCCCCACCATAATCCATGATGACCTCCATATCCTTTAGGGACTTAGCTCTGACTACCTTCGGCTCTGCTACAACATTGAGGTACGTGGGTACCTCCCCGACCAGGATGCCAAGGGACTGAGCTAACCGGGTGACAAACATACCACCATACACCCTATCCTCATACCTCACACCGCTAGCAATCCTCAAGTAATCGGCTAACCAGAATGGGATGTTACAATGCACACCCTCGGCCAACATGCAGTAGACATATAATAGATCTGGTAAAGTGACACGATGACCCGTGCCCTGGCGCCCCGTTATGGTGAAAGTGATGCAACGGTGCACGAGCCTTATTCGCGGATCCCAGATCCGTGAGGCAAGGGTACTCCTAGTAACATACTCCCCGTTGGCTATTGTGTTCCAAAACTGAATTCCCCATATGTCCTCCCTATTGGCAAACCCAGCTCCCAAGTTAGCTCAAAAGACATCACTCTCAGTATACCTTGCTGTATACAATCCCACTCTCCAACCAAACTCTAATACATACATAGCCCTCCATTCTCCACCCATCCTAAACCGAATCCCCTAAAACCCAATGTTATTCCGACACGAAATAATATCCATCAAATAAGATGCGTGAAACTCACGCACCAACTCGCCATACACGGGCTCACGTATCCTAAACAACCTTTCCCACTGGGGATCAGTGAACTTATCTTTCCTAAAACTGTTCCAAAATTCCCTAGCCAGATCATGCTGCTCAAGAAATCCCCAATCCACAACAGCCCCTGAGTCAATGGATTGATGAAGCAAATCATTGTAACGAGTTTGGAACTCTTCCTCAGCAAACACTCCCCATCCAGCAACAGTGTCAGCAATGTTCTGTTGGGTACCAGAAGATTGTCCCTTTGTTCTTCTTGTTCTCTTGCTCATTTTCTGAAACAGAAAATCAAAAAGATTGGGAACAAATGAGTGACATTCAAGCTGTAAAAATTGACATCAGAAGGCTCTGACGGCGTCACGCCAAAAGCCTGACGCCGTCCCACCAAGAAAAATTCAAATCCAACGTTTGGGAGGGAAAAATCCAGGTTTTTAACCAAAACCCTTGACCCAAACACCCCTGCTACAGCAACAATGGTGCATTGGCTAAGTGGTTTAGTCCCTAAGCCGTCTAGGCTTCTCGCACAATCAAACCCACATGATAACACTACTATTTGCCTAATCTTAAGCCTAATTAACAAGATTCATGGGCGACATTTATCATTAATCAAATCAATTGGGGATTTTCGAACTGAAAGAGGAAATCAAAATTGAGCGCGGAATAGAGCAATTGACTAGACAAAGATCAATGTATATTATTTACCTTGTGGAGATTGATGAAGCAAAATGGTAAATTTGATGTGGAGAAAACGTGGTTGTGTGGTGTGGGGCGGATATAATGTGTAGGGTAGAGAATGAAAGAGATGGTTGGTGTTTTTATTCGTCTGATCTGGCTTAGTGACGGCGTCACCCTCTGCGTGTGACGGCGTCACGACCAAATTTTTTCAAAAGAGGCTGTTTTTATTAATCCGCCCGGATCAAAAATCTTGTTACTATTTTTGACAAAGGTTTTTCCTTATGAAAAATCGAAATATCGGGGATGAGGATTCTTTGATCCCGGTTTAAAACCAAAAGAACGTTTCCTTATGTTAGGAAAGTCGGGAAGCGATACGTGCACCCTTCCAATAAATATGTCCCTAGGAAACATGTGGGGAGCGTTGAGGCAAGAATTCAAACTAGGATGCGATTCCTTAATGGGGGTTGCCTTGCTTATTGGAATTGGAGAGGGTCCTTGAATCATTCTAACGAGCTCCAGTATCGCATATACCTTTTCTATCTTTTTAGGTACATTATTCTTTGCGATTTCTTCACGTAGTTTCAGCATGAAGTTGTCTGCCATTTCCAAGAAAGTGTCGCGAGCTTGCCTCATTCGAGCTTCGAGGCATTTTATTTCCTTTTCTTGCATGTTGAAAAATGTCAACATCATGTCCTCGAATTCATCTTGCCGGGATTTTCTTGGGAGCAAAAATTCCTTGACCGCGTTCACATGCTCATAATCACGGGTGGTTACTTCCATTAACTCATTCACTTGTGCCTCCGTGCTCATAAACATTTGTGCTCGGGAATCTAACCCATTTTCATGGATTATTGGATTTCCCATCCTTCAGATATTGTGCTAAGTTTTCGATGACTTCCCAACATGCTTCAACATTGAGGTTACTTAGCCTTCCACCGGCGATGTAATCAATGGTTTTTCGGATGGAGGGACTTACGTGATCCTAAAAGATTTGGACTTGAAGCCAAACATCAATGCCATGATGAGGGACTTTGTGGAGCAAGTCCTTGAATCGAGTCCATGCTTCGTAGAGAGATTCACCTTGACGTTGTTGGAACATCAAGATTTCATTCCTAAGCTTAGTAGTTCTCCCCGGTCGGAAAAATTGGGCAAGGAAACGAGTAGTGAGATCATCCCAACTTGAGATGGAGCCAGCAGGAAGTCGCTCAAGCCAATTACTAGCTTGGTCCCGTAGAGAGAATTGGAAGAGACGCAAACGCGTAGTCTCCCGAGTAGTAGTATCGAGGTCGATGGAATCGACGATTTTAAGAAAATCCTTAAGATGCCGATTAGGATCTTCGGAATGAAGTCCATGGAATGCACATCCGTTTTTTTTGGGTAAAGGGGAGTAATCCTGCACCCTGGTAAAATACATTATCCAAAAAAACGGATGAGAGTGAGTCCCTCATCTCAGTCCCTTAGGACACTTACATAACCACTATATAAGAACGACATGCGATTCTTATAACTTAATATCCAAATACATCTAACAATGACTAAAAATAAAATACAATAAATCATAACTCAAGTAAATACTTGAGTCTTCTTAGTCATCATAGTGATCCAGAATTTGCACATGAAGAAACCCATACCAAGTTTCCCCGCCTTCCAAGTAATACTCCAATCCTTGAATAAGAGCCATTTGATGCAATACCACACTTACCAAAGACAATCCACAAAGTCCCCAACCACCAAGTATGAACACGCGAACAGAACCATACTTGTGAGTTTAAAGGACTCGTACATAAATAAACCTCCATAATTCCAATGTATAAAAGACTATAGTTTCAAATAGAGCAACCACCCCCAAGTCTAAACATACAAAGGAAATAATGCACTTATCTACCAGTCAAATAAAGGATAACCAAGCCACGCCATTAACGTTGAACCATAGAGAACCAACGTGAACATGTATGTACCCAAGGCAAGGATCCAAAATGAGTGGTAACACCAATGCACTGAACCTGCAACTTACAAGCCACGATCATCCCTTCCAAGATCAACCACGGCACCAGCAATCGAATCCCTACTACCAAGTCTGAACATGCGGAAGGACCACAAAAACCCTCTCATAAGCTTTACATGGTTATTTTAAGGGTAAGCGGGGTTTGAGGCAAGGCGATCCCTTGTCTCCTTATCTCTTTACCCTTGTTATGGAGATTCTCACGCTTATGTTACATCTTCAGGTTCGTTTATCGGATTCATTTACTTTTCATCACAAATGTTCTAAATTGAAGATTATTAATTTGTGTTTTGCTGATGATTTGTTTTTGTTTGCCCATGGTGATGTCCATTCGGCCCAAGTTATCATGGATGCTTTAGAAGAGTTTAAGCTTGGTTCTGGTCTTATGCCGAGTTTGCCTAAAAGTACAGCCTATTTTTGTAATGTGCTTAATCATATCAAGATTGCTATTCTTCAGGTCCTTCCATTTGATGAGGGGTCTCTTCTAGTGAAATATCTTGGTGTGCCTCTTGTTACTACTAGGCTGATTTTTAGAGATTGTAAGGAATTGGTGGAAAGATTGTCTAATCGGATTAAGGATTGGAGGAACAAATCGCTTTCATTTGCTGGTCGGTTACAATTAATTCAATCGGTGCTTTCTTCTATGCATATTTATTGGGCATCGATTTTTATTCTTCCTGCTCGTATTGTTCATGATCTTGAACAACTTATGAGAGGGTTTTTATGGTGTAACGGTGTGCCGAGTAAAGGTAAGTCGAAAGATGCTTGGGAGGTTCTGTGTCTTCCTAGGCAAGAAGGGGGTCTTGGTATTAGAAGGCTAGATTCTTTTAATTCTGCTTTGATTTCTTCTCATATTTGGAGCATTCTTACGGTGAAGGAATCTCTTTGGGTTAAATGGATTCATGTCTATAAACTAAGAGATCGTAATTTTTGGGATATTCCGTGTCGTGGTAATATGACATGGAGTTGGCGGAAGATATTGCAGATTTAGCCTCTTATTCATAGATTCAAATGGTATACTATAGGTAATGGTGCTAAGGCTTCTGCTTGGTTCGATTCTTGGTGTTATGCGAGTCCCTTGGCGTCTATTGTTTCTTCTCGGGATATTTTTCGGGCTGGTTTTTCTCTCGGGGATTCGGTTAGTGATATCGTTTTTGACGAAGGGTGGGTTTGGCCCGTTCAATGGTTCAGTCGCTATCCTTCTCTTGATTCGATCCCGGTTCCTCAGTTGGTTAATCATACGGAGGATAGATTGTCTTGGCGTGCTAGTGATGGTTCCTTTAAGCATTTCTTGGTCTCTACGGTTTGGGATTGTATTAGACCTCGGGGCTCTAATTTCGATTGGTTTCATGTGGTTTGGTTTTCTTAGAGGATTCCTAGACATGCTTTTCATCTTTGGTTGGTTATTAAGAGAAGGCTTAAGACGCAGGATATGTTGAGACAGCGGGATGATATTATGTTGCAATGTCCATGACTTGCAACCGGATTCTCATGATCACCTTTTCTTTGATTGTTTATATTCTTCTCAGGTCTGGGATTCATTGAAGGTGTTTGCTGGTTTTGGTTCTATGCCTTCTTCGCTAGATGTTATTGTTAATTTTCTTATTACTACGGCGAAATATAGGTCTGCTAGGAGTGTTGTTTCGAAGCTTCTGTTTGTGGCTGCTACTTACATTATTTGGCAAGAAAGAAACAACAGGATTTTCAAGGCGTAAAAAAGATCACAAGCCCAAGTTGTTGATCTTATCAAGTCCACGGTTCGTCTCAAGCCTCTCTCGTGCAGATTTAAGAAGACGGCGAAAGTGGAAGATCTGTTGCGTGTCTGGCGTTTGCCTTTGTCTCTTATGCATTCATGATGTGGTCTCCTGAGTGCTGGTGTCGGATGGATGATGTGATTTCTTTGGAAGTTTCTTTTGGTTGTTTTGATTGTTCGTTGGAGATCCATCTGAGAGCTGTACTCTTTTTTCCCTCATCCAGGGTTTTCCCACTGGGTTTTTACCAAGAGAGGTGTTTAAGGAGGCAGTCTCACTTGGTCCATCAATCTCTTTCGAAGCGGCTGATGGACAGTTGTGGCGATTCATTTTTCATGCGGTGGTTGTTTCCTATTGGTGATTTAGTTTTTGTATGTTGATTTTTAGTGTCGCTCTCTGGCATGTCACAAGCGTTTAGTATGTAGTGGTTGTTCAAGCTTTTGCTTGAGGTTAATGTGGTATCTCAGCCACATTCCAGTGTACTTCATTTGTTTGTGATTAATATATTTTACCAGGGTGAAGCCCTTTTACCCAAAAAAACATGCGGAAGGACTCGTACACTCAACCATGCTCAATAAACACCGACAGATCAGAAACAAATAAATTCGTACCAACAAACAGCCAAGTACGAGCCAAACAAATTCATGCGACCTGTTGGGTACCGACAATAGGGTTTACATCCCTAACTTCCAATAAAGAACACAAGATTTTTTTTGGGTAAAAGGGTTAATTCACCCCGGTAAAATTCATTACACCAAAAATATTGAAGTACAAAGGATGAGGGTGACTTCCCTCATCTCAGTCCCTTAGGACACTTACAGAATCTCATATAAGAATGACAAACCATTCCTATAACTAGCCTATAAACCCTATAAGAATAAGAACCCTTGAAACCGAACCTCCAAAATCGATTAGCAGCAGCAACAACCAATCACCTAATCAACCCAAAATAAGGTTACTGATCCACGAAAAATGGACTCAAACCCTAACTTCCATTAACGTTAAAGCAGTCACGAAACAAAACCCTAGATTTAAGGGTTTCATGAGTCAAACAAACTGCCAACGAAATAAACAATAGGATTAAACAAACCCTAATCGACATTCAACAATACATCTCTCTCATAAACCCACGAATACAGCACGCGAATCCACAAGGAACTTACCAGGAACGAAAATCCTAAAAAGGGTTACTTCTACTTTGATAGTATGAAAACCAAAGAGGTCTCTGTTAAAACGATTAGGATCATCAAACCAGAATCAATTATAGATAAAAACCAAAAGGTTTTATAGTCGTTTAGGCCAAAACATAGATTGCCCCTTATAAATGTAAATCAGGATAATAGGAGTGATTCAAGACCCAATAGACGATATAAAAAACCCTAAAAAGTAAGTATTCACCAGAATATGATGAAAAACGAATTTGAGTGGTTAGGGTTTCATCCGCACGCCACCACTAGATAAAAAACAATCCTAAACACAATTGCATACCAAGACACGAAGATCGTATAATGGTAGAGAGGTGGATTTAGGAGTTATTTTTGGCCGGAATAGTGTAGGGGTGGCGGCTGGAATCGCCAAAGGAGAGAGAGAAATTTTGAAAATTATGCACATCCGTTTTGCACCAACCGGATGGTATCGGATCGCAGGGCCATAGTTTGAGCTTGATCGGGGAGCTCAATGGTGTTCCTATAGCCTAGGTGGCTTGGTCTTGAGTATTCACCAAGAGTGCGGCCTCTTGGCGTGTCATTTGGTGGTGGGTTGATGAGTGGTGGTTGATTATCATCTTCCATGATGAAAAGTGATGGGATTACGAACAAATTCATGAAGAAGGGGGATAGACTACAAGGAAGCTAAAAATGAGAAAAAATCTTACTTGATAGGAATCAAGCAAGGGAACCTAAACGAGGTGGAAATCTAACTAGCTATTCTATTCCCCAGTAGCGGCGCCAAAAACTTGATACGCGTACAATGCGCATTCGGGGTCAAAGGAAACTTCCATTTCTAAGAGCAAGTTTTCAACCACCTAGGCAGTGAACCTAATCGTTGTAGTGTAGTGTTAGGATAAGCCTCGGGATTGGTATCGTTCTTTAGGGGAATATGAATGCTAGTGAGAAATTACTACGCTAAGGTTGGGGTTGAGGAAGATTATTTTTTATCCTTTTTATATTTTTTTAGAAAATTGAAAGCTACGGTCTCGGGGAATTGGATCTGGGGGGTGGTACTTCTAACAATTACTCTACTTATTATCTAATCTAAGCTAAGGGGTAGTCTATGTCTAATTGATGTGTGCTCGTATGATGATTAAAAATGTGTCTACCTAGATGCTATTACACTCTAGTTATCTTTTATTGATGGTTGAATTGTCACGTCCTTATTCTTAACACGTTGTATCTTCTAAGGTCGTAGGGTATGCCTTTCTCCCTAACTCTCGCCTTTCTCCCTAACTCTTTGAGAATACCTTAAGGTTATTGCCTACAAAATCTCTAGGATTCATAAACTAACTCTAAGGTTATCTTTGGATTTTTTATCCTACAATTACTCTAGGCGATTATAAATTAATGTTCACAAAGATTACTCAAGCATTAAAAACACAATGATGGCCTATTGCAATCCTAAGCCAATTACAATTAAGATAAGAGACAACCAATCAATATTCAATAACTAGGTTTTATAGATCTAAGCAAACACATAAGTATATTAGCCGGACATGGTGAACATGCAAGCATACACACATACAATCGAAGACATAATGAAATCAATGAAGTAAATAACTTATCTTAATGTACAATAGGGTATAAGAACCCTAAGATACTGCCCAAGACATACCAAAATCGTTTTAGGTTTTTACTCCACAAATCTACCTCTCTAAAAGTCTGAAAATTCGAATTCTATATATAGAGTTACAAGTGCGACGACGTCACTTTTTAATTGTGAAGCCGTCGGATCGCCGCCGTTAGGGTTTCGTCTTGGCCAAGTCAACTTTGGGACGACGTCACGTTGTGGTTGTGACGCCGTCAACTTCAACTTCAGACACCGTCTGAATCTGGATCTAGGCCGTTTGGGGTGAGAAATCTTCGTGACGCCCTACTCTTTAAAGCCTGACGTCATCAGGTACAAAATAGGGATTTCACTCCTGAGCCGTTGCAAATAGAGGGATGGCATCCCCCTTTGTCTGTGACGCCGTCGAGTGCACTTCCAGCAGCTTGAGTGTCTTGATCTTGACTTTAGCCATTTTCTTCACATATTCACGCCTTTTTGTCCAAATAAGCATCATTCTAGCATTTTGCCTTCAAGAGACCTAAAAAGTGAAAAGGAACGAAATTAAGTAGTAATGGATATAAAGTGGTCGATTAAGGGCTTAAATGACCCCTTAAAAGTGTACCTTTTAAATCCTTATCAAGCGGCAGCAAAGCACAGTAAAAACGTTAAAGAACCCATATTAAAAGAAACCCTAAAATTTGAACAATATTACCTTCTCTGTAGCAGTTTTCACCAAGGAATATCTTACGATTCATACCTTATATTGAAGATCCCTTTGGTGAAAATCATCCTTGATATACCAAGAATCTTGAACAAAAATTTCAGATCGATCCAACGGTTAACGAACGCGCTATCGCCGTTTGAAAACTGACCTTCAGAAAGTTATGAAAATATGTACCAGATTCGAATTTTTCACCTTTTCTTCGAAAAACCTTGCGAATCCTAGATCGAGAGCCCCTTGGGTCTGATACCAATTCTGGAATCCGATCTAGTCTCATCTAGGATTAACAATATACGCAACAGAATAAATCAAAACATAATTGTTATTGATACAAGGTTTTTCATCATCATCATCATAAAATACTTACACCAACAAGCCCTAACCACCTGATCAAGTGTAGGACGTGTTACCTACTCTAACAATGGTTAAGAAACTCTTAACCTTAGGGCTACACCAAAGCTCTAGTCGACTACATCTTGTGTACTCACATAAAACGTAAAACCTTTATTCTCTTTATATAATAGAGAATTAGGTTTACGAAGGATATTTTCTAGAATAATAAAAGATATTCTGTAATCTTTTCTTTTTGAAATGGTTTTTTTTTTGGTAAAGGGGAGTAATCCTGCACCCTGGTAAAGTATATTAACCAAGCAACAATGAAGTACACCGGATGAGAGTGAGTCTCTCACCTCAGTCCCTTAGGACACTTACAGACTCGAATATAAGAATGACACACCATTCCTGTAACTTACAATAAAATGAACCTACCCATAATGATACAAGTACATAAAATTTACACCACTACTCAAGAAAAACACTTGAGCCTTCTATATCACTGTGGCGCTCCACCATAACTTCCATGAAGAATCCATGTAGAAAAATCCAAGCGATCTTCAGCATAAAATCTGTTTGCTACACAAAGATCCGAATGCAAACCAGAGCAAACAAAATCTGCCATAAAACTAACAATAGGGTTTAGAAAACCGTAACTTACAACTCCATGATCAAGTAACCATCAAATAAGAATCAGTTCACAAATTTCGCACAACGGTTGGTGGAAGACTCTAAAACCACGGACAGAGCAGGAAGCATAAACTCGCTCCAAAAGTGTACATTAAGATGCTAAACCGAATACCCTAAAAAAGCGCAAAAATAGATTTTTGAATAAGAACTCTTCAAAACTTAACTTACAATAATCAGCAGCAATAGGTTTAGAAGCAACCCTAATCGTCCAAATGCAACATCATCATGCCATAGCAGCGACACATAGAGTCTCCTAATCCCTAACCTCCAGCAACCGATCACAAATCCAAATAATAATCACATCGCATAGAACTTGTGAAAGGTGACAACGAGTATCACTCATGACTTACACCAGATAAACAAGACTTCCACTCTCCCCCACCCACGTTTCAAGGATGAACCCAACACATCAAGAATTACCACGATCCAGGATCGACTATCATAGATCAGAAACCACAAGGGTTACATTCCATAGAATGGATCGACCAAACAAAGAACCATACGAATATGTCAATCCAAACTCCACAACCTGATCGTACAACAAAGATAATACCATGAAGATCCATACGATCGAATCCAAAACCAACCAGAAAAACCCTAAAAAACGATTACAAAAAATCGTTTAGGGTTGATAATGTAAACGAATTAGAAAACCGTAATTCATTCATTAACCATAAGCGCATAACAAACCAACAACTGCCATCAAAACACAACTCATAAACCCTTACAAAGTCGATTGCATACCTAGAAAGGTAGAGAGGCGACGATTGTAAAGATTAGGAGCAGAATCGTAAAGAACATATGGCGGCAAGAAAACAACCAGGGACGATTCCAAAACCCTAATAAAAAATACAATCGAATCCCCAAAAACTAGCCACGAATCATTAATACCATACACTAATCTAATTAGAAATCAAATCACTGATAGAAAACATGATTAATAGTGTGGATTAAGGGAAAAAACGAATTGAAAAATATGGGGGTTAGGGTTTCGGAAATCGCCCCTAGTGGGGAGAGAAAAAAGGGTTTTTACTTTTTGAAATGTTTCATCCTTAGTCTTCATAAGTTCTTCATCTTTCATGTGCTTTGTCTTATCAATTCAAATATAAAACCCAACACATGCCCATTGTTAGTTGGAAGAGGATTCTTAGATACCACTAGTGCTATAAATGATTGTAAGATGTCCAAAATAATGGTATGAGAGGGATACACTAGGTCGATCTACGATGTCAAGAAGCATGCTTATGACAATAATGAGGAACAAACACCTCATGGCATAGCTTTGGATAGGAAACCATCTAGATATGGACCTTGGATTAATGGAGATTTTATAGGACCTCAACACCCATTCTTTCTAGAAAAAGAATTTATAAATGAAACACACTCTATTAAACAACAATTGTCTGGGGACACCTAGATGGACCCATTTTAGGAACCTTTTGTATTTAGGAAGATGATTGAATTTCTAGAAGCCTTGCCAATTAACTTAGGGATGAATAGGTAGAAGAAAGAGAGTTCAAAGAAGAAATGGAATTGGGACAAGCCACCAAAGAAGGAGATGGATCATGGCACATAAATATGACAATATATGATCCCGATGGAGAGAAGTTTGAAAAGTCATACCAAAAAAAATGTACTAATAGAAAACTAAAAGAAAATTTTGATCCAAAGATATCCTCAATGAGGAGCTTACTCACATAGGCTAGTACGTTATGAATTTGAGTCTAGCGACAGGACTCGTAAATAAAGAGAAGCGCTTCTTGGGAGGCAACCCATGTTTTTATTTATTTGCTTGTTTATTTTTAATTTATATTTGTTTGTTTCATATATATGTTTCATCTTTATTGTTTAATTTCCTTTTTTTGAATAAAATTTTGAAATTTCTTATTTTGTTTTTAACCTCGTCTTAATCACATATAAAGGTATTTTACAAAAAGATAAGTATAGGGAAGTTCACCTTTGTTTAATAGAATGAAAATCGAACATGAAAATTTACAATATATGATGAACATATATTTTATTATGTTTGTGTGTTTGTTTGAGTCAAAATGCTTGTATCGAGTCACAATGAATGTTTTGCAGGAAATTAAAGGTTTTAAAATACAGATATTTCCAGAAATTTTCTAGAAAACGAAACTTAAAATTCTATCCAGTCAATCCTGACGGCGTCAAATTTACAACCTGGCGACGTCAGGCACTGTAGCAACAGTTTTCCAGATTTTTTTTCAGTCAAAACTTAACTTTTGAAAATTTCCAGAAGTTTTAAAATTCCAGGTTCTGTAAACATTTATTTTGCAAGCATTATATCTTATTCGCTTTCTAAAATAGTTTTTATTATATATAGTGTTTACCGCCAATTTTATGCGAGGTTTCGTGTTCATTTTCTCAGAAATTGACAGGTTATATTGGACAAGAAGATTCAAGAATATATTGGTAGAGAAGCGTATCATTGATCTAATCTTCTTGAAGGAGGATTTAACCATATTTCTATCGTCCATGCTGAGAAAATCAGGGGAGTATTAGTTTCCACTATCTCTTTTATTTTTCCCATTATCATATCTTTGGTACTTTTTAAGAATATTGGGGACAATGTTCAATTTAAGTGTAGGGAGGGAAAAAGAGACACCTTAGAAACTAATCACTCACTTGATATTTGTTTTTTTAAGTAATTGTTTTGGGTAAAAGGGATTTTTCACCCTGGTAAAATGCATTACACCAAAAAATGTTGAAGTTCAAAGGATGAGGGTGAATACCCCATCTCAACCCGATCAGGGTGACATAAATGCACTACACGTTCAACTTACAAACACAAACAAGCTAGACAAAGCTACCTAACAGCAAGAAAACAAAGAAAAGACTATGATAAGCAAATATCTATTTCTTCTTGCGTCCTTGCACCTTGAAGTCTCTAGTGGAACCAACGTTGATCTTTGATCTGGTCGAATACTTTTCAATGACATCATAGTTCTCAAAGACTTCATCAACTTCATCATCACTTTCAGTAAGAATATCCTCATACGGATCATCACCCTTAATAAGACTAGAAACCCCTTCAGTTGGAACTATGTATGAACACGAGGCCCTATCCACCATATTCGGAACATCACCATAAGCTTCATGATCCTTCATACATGACTCCACCATATTCCATCCTTACTAGCATTATGATTCAAAGGTACCTCCTCAAGCACCTTATCATCATCCATATTCTTGTCCATATCACTCCTCAACTGACCAATATTAGTGTCATCCGAAAAATAGCCAAATGCATTAGTCAAAGTAGAGGAGTTACGAATAGTACCCAAAGTAGAGCCATTCACGTGCTGATGAGATTTAGGCTGGTCACCCGCATCACCAACACCCTCCATAGAAGCCTTAGGTAAAACCTTCTTTGAAGTACTAGGCATAGTAACAGGCCGATATTGAAGAGTACCCTTAGGTTTGTAAACCAATACATGCTTAGATTTTACAGCCTTGTTACCACCTTTTGTCACATCCTTCTTTTTATGAATACCATCCACTGTAGCCTTCTTAATCTTACGTGGACACGCATCATCCTCATGATTGAAGATTTTGCATTTAGAGCATATAGGAGGCCACCATTTGTATTCAACATCAAGAACTTCCGAATAATGACCATTACCCTTAGGTAATGGTATAGCAACTTCAATTGATTCCATCATATCTCTTGTAGCAGATAACTCAATAAGAAAACGAGAATAAGAGTAACGACCTCATGGATTAATACACATGGCACTAGTACCAGCATCCAATCTAATAAGTCGTCCAAGTTGTGTGACAATCAAACTAATACCGGCTTCTGAATAAGCAACCGAAGGTACATTATGAATCTTCACCCAAACCGGTACCTTAAAGATCTCCTCCTTCAAGAGCCTTAATCATTAAGGAAAATGGGCCTCGATCTAATAAACCAAGGACCACCCTCAAGAGCCTTAATCATACCTTCATGCGACAAACTTAGCCCAAGCATATATAACATAATCTTCTACGACAGGAAATGCCAACCGTTGTCCAATAGAGTAACCATATAATGTATAAGCAAACTTCTTACACATATCATCAACCAAGAAACTCGGTATGACAACTTTAGCACCCACAATAACACTAGCTGGATTTCGTACAACAGACTCCATAGTAGTGGAATTGTGATAATTAGATGACGAATTATAATCCAATTCCTCTACCACCCCCACCCCAGCTATACGTAACAGATGAACACCATCATTCCCATCAATAGACCGCTTTAAACGCTTCATGCTATCAGTTTATACACTATTAAGAACCTGATCATCGTTAATAGCCTGATCATGAAACATTACACCATCAGAATCACAAGCAGCAGGCTTAAAAGAAGTTGCTACTACAGGAACAACATCCAATACATCAGGTACAACAGGTTCGGAACCGGCTTGTACAGCCTTCGTAACAGGTGATGTTGTAAAATTGGCAGAATTCTTCGCGGTTAAGTCATAATCATTAGCAGTTGGACCATTAACCGATATCTGATGATTATGCTGCTCAAGTCTACAATTTACCGGGACACTTGGAGGATTTTTGTGACATGTATGATATTAATCTCTTTTTTTTAGGTAAAAGGGTTAATTCACCCCGGTAGAATTCAATTACACCAAAAAAACATTGAAGTACAAATGACATGGATGAATCCCCTGCCCTTAGCCCGATCAGGGCGACAATACATGCACAACCAATGCAACTTACATGTAACTACTATATAAGAATGACAGGCCATTCTTATAACTTACAACTATAACGACTACACAAAAATATAAAAATATGAATTAAAAGCTAAGCCATAGTCATTATAGTACTTCCAAACACCTTCCATGCGATCCAGAAAATTCTAAAATAACACGATGCACGTCTGACATCCACATGAAGGATAAACCACATTAAGAAACCCACACGAGCTGCTTCAACCTACCTGCAATGTGTTTGTAGATATAAAAGTCCATGAACACATCGTCCAACGATGCATTGAACATTTGACTCAGCCTCCAAAACAACAATATATAGCATTTAACCAAAATCATGGATAGGTAGCTGACCAAATAATCAAAATCATCAACAATACCCCATGTACATGAATAAAACCAGCATGGGATGAATCATCTTTATGAACCATAAAGACGAACTAAACATCTAGTGTAGATATCCCTAACGGACACAAGACACCCCAAGAATCTCTCGATCAATAGCAACAATAAAAATCAATACCCAATATACTTAAAACAATTCGAGAGAAACAAGTAATAGGGTAACGTAATCCCTAACCACCAATCGGCCACCATGACCTACACTTAATCGCGGCATAACGGTCTCAAGAAACACCATATTAGCATTACGGCAATGGAGAGATCTGAGACCCACCACGACTACCACAAAACCCAAAAGACGGGTTACTACCACATCACAACTCCCGGCTGTACAGAAAGAATCACCCTCAAAGCATCGAATACATCCAGGAAAAAATCAATCATCAACCCTCACAATCGTGAACATCAATCTCTCTACCCATGTACAATAGAAACCAATCCCACACTTATAGTTAATAAGTATTGACGCAAACCATAATAATAAAATCCAAACAGGGTTACTTCTAAATCGTAGATTTAGCATTTAAAGCACTTGATAACCAAAATATCATACCACGTTCTAGTTTAACTCGATTTAAGATAAACCGAATGGAATGAATAATATACACTGGTAATGATCCCCACAAAAAGAAACGCACCGAAAGTAGATTAGAATGATTAGATAAATGAAGCACTAACCCACGATCGAGTAAAAAATAATAGAAGCGAATAATTGCACCAAAAAGAACCGACCCATTAGTAGTAGGCACATAGCTTTAACAAATAGGTAGGGAGGAATCTTGATAATAGCTTGCAATATAACTAACACAATGAAAAAAGTAATATTCAATGAATACTTGTTAGAGCACAAGGTATGCAAGGACTCAATAGCACGTTATTGGTATGCCACATCAGCGCTACATCATACACCTCTCTATAACACACCAATAACTCAAACAACTCTCCATCATAACACACCACTAACATCACCTGTAGGTCCCTCAAAATACCCCACCAAATACACTTCTCACTCACAATAAAAAAACACACACACACAAAAGGTGCATTTGGCTTGAGCTAGTGGAGTGGCTCAAAACACAAAAGAGTGCATTTGGCACAAGTTTGCATGTTGACTGGTAAGGTTGGCACACCAACGGCTCACCAATGGCTCACCAATGGCACCCCATACCTTATGCTCTTAGCCGTCATTCTCCACTTATAGGAGAATAATATAATAGATGATATATGGCGATTTTTAAAATAGAATAAAAACAATCCAACCAATCAACACAAACCAATCAGATCTAACGTTAGATTAGTAACCACAAACGAGAGATTACCAAGAAAATGTATAGAATAGGAAGAATTAGAACCGGATTGGAATGGTTGATGGTGGCTGGAAATCGCCTAGAGAGAGAAGAACTTTTAGGGTTTTTAGTATGATATTAATCTCTTAGGTCGTGGTAGGAAGTAATTATGATGTTTGGTAGTCCATAAGATTGGCATGTCTTTCTTATGTAGTATGTTTGGATAGTACACTGTAGGTGTGTGTCTGTTGCCCATGTAACGGTCCGAGGTGAGAGATCCACTCTCATCCGTTGTACTTAAACGTTTTTTGGTTAATATATTTTACTAGGGTGAAGCCCTTTTACCCAAAAAAGACCATTAACCGAATCCCTTGTCAAACTGACACCAACAGTAGGAGAATTAGTAGTAGCCTTATTTAAAATAAGATCCGATTTCGCTGCACTTCCAACAGTAGCCGATTCAAAGGTCGTACTAGGGCTTATTGTCGAAAGATTCGACTCACCACAGCTAGTACGATGCCCCATAACATCAGCAGTAACATCCGTGCTAGTAGGAATACCACTTGCATTCGTAACAGTAGGACACACATCAAAAGTAACATTAGGATCAAACAAAACCCTATCATTGTTCGTAAACGGATTAACCACATTGTTTCCACTATCAAGATTCTTTAGCCGACTCATGCGAACACTCAATGCATCCAAATCAAGAACTGGACATGTTAAAGAATTGCAGGTCAAACCTTTTCCAAGCTTATTGGATGACGATGTCATCTTACCAGATAAAAACACATGAAACATCTCTCAAACCCCACTTACAATGTCTTAGACAACTTACGAAAACCAAAAAACCCTATATAGGGTATTACGTGCAGAAACTAAGCACCAATCTAGAAAGATACGAACCCTAAATAAAAAGGGATCTTAAAATGTTAAGCACTGATGATCGTACCCTTTATATATATATTAAAACGATAGGGATCTTGAAACAATCCACACGACAAACCGAATATATATAGGAGATAATAGGTCGGTTAAAAAATCTATAGTAGTGATAATCTTTCACTTGGATTAACTGAATTTACGTGTAGATCGGATTTGTTAGGGTTGTGGAGTCGGTTTTTCTTTTGTTCTATCCTTTAATCGCCCATATATCCGAAACCCTAATTATTATTGTTAGGGTTCTTTAATCGATCCTTTTCCATTGATTTTTTAGGCGGTTATCACTAATTGACTATATTTATGGTCGATCTCATTCTTGCTGCACATTGTGTTCCATTCTATTCGATATCCAATTAGGGTTTCCATTTTTATTGTGCAGCAAAGGGTTTTTGGTATTATACTGATCGCACCTCTAAACTTCCTATTGATTAGGTCGGTTTTAGTTATTCCCTATATAAGCAATTATTATGGTTTAATCTTTAGTGATTCTATCATATATCTAAAGTGTTGCGATTAGTATTCTGGTTGGTTTATGCTTGCTGCTGCTATTCTTTTAATCGAAACCCTTTATTAGGGTTCGTGTCTTTAGCGTGCAAGGCTGTGCTTGGTTGGTGTCCTGGTGTGCTTAAACGATCAACAAACCTGTTTTAGGGTTTGGTTATTATTTGTCGATTGGCTCATATCCCTTATTTAGGGTTTGTTATACCAAAAGGTTGGAAGTTGGTTTTGGTTCGTGTATGGAAGTTGTTCAAATCGATTCACAATGGTTGTGGTATAGAGAGATGTTTGTCATATGATGTTTTTAGGGCTTGCTGCTGATTGCATCTTCATTCTTATTTGAAATCCTTACTATAGGGTTCAGCACGTGCAAGTTCTTGTTTTGGGTTCCTGGTTTGTGAGTTAACGTTTGTATGTTGATTGCATGTGCTTGGAGCTAAGGTTTGCTATTCGTTCATAGTGGGTAGATTTCATCAAGTTAAGATTGTTACATTTTGTGTGATTCTGCTACTGTCTCGAATAGTGTTGGAAGTTAAGTTTGAAGGGTCTTGTTCAAAACCCTTTGTATCTTCATGGTGTGGTGGCATTGTCACTTGATCATTGGTTGTCTTCATGTGTTTCACTCGGATTGGTTGGAAGATTGGTTCAAGTTATTATATGCTGGAAGGTAGTGTCGATTAGACCATGGTTATTTTTCAAATTCGATTGGCTACGGATTGCACTCTTATTAGGTTATTAGATTATGCATATTGCATAATACTAATATAAGACGCAAATGAATTTGTTTTGGAATGAGCACTTGGAAGGCGGGGAAACTTATATGGGTTTCTTCATGTTAAAGATCTGGATCGCTATGATGACTTGGAAGACCTAAGTGTTTATATTGTATTTTTATCTTAAGTCATTGTTAGTTGTATTTGGATTTGGTAGTTATAAGAATGGCCTGTCATTCTTATATAGTGGATTGGTTAATGTCCTTAGGGACTGAGATGAGGGATTCACTCTCATCCGTTGTACTTCAATATTTTTTGGTTTATATATTATCAATGTGCAGGATTACTCCCCTTTACCCAAAAAAACCAAGTCAATTAAGGATTGGGCGACACCTACAACACCTACCGAAACCTGTCAATTCTTAGGACTCGTAGGATATTACCGAAGATTCATTGAAGGGTTTTCTAAGATAGCGAAGCCTCTGACCAAGTTAACCTAGAAGAATATAAAGTTCGACTGGGAGACAAGGAAGATGAAGCTTTCCAATTACTTAAGGACAAGTTGTGTAGTGCACCAATTTTGGCCTTACCTGAGGGTCGTGAAGACTTTTTCGTTTACTGTAACACTTCATAAAAAGGCTTTGGGGCCGTTTTAATGCAAAGATAGAAGGTGATAGCATACGCTTCTCGACAGTTAAAGACTCACGAGAAAAACTACACAACACATGACTTAGAACTAGGAGCTGTTGTATTCGCACTCAAAATTTGGAAACACTATCTTTACGGCACAAATTGTACCGTGTACATAGATTACAAGATTTTGCAACATATATTGGACCAAAAGGAGCTGAACATGAGACAACGCCAATGGTTAGAGTTGCTTAGTGATTACAATTTTGTAATTCGTTATCACTCAGGAAAAGCAAACGTGGTTGCGATGCTCTAAGCAGAAAAGAATGACCTAAACCTCTTAGGGTCAGATCATTGGGGATGAAATTCTTTCACCTCTTCTGTCGAAAATTCTTGACGCTCAGACTGAAGCCCTCAAATCTAAAAATCGACCAAATGAGAAGATCTACGGCATGCCAGATAACGAGAATGGTTTTATGAACAGACCAGATGGGATGTTATGTTTCAGGGACAAGAGTTGGGTCCCACTCTATAGAGGGATACGAGATCTCATTATGCATGAATCTCACAAGTCCAAGTACTCCATTCACCTTGGATCTGATAAAATGTATCTTGATCTGAAGAAGTTATACTGGTGGCCAAACATGAAGGTAGACACTGCGACTTATTTCAGTCGGTGTTGTTCGAAGGTTAAAGCTGAACACCAAAGGCCTTCAGGTCTACTGGTACAACCATAGATTCCTGAATGGAAATAGGAACGTATCATAATGGATTTCATCACCAAATTTTGTTGAGAATTAAAACACTTGCCATGTTACGTTAGTGAAGCAAGTTTTAATTCCATATTTATATTCACATGTATAGTCATTATAGGTGTAAATTTTATTTTGTAAGTTATAAGAATGGCGTGTCATTCTTATATGGGAGTCTGTAAGTGTCCTGAGGGACTGAGATGAGGGATGTCACTCTCATCCTTTGTACTTCAATGTTTTTGGTGTAATGAATTTTACCAGGGTGAATTAACCCTTTTACCCAAAAAAACAGTACTAAATAAGTTAGTACTGCCAGAAGACTTTGTATTGCTACGTCTGCTAGAATGAAGACTTTTTTTGATACACGTGGAGTTCATCATGTATCTACAAAAGATGGAGTTGATGTTTTCATGCTGGTTGAAATGGAATATCCGTATTCTTACTGTGATGTTGGCTGCTAAACTCATAGTGGATGAAGAAACTAACATGGCAAGGGAATTACTGAGAAAGATATATCAGCATGCTGAAGAAACTATGAAAAGAAGATAAGTGTTTGGAAGAATCCCCACAAGATCAAGGTTGAAGATTTAATTCAAGAAACTTGTTGATTTGGAGATAAATCACAAGTTTAGAGGAGGATTGTTGGGAATTAAAACACTTTGTACTACTGAATACACTAACAGTACTAAGTAAGTTAGTATTGCTAGAAGACTTTGTACTACTACGTCTGACAGAATGAAGACTTTGTACTGCTAGTGTTAGAAGGCTTGTAAAGTGATATGTATAGAATAGTGATAGTCCGATCAATGTTAGAACGCTTCAATCTTATAGTGTTAGAAGGCTTGTAAAGTGATATGTATAGAATAGTGATAGTCCGATCACTCGTGTTATCTGTTTAATAAGATTGAAGCGTTTTGTGTTAACTGTTTGTTCTAGTATTGTCTCATACATAGTTATATTCTTCTGAGTATCAAGTAGTAGATTTCGCATACTATTTGGTATACACTTAACGTATCCTAGCACAAGGCTCAAGTGTGTTTTAGATCCTCACAAGTGATATCAGAGCCAGCTTTGATACTTTGATTTAGAAGGTTCAAACCAGAAGAATTCTTTATTCCTTATAAAGAAGATGGACATGAAGATAACTTAAACTTCTACCACAACTAAGTTGTTAATGCTGAAGAAAAATGAATATGAGATGTGGAGGCTCAAAATTGAGCATTACTTTCAATTGCAGGTGTAACCACTCGCATTTTTAGGTTACTTTTCATTTTTGAGAATTTACTATTCACTTTTACTATTCACTTTCACTATTCATCCCGTAAAATTTTTATTTCACATTCTCGTAAGATAAATTATTTTAGTAATATCCTGAGAGTTTGACAATCGTTAGATCATTATCGCAAAAGCTATTAAGAAAACATCGTCTTAAAGTTTTGTTTTGGTCGGAACACCATTTAAACATCACGCGCATAACGAAAATCAACTCTGATGATTTTCCTCACATCAGATTAATTTTTAGATTACTCATAATCAATTAGAGAATTTTTAAGATTTCATTTAAATGTTACCAAATAAACCCTGAGCCGTACGAGACTAAACTTACATTTTAAACAATTCTACTTAGACCCAGACTTAACCATTCCTGCACTGTGTTTTCTAAGATGTTTTGACACTTTTACATTTTTTTAGAAAAGTCAAACATATTTCCCTCCTCCTTTGACCATAAAGAAATTAACCTTGTACGTTCTACATTTTGCTTAAATCGCGTAACTTTTAGACTTCACGTATAACTGTTAAGTTATCCCACGTATGACGAAAACCACATTTTGACATCTCATATCACTTTTAGACTAATTTTAGTCTACTTTAAATAAATTCACGGTCATTTTCCTGAAATCTCGTTTTTTCTGATAAATTGCGAATTACGCGTTTTTGACCCGTGTTTCTAGCTTTAAGCAGCGTTTTTGCACCCAATGAGACTTATCACCCACTTTATATTTTTAGATGGAGTATAATGATGAGTTTCATCATTCCTGCAAGTTTTGTATTTTTACGATACCCGGTTTTACGTTTTATGGCTTAACAACTTAAGGTTGGCATTTAACGGAACCAAATCTTACTCTAAACTCAAGATATTATCAAGACTTATCATCTAAGCCTTGTCACACTATGTGACTTCCTCTTGGGGGTGATTCACCCTTCATGTGTCTTAATCCTAACCATGGTTCATTTAGATCATTACATGTGTCCTAACTTAACCATGGTTAACATTTAACCCAATATATGATTAACCAAACTTACCCTCCTATAAATAGCAAGTGAAAGACCTCCTAAAAACTCGCATACTCTTCCTTTGGTCGTTCATAGCATAAATCAATCATATATTCTATAATTTGATCTATAAACTCCAAGTTTATGCAAAGAAGTTTCAAGTATCAAGTTACTATATCAAATCTCTAGCAAGTTTAAGTGATCTTCTTAAGTTTAGATCCACTCAAGTCACTTAGTACTTCATCACCAACTCTTCAAGATTGCAAGCGTGCCAAGGTGTAGAAAGCTAGCTCAATCCAAAGTCTTAAGGGTTCAATCAAAGTCCTATCCTTACTAAGTTACTCCTTTCTTAATTGAAAGCCAAAAGTTGTAAGCAACTAATCACCACTATCATCTCATCTTTATTATTCATAATCTTAACAATTTCATGCTATATATATATAGTTACTATGTTGATTCATGATGTACATATACTCAATCACATGTTTTAATTCACATATTGTCGTAAAAGTAACAAACTAGTAAACTAATCATATTCTATACGTTTGAAACCATTAAAACCAGTTACTGTTGATCCCAGTTGAGCAAATGATCTAATATAGAAACTGACTTAGAATAAAAGCTTATTAAGTATTACGCGGAATTTAACACTTAATCTTAAGAAGAAGAACAGTTAACATTCAACACCTCAATATTATTTATTAATACGAATACTCTTACAGTATTAGGGTTTTGCAACCTTGAAGTGTATCGACCTTAGATATAAAACTTACATATATCTAATCTAACCTAGGACCTCCTTTTATAGACTAAGGAGTCCTTTACATAATACAATACGTAACCTACAAGATAAATATCTTTACCATATTTATCCAATACAATAAACTAAACCGACTATACAAGACACTAGCAGTTGTTACAATATATAGTCCGTGGTTACACACTACTACTAGCCGTGGTTGTCTTCATCAGCGGTTACATTCTTCTGTCCGTGATTATATCAAACTTGTCCGTGGTTCCAGTACTTAAAGTAATTCATGATTCAAGGAACCAAAAACCCAACAATCCTCCCGTAAACTTGATACATTCCAACAGAATTCTCAAGTTTCCTTTAAGCTCAAAACATCTGAATTGGAGGATGTAACCAAACACTTATGAGATTTAAGTATTGTCTCATATTTCTTCAACAAATCATAAGCTTGACCATCATAGGGTAACAGCATCTTGATAATACCAGGCTTCAACATCTGAGCAATAATTCCTGGATATTTATTCAACTGAGGATATTCACCTTCTACAAGCATATGAATAATCTTTCCAGAAACAGTTAAAACATGAACTCCACAAGTTTGATATAAAAACCATCTTGTTACAATACCATTGTAGAGTCCTTTCCACTCAGGTTCATCATGAGTTGGTTCAAATAAAATCTTCAAATTATAATAGACCAGTCTCTCATGATAATCATTAGGATGTACTTCACCAAACTTATTCTTGTAAAGTATCCAAAGATTCATCAAATCATCTCTTTCAAAGTACTGAAGCATCTGTGAAAAGTTATTATACTCATAAACTTCGTTGTTGAGTCTTTGAATCTTCCAAACTCCTTCACTTCCAACTTTAAGCTTAAACTCATAAGAAACAATTTGATTACCATCTTCAACTAATTTCAATCTTTTAGAATCAGATGTTTCTTGAACCTCAGATTTTCGCTTTCTTTTACTTTGAATCCACTCATCATCCTTCTTAATCCACTCTTCATCATTCTTAGAATTCATTGGACAGTAATCATCATGATTAATCTTCATACATCTTTCATAAAGCCCAAGAATTCTTTCAAATGAACATTTACTAAGATTTTCATAAATGTGAATGCCTGAATTCTTAATAATTTTCATTAGTACATTCCTCATCTGTGCCATTGAAGGAGGTTTCTTTCTTATAACTTGCTTCCTTTCTTTACCAACCTTCCTTGCCCATTCACCCAAAAGCCTAGCTTTTTCTTCATCATCCAACAAATTCCATTCTTGTGCCGTATATTCATCATGTATTTGTTGAGAAGCTTCAAGAAAGTTTTGTGATTCATACCATATAGCTAACCATCTCTGACTAGCTTCCTCTTCAGCTTGCTTTCTTTTCTCTAAAGCTGCTTCTTCTTCAGCTACTATGTTCTTTGCATACTCTTTATCATAAGCTTCTTGTTCTGCTTTAGATTTAAACTTCAGCTCTGGTACTGCAACCCCTTTACCTTTTCCAATATCAGATTGAACCACTTTCTTCTTCAAAGGTTCACCAATAACTAAACTTTTTCCTTTAGATTTGGGTTTAGTTGCAGTAGATTGAACAGATAAAACAGGTGCAGTCACAGGTGCAGAAATAGATGAAGTTTTGCTTAGATTTATCAATGTACTTGAAGCTTCTTTCTCAACTTCTTTAGACTTAGGTGGTGATACAGAGAGAGTAGTGACAACAGTGGAAGTGGTTATGATAGCAGTGGGTATGATAGTAGTGGGTATAGTTGCCATATCTGAAACTGCAGCAGTGGTTACAAGAGTACTAACCGTGGTTTCAGACATACCATCAGTGTTTGTGTCCTGCACTACTTCTTCTACAACATTCTTCACATTTTCAAGAACTGCCTCATTCCCATCTTTATCAGATACCAAAAATGTTTGATCTCCACTATCAACATCGTCTTCCATAGATACATTAACAACTACATCAACAGCCTCCCCTGAATTCAATTCAGTGAAAAGACTCCTAGTATCTTAAAGGTGTTATGTTTGTCATAAACCATTATATATATATAAAGGTGATCTTCTTAACACCTTCAATCCTTAGGAGCTCGACATTCCCTTGCAAAGTGACCCTTCTTCTTGCAGTTAAAGCACTCCATCTTGCTTTTGTCGAACCCAGCTCTTCTTTTAGCATCATACTTGACATATCTTCCAGTCTTCTTCAGAAATTTCCTTGCTTGGAGAGTCAACATTTCCATTTGCCATTGAAGATTAATCTCCTCAAGATCATCAGGATCAATTTCATCTAGATCTTGATTCAATACATCAACACTGGTGGTTAAATCAGACAGAAAAGCACAAATTGCACCATCACTGACAGTATCACTAACCATGGTATTGTTTGTAATAGTTGTGGTTATTCCATAGGCAGCAGAGGATACATCATGTGAGCTTTTGTGATTAGTTGAAACAAAAGCAATGTTCTGATTAGCAAAAGATGCACCAGCAATGGTATTCTCAGACTCATAAACCTTCAAGTTGTTGAAGAGATTGTCCAGTGTCATCTTATCAATGTCATCCTTGTTCCTCCACACAACAGTATGCATAGCCCAGTCAGGTGATAAACTTCTGATGAACTTAAGATTAATATCTTCTTGAGCAACTTTGTAGTCCACTGACTTCAATTGGCTGATAAGCTTTTGAAGTCTGTTATAGGTGCCATCAAGTTTTTCTCCACTCAAAGCAGTGAAGTTTTCAAACTGATGCTTGAGCATATTTTTTCTTGACTTCTTTGTGGCTTCATTACCAGCAAACCTTGTCTCAAGAGCATCCAGTAACTCTTTAGCAGACTCATATTGTTCAAAATCCAAAGCATATTGTGACAACTCGTAATTTCAGGTCATTTTACAAACTTTAAAAGTTTCACTATTTCATCATTTATCGTAAACTACGTTTACGAGTATCAAATTCGCGTAATCTTAATGGTTTAGCTGCGAATTCATGAACATATCATCAAGGACATTTCATATAGACTAGATTTAGTCTACATAACATTAATAACATCATTTCATATCGGTTCATGCATGGATTTGCATTTATTCATTAAACGTTTATTTTTCTTATTAAATAAACGCTATCGCGTAAACATTATTTTGAAACATTGATCCGACACTTCCAAAAATAATCTTAATATATTTTTATACTCATTTTAAGACTATAAAAATTATATCATTAGTTTACCCGAGGTTTTCAATTTATTTCGTATATAAATTGTTAAATTTATATAATTACGACGGTTTTCTTAAAAACAACACGATAATTATTATTTCATTCAAATTTTGTAAGAAATGTATTTTTATAATTTTTATGACTTCAATATATTTTATTTTGATCCGTTAAAATTTATTTTTAGCTAACGCTACCCTAAATACTTAAATAGGTACACAAGTTATCAACTACACTTACATATTATTATGTTTGCTTAATTAAAATACATTATATCATACAAATGCATTACCCCTTTTATTTCTTTTGGGCATGTCGACACACATGATGACACACATTTTTCTTAGTACAAAATATCTACTTACATGATACTTACAAGTTTTTATATTATTCTTCAACACATAGCAAACACATAACTCAAGGTGAAAAACAAAACAAATATCCTCTCCTCTCCTCCATAACCGGCCACTCTAAGAAACATGGAGGAATCCATAATTTTTTTCAAGATCAAGTATTATCAAGTCCTATTAGTGATCTATGTAAAGGTTTTGAAATAAAAACCTATAGATTAATAAGGTTTTCATCACTTTCTTTCACATAATCATACAAGTAAGCATTTCATGATCATCATAATTCTTTCATATTCATTTTTATGCTATTTCATCATTTTTGCAAGAAATCATGCATGTTACATATGAGTTTATACCACTTTTAAAGTTTTTATTACTTATATTGAAATATGATCATCCTATAAATTATCCCTTGTAATATATCACTTTTGGTGATGTCTAGGAACCCATGACACCCTAAGAAGGTGTATGGTAGAATTAGAATAGCTTCGGAGTTGTTTTGAATTGGTTAGAATAGGTTTGGTGCGAGAAAAACTCATTTTGACAAGTTTAATTAAGGGTCTGTCCATATTTTTGAAATCTGGAAATTTCGACAGTTTGTAAAAATATTTTGGGCTAGATATTCAGAAAATATACTTTAAAACGAAAACGTGGCCGCTTGAACGGGTTAAAACGGAGTTATAACGAAGAAGTTATGAATTTTCCAAGTTTGACGACGAAAATTAATTGTTTCAGAAAATTCAGCATGCTGTCTCGACTTTTTACGAGTCAAAAATGAGTCTTAAGCGTTGTTAAATGTGTCGACTTATCAAAAATATATTAGTATATGTTATCAAGATTCCGTGGATATAAAGAACGTAGAAAACGGACTTATAACGACTAAGTTATTCACATTTTAAACAAGTTGCCGTAACTACTTTATTATAAGTAAAACTAATATATTTCTATTAGACAAATATTACGGCCACGAAGGACCATGTTGAGGGTCGTTTTTAACACGGATGTAATACTTTTTGTAACATGATGTCTTCTAGTAAAAGTAAGTTCGCCAAGCATATTTTTCAAAATGTCCGACCGTTTGTCAAGCGGAGTTGTAATGAATTATATACGGTCACTTAAACTTTGCCGAAAACCACCCTTAAACAATATTTTGGACAAAAGTACCATACTTTACCTATATTTTTCTCCGTGATCGAGACCTCTAGGATGAAAACTTAAACACTAAAACTTTGAGATAATGATACAAGCTTCCTAAAACCGTTGAGTTCGTTTCCTAACACTCGACGTGCACCATTTTACGACTAGCTTTTCGAGGCCGTTTTAGTCACTTTCATGAAATTTTCAACGACATTATTTTACGACGAAAAGTTATAATTTCATAATAAATCATTAAATGATTATCGTAGGATATCATTTCAACGTAAATACATGTAAAGTAATTAAAAAATGGTCAAGACATTATAAGATTATTTTTCGACGATAAGTGTTATTTTCAAAAATTCACAAGTGGTATAGATATCATCCGAATTGCATGCATAACATTACATCATAACTTATTATGTATCATATCATTCATAATAGGTCAAGTTTAGAGATTCACGCTACATTTCGGTGTATCCACTTTTGTCATCATAATCATTGCAACAGGTGAGTTCCATAGCCCCATTTTCAATTGTTTTTATACTACTTTTGGGGGAGATACATGCTCATCAACTTTTATGACATTCATGATTATATGCAACTATATGTTTATCTGAACTGAATGTTTAGTCATATTCTATATCATAAATCACGGAGCTAAATGTCTTGGTATAATCGTTGAGCTAAATGTCTTGGTATTATCATTGAGCTAAATGTCTTGGTATTATCATTGATCTAAATGTCTTGGTATAATCATTGAACTAAATTTCTTGGTATAATCATGAACTAATGGTCTTAGAATTATTTGAAACAACACTCATATGTGTTATATCAATTGAATATTGATACATTAAGTAATGTAATGTTATGTGAATTCATTTGACATCATGCATTTGAACATAAACTATACATATTTTGGCAATGGGTTGTAAACACACAAGCTGCAAGTTTTGTATGGGCGGAACTTGGAACTGAGTGGATTTGCAATGCCTTTACTGCATGAACATTCTTTAAAGGCTTTACATTTCAACGCAAACTCTATGAACTCACTCAACCTTTGTATTGACACTTTTAGCATGTTTTATCTCAGGTATCTAAGGCATTCACTTCATGGCATGCATGTGGACATATCATAGAGTCGTGGTGACGACGCGTCTCACTTTGGTTTTATGAACTTTAAAACATCGTTTGTCTTGTATCAAACATAATTCCGCACATGTCTAATTTCATTTGGGACCTACACTTTGTAAACTCTGATTATTTTATTAAATCAAGCGATGTATTTTACAAACGACACTTTAGGTCGTTCAATATAACTGTGATTGTGATGCTATGACAGTCAACCCCCAGGAATTCCATTCCGCTGCAAAACAGGTAATTTGGGGGTGTGACACATATTCATTAGGTATTCCCATAGAGAGAATACTATGAGCTTTAATCTCCATCTTTCTCTTTGCATTGTCAATCTCACTAAAAATGGTTATTTCTTTACCATCATCACCCTTCCTAGGAAGAGTATCACCTTTTTCCACAACATCCCAGAGAGCATAATCAATCATGCGAATGTATTGCCTTATTCGCATCCTCCAGATTTGGTACTCACCATGCTTGAGCATGGGCACCTTTGAAGCAGTAACCATGTGTGTTTCGTCAGACATCTTATCTTACTTTAACAAAACTTAACTTGACCTCTTCTTGATTACAGTTTCTAGATCACAAGCTCTGATACCACTTGTTGATCCCAGTTGAGCAAACGATCTAATATAGAAACTGACTTAGAACAAAAGCTTATTAAGTATTACGCGGAATTTAACACTTAATCTTAAGAAGAAGAACAGTTAACATTCAACACCTCAATATTATTTATTAATACGAATACTCTTACAGTATTAGGGTTTTGCAACCTTGAAGTGTATCGACCTTAGATATAAAACTTACATATATCTAATCTAACCTAGGACCTCCTTTTATAGACTAAGGAGTCCTTTACATAATACAATACGTAACCTACAAGATAAATATCTTTACCATATTTATCCAATACAATAAACTAAACCGACTATACAAGACACTAGCAGTGGTTACAATATATAGTCCGTGGTTACACACTATGTGACAACCCGTACTTTCAGGTCATTTCTCGACACGATTCATGTCTCATTATTTCAACATTTATAGTAAACTTGGTTTACTTGTTTCAAATTCGCGTAACCTTGGAGGTTTAGCGGCGAATTCATGATCATGACATCACGCACATTTCATATGGACTATGATTAGTCTACATTTCATTGACATCATGAGCATCTCATTAGTACATTCATGATATTTCATTTCACTTTATACGCGTAATTTTTATATTTAATAATCTTTATCGCGTGAGTTATTATTTTGAATATTTAACCCGTTACTTTCAAAAATGATCCCGAGGTATTTTAAACTTACATTTAGTTCATAAAAACTATATTTTTAGTTTTCCTAGTGTTTCAAATTTATTTGGTACTTAAATCGTTAAAATTAAATTATTACGTCGTTTTTCTTAAAAATTGTACGATAATTATTTTATCACCCAAATTTCACAAGGAAAGTATTTTTACAATTTTTATTAACTCATTACATTCTATTTTGATTTATTAAAAACTTAATTGTACCAAAATTTTCCAATTTCCTATACTTGTACATTTTCTTACACTTTTACTACACTTTCTTACAAATTATATACAAGTAAATGCAAGTTGCATTTGATAAAAAAATATATATATTTTTGGTGGACAAAGCCCCAAAACCGGCCACTAGGAGGGGGGGGTATTAATTGATTGGTAAGGCTTTGATTTTTCATGTTTCTACTCTTCCATAAAAGTCTTACATGACTAACAATAATTCTCATTCATTCACATACTCAAAAGTGTTAGCAAGAAAATTCTCTCCTCTCTCTTTTGGCTCTCAAGAACCGGCCACTCAACAAGACCCCAAGGGATCAAGAGTTTTTGCAAAATCAAGTGTTTACAACCTAGATTATATCCTTTATATGGTTTTGAAATAAAAACCAAGGATATTTAAGTTAATCCTTGTTACCTACACCTCTTCATTTCTCTTGTAAGCATGTTTTCATCATTTTTATGTTTCCTCTTTCATTTCATATGTTTCTTATCATTTTTGGAGCTTTTATGCAAGTATTGTGATTTATACCATTTATGTCATGATTTTTAAGTTATATATATACCTAAGGTCATCCTATAATTACTCCCAAGTTATTCTTTGGTCTTGATGGTGATTAGGAACCCATGACACCCTAAGAAGGTGTATGGTAGGATTAGATTAGTTTTGGAGTTGATTTGAAGGGATTAGAATAGGTTTTGTCCGTGAAAAACTATTTTAAGTAAACTATATTTTGTATTCTGTCCTTAAATCGAATTTCTGGAAAAATCAGCAGATGGTACGAAACTTTGGCCTTGATTTTTAGAAAATATACTTTAAAACGAATCCGTGGCAGCTTGAACGGATAAAAACGGACTTATAACGAAGAAGTTATGGATTTTACAAGTTTGACGACGAAATATATTATTTTCAGAAATTTCAGCAACATGTTTTTAGTGTTTTTGGGTCAAAAACGAGCCTTAAGCTTCACAAATTATTTCGACTTCTCAAAAATATATTAGTTTACTTCAATACGACGCTAAGGACATATAAAACGTAGAAAACGGATTTGAAACGACAAAGATATGCACTTTTCTTAAACTTGCCGTAACTAATTTTCTGCACACAATTGGCCAAAAACCACCAACTTTAACCCTTAATATCTTTATGTTCGAGACCTTTTGAACGAAAACTCCTGAACTGAAACTTTTAGATATCGATACAAACTTTCCAAAACAGTCGAGTTCGTTCTCTAACGATCGACGTACACCATTTTACGACTAGTTTTCCAAAGCCATTTTTGGCAATTTCATGATTTTTCCGACGACATTGTTTTGCGACGAAAAGTGGTAATTTCTCTAAAAATCATTATAAAACCATTGTAGGATGACATTTTGACGTAAAAACATGTAAAGTCATTTTTGATTGGTCGAGACGTCAAACGAGTATTTTTCGACGACGAGTAATATTTTCAAAAAAACCCGTAAATGGTATAAATTACATACGTAGTGCATGCATAACATTACATTGAAACTCATATCATATCATATCATTGGTACTAGGTACCGGATAACGCATCACATTATACCTCGGTGTACTCACTCTTGTCATCTCGTCAGTTTACCAAGTGAGTTTCATGGCCCCTACTTTTACTTGCTTTCATAACTGTTTTGGGGGAGATACATGCTCAAACTGTTTTCATTTACTTTCACAAGTACTTTAACTTTTATAAGGATTACTGTGAGTTTCGTAGCCCCTACTTTTACTTGTTTTCATAACTGTTTTGGGGGAGATACATGCTCAAACTGTTTTCATTTGCGTTCATAAGTACTTTAAATTTATCATGATTACCATTGTTTCTAAATCAAAGGTTATACTATATAGATTGTTCTAGTTTGCGTGCTATGGTATTACGTCGTATAACGTTCTAAATCAGTTGACTACTGATAAATTGAGTTAAGTGCTATGGATTATGTGCTATTGTTCTACGTCGAGTTAAGTGCTATTGATTAAGTGCTATCGTTCTACGTCGAGTTAGGTACTATGGTGAATTCATTTGAAATCATATGTTTGGAACATAAACTACACATATTCTGGCAGTGGGTTGTGAACACACAGGTTGCAAGTTTTGTATGGGCGGGACTTGGAACTGAGTGGATTTACAATGCCTTTGCTACATAAACGATTTCGATACATTGAGTCATGCACTATTTTGTGAATTCATTTGACATCATATGTTTGGAACATAAACTATACACATTCTGGCAGTGGGTTGTGAACACACAGTTTGCAAGTTTTGTATGGGCGGGACTTGGAACTGAGTGGATTTACAATGCCTTTGCTACATAAACGACTTTGGAAGTCTTTACATTTCAACGATTTACAATGCCTTTGCTGCATAAACGATTTCGAACGGCTTTTCATTTCAAAACAAACTCTATGAACTCACTCAACCTTTGTGTTGACACTTTTAGCATGTTTTAATCTCAGGTATCTAAGGCATTCACTTCATGGCACGCATTGGGACACATCGTGGAGTCGTGGTGACGACGCGTCTCACTTGGGTTACGTACTTAAAAACATCGTTTGTATTGTAACAAACTTATTTCCGCACAAATTGATTTTCATTTGGGACCTACTTTGTAAACTCTGATTATTTTATTAAATCAAACGATGTATTTTCCAAACGACACTTTAGGTCGTTCAATATAACTGTGATTGTGATGCTATGACAGTCAATCCCGAGAATTCCATTCCGTGCAAAAACAATAATTGGGGTGACAGATTGGCATGAGCTTCGTTATAGAGAACTAGGTAGCATCATTGACCCTAGACTATAACTACATCATCATAGCATCTCATCATTTCATCATAAGTGCGGGTTCACTTCACATGCGGTCATTACGTACATTTTTCGAGTTATTCACTTTCATTTCACATCGATTGTCACATGGATGCCCTGTCATTCCCTATCACAATTTTTACACCGGTTGACTTAACACCAAACATCATATGAGTCGATTAGTCCAAGCATTGCATAGTTACTCCTAAATTATACATAGCCTGATCACCTATGTCTAATTCAGGAAGAATCATGCAATGAAGGGAGTAGTAGGCTTATATGTGTAAGCAATTCCGTATTCGAGCCAAATTTTCAAAAGATTTTCTTCAAACCACTTGTTTCCAGTTTGATCCGAGCGGCAGTTCTTGTTTGATGAGTTGCAAAGATCGAGCTAGAAACAAGTTGTTACCTAAACCGATTTAGCCTAATCTCATGACAGTTCTTGTTTGATGAGTTGTGAGATTAAGTAAAAATCGGTTACCAAAAAGTCTTTTGAGGGTTTTGCTCGGGAATGGGAAAGTTTGCCACATCAAACCCTAAACCCGAGAGACCAACATCAACTGAATTGGGACTGAATTCCTTTTTTGGATGGGCGAATGTGACAACCCGTACTTTCAGGTCATTTCTCGACACGATTCATGTCTCATTATTTCAACATTTATAGTAAACTTGGTTTACTTGTTTCAAATTCGCGTAACCTTGGAGGTTTAGCGGCGAATTCATGATCATGACATCACGTACATTTCATATGGACTATGATTAGTCTACATTTCATTGACATCATGAGCATCTCATTAGTACATTCATGACATTTCATTTCACTTTATACGCGTAATTTTTATATTTAATAATCTTTATCGCGTGAGTTATTATTTTGAATATTTAACCCGTTACTTTCAAAAATGATCCCGAGGTATTTTTAAACTTACATTTAGTTCATAAAAACTATATTTTTAGTTTTTCTAGTGTTTCAAATTTATTTGGTACTTAAATCGTTAAAATTAAATTATTACGTCGTTTTTCTTAAAAATTGTACGATAATTATTTTATCACCCAAATTTCACAAGGAAAGTATTTTTACAATTTTTATTAACTCATTACATTCTATTTTGATTTATTAAAAACTTAATTGTACCAAAATTTTCCAATTTCCTATACTTGTACATTTTCTTACACTTTTACTACACTTTCTTACAAATTATATACAAGTAAATGCAAGTTGCATTTGATAAAAAAAAATATATATTATTTGGTGGACAAAGCCCCCCAAAACCGGCCACTAGGAGGGGGGGGGGTATTAATTGATTGGTAAGGCTTTGATTTTTCATGTTTCTACTCTTCCATAAAAGTCTTACATGACTAACAATAATTCTCATTCATTCACATACTCAAAAGTGTTAGCAAGAAAATTCTCTCCTCTCTCTTTTGGCTCTCAAGAACCGGCCACTCAACAAGACCCCAAGGGATCAAGAGTTTTTGCAAAATCAAGTGTTTACAACCTAGATTATATCCTTTATATGGTTTTGAAATAAAAACCAAGGATATTTAAGTTAATCCTTGTTACCTACACCTCTTCATTTCTCTTGTAAGCATGTTTTCATCATTTTTATGTTTCCTCTTTCATTTCATATGTTTCTTATCATTTTTGGAGCTTTTATGCAAGTATTGTGATTTATACCATTTATGTCATGATTTTTAAGTTATATATATACCTAAGGTCATCCTATAATTACTCCCAAGTTATTCTTTGGTCTTGATGGTGATTAGGAACCCATGACACCCTAAGAAGGTGTATGGTAGGATTAGATTAGTTTTGGAGTTGATTTGAAGGGATTAGAATAGGTTTTGTCCGTGAAAAACTATTTTCGTAAACTATATTTTGTATTCTGTCCTTAAATCGAATTTCTGGAAAAATCAGCAGATGGTACGAAACTTTGGCCTTGATTTTTAGAAAATATACTTTAAAACGAATCCGTGGCCGCTTGAACGGAATAAAACGGACTTATAACGAAGAAGTTATGGATTTTACAAGTTTGACGACGAAAAATATAATTTTCAGAAATTTCAGCAACATGTTTTTAGTGTTTTTGGGTCAAAAACGAGCCTTAAGCTTCACAAATTATTTCGACTTCTCAAAAATATATTAGTTTACTTCAATATGAAGCTAAGGACATATAAAACGTAGAAAACGGAATTGAAACGACAAAGATATGCACTTTTTCTTAAACTTGCCGTAACTAATTTTCTGCACACAATTGGCCAAAAACCACCAACTTTAACCCTTAATATCTTTATGTTCGAGACCTTTTGAACGAAAACTCCTGAACTGAAACTTTTAGATATCGATACAAACTTTCCAAAACAGTCGAGTTCGTTCTCTAACGATCGACGTACACCATTTTACGACTAGTTTTCCAAAGCCATTTTTGGCAATTTCATGATTTTTCCGACGACATTGTTTTGCGACGAAAAGTGGTAATTTCTCTAAAAATCATTATAAAACCATTGTAGGATGACATTTTGACGTAAAAACATGTAAAGTCATTTTTGATTGGTCGAGACGTCAAACAGTATTTTCGACGACATGAGTAATATTTTCAAAAAAAAACCCGTAAATGGTATAAATTACATACGTAGTGCATGCATAACATTACATTGAAACTCATATCATATCATATCATTGGTACTAGGTACCGGATAACGCATCACATTATACCTCAGGTTGTACTCATCTTGTCATCTCGTCAGTTTACCAAGTGAGTTTCATGGCCCCTACTTTTACTTGCTTTCATAATGTTTTGGGGAGATACATGCTCAAACATATAAGTTTTCATTTACTTTCACAAGTACTCCCACTTAACTTTTATAAGGATTACTTGTGAGTTTCGTAGCCCTACTTTTACCAAAACTTGTTTTAGTTAAACATAAGAATCATTTTGGGGAGATACATGCTCAAATGTTTTCATTTGTTTTCATAAGTACTTTAAATTTATCATGATTACCATTGTTTCTAAATCAAAGGTTATACTATATAGATTGTTCTAGTTTGCGTGCTATGGTATTACGTCAATGATAACGTTCTAAATCAGTTGACTCTGATAAATTGAGTTAAGTGCTATGGATTATGTGCCAGGAAAGAATATTGTTCTCACGTCGAGTTAAGTGCGATTGATTAAGTGCTATCGTTCTACGTCGAGTTAGGTACTATGGTGAATTCATTTGAAATCATATGTTTGGAACATAAACTACACATATTCTGGCAGTGGGTTGTGAACACACAGGTTGCAAGTTTTGTATGGGCGGGACTTGGAACTGAGTGGATTTACAATGCCTTTGCTACATAAACGATTTCGATACATTGAGTCATGCACTATTTTTGTGAATTCATTTGACATCATATGTTTAGAACATAAACTATACACATTCTATTGTGAACACACAGGTAGCAAGTTTTGTATGGGCGGGACTTGGAACTGAGTGGATTTACAATGCCTTTGCTACATAAACGACTTTGGAAGTCTTTACATTTCAACGATTTACAATGCCTTTGCTTTGCATAAACGATTCCACCATCGAACGGCTTTTCATTGCAAAACAAACTCTATGAACTCACTCAACCTTTGTGTTGACACTTTTAGCATGTTTTAATCTCAGGTATCTAAGGCATTCACTTCATGGCACGCATTGGGACACATCATGGAGTCGTGGTGACGACGCGTCTCACTTGGGTTTTGTAATTTAAAAACATCGTTTGACATGTAACAAACTTATTTCCGCACAAATTGATTTTCATTTGGGACCTACTTTGTAAACTCTGATTATTTTATTAAATCAAACGATGTATTTTCCAAACGACACTTTAGGTCGTTCAATATAAGACTGTGATTGTGATGCTATGACAGTCAATCCCCAGGAATTCCATTCCGCTGCAAAAACAGGTAATTTGGGGGTGTGACACACTACTACTAGCCGTGGTTGTCTTCATCAACGGTTACATTCTTCTGTCCGTGATTATATCAAACATGTCCGTGGTTCCAGTACTTAAAGTAATTCATGATTCAAGGAACCAAAAACCCAACAGTTACATATGGAATTTCTAACTTACATACTATGGTAGAAAAGATAAAAAGGTAAACATAGCAACTTGAATCACCCGAAACGGACAAACGAGTCAAAAGATATAGTCAAAAGAAGTTAGCGAAAACCTAGAAACGCCAAATAGCTTACTGCCGGGTCTGTCCAAAAATAAGTGGTACTTCTGGTCCAAATCATCAAAAAGTTAAAACACGAAAGTTGTCCGAAAGACGTTTTCCTTCAGTATCAAAGAAGCTCGGACCTTGAAAACTCTTAAATAGGCCATTATATTTCAAAACTGAAATGCGCCCTATGGTTTCATATATAGTTTCAACTATACTTTTGTCACAACTAAAAGCAAAACCAAGTTATTTTCATAGCTAGTTATATATTAACTTAACAAAACTTCATTTAATCTTTGAAATAGTGTTTTCACAAGTAACGAAAAAATGACCATTTTACCCTTTTCCGACGATTGTTACCAAAACTTCATTCTTGAACATGTTAATAAGTTGTAATCGCTAGTAAACAATGAGAACTTGTAAAAACTAGATATTTACTAAAAACATGATAAACGTTATGATATAACAATCTTCACTCAAAACATATGTTGTATCTACTAAGTGCTACAATAGTAGGGAGCTTCATGTGAGGGGTTTCATTTGAGTAAAACGTATCGACGAGTTGCTTGATTTACGATTTAAAGTGTCCTAGCTCCTCGAACGTTTACTGCATGACCTCTGAATTATGATGGCCTTTGCAACGGTAGTACGATATCATTAAACTAAATACGTTTTCACATATTAAAGATCTTACTATAAACATCAAATGATAATTGACTACATCATGATCAACATAGAAATATATATATATATATATATATATATATATATATATATATAGGAGCACTATATATATATATATATATATATATATATATATATATATATATATATATATATAATGGTTTATGTTTTCCTAAAACATTATTCCAAACTTAAGTCGCAACATTTCGTTTTTAGGTTGCACGTAGAAGTTTTCCAACTTATCCATCACATCTGTTAAAGTACTTAACATCATTAACTCTCGGTGAGTTCATAGCCCCACTTTTATTACTTAATTGTTTTACAAACCCTTGGGGGAGATACATGCTTTATTTTAAATCGAACACATTGCTTTGAAATTATACTTGAATGTATTATTTGCACTAAGTACACTATTGCCAAAATCCCTATTATCATGAACCATTAATCACTTGCGAGTGAACGCGAATAATGTGGATAGATATCTTGTGTCGTTTGTCATAGTCATTTTCTTTTTGTGTTTTCAGTAGTTAGCTTGTTTAGCTTGTTAGTGATGGTTTATTGCACATGTGGTGCTTTCTTTTCGCCCTGATCGGGCAGTGATGGGGCATTCACCCCCATCCTTTGTACTTCAAAGTTTTTTGGTGTAATGCATTTTACCGGGTGGAAGGCCCTTTACCCAAAAATAAATAATGTGGATAGATCTATCGGGAATGGCAAATCCCGTTTGTGTTGACCGGGTAGGCAAACAAACGCACTCTATTTGAAGATCCATAGGTTTAATGGCAAATTACCTATAGGGAAAGGTTACTATTATATGACATCTGTTAACGTTTAAGTTATGAGTTATATATTAGCTTTAGCAATAATATCTGTTTTGTTTTCTAAACCATAAATGTGAGACTAATTACCTCACGCTATGAATATTGGGTTCAACCATCAAACAAACTCTATGAATTTCACTCAACCTTTGTGTTGATAGTTTTAAGCATGTATTTCAGGTCCATAATGTCGGAAGTTGGCACGGAAGGACAAGGACAAGATCAAGAAGGCTATAAATAATTTATCATTCACAAAACATCAAAAACTTTATATTGATGTATTTTGTAAAAATCTTTCAATGGAACCAACTACCTATTTTGTAAACTCTGGTCATATATTTGAATGATAAAGTTTTTAAAACGACTCCTTTAGAGATCGCTTATTATTATGACTATTGTGCCATCAAGTAATACCCAGTTTGAATTCCGCTGCATATCACGAAATTGGGGGTGTTACAGCAGAATTATGCTCTATGGGAAATCATAGAAAATGGCAACTCTTTCCCACCTAAAATCACTTAATCAACTGTTGATATTGTTAAAACTCAAACGATCAACAGTATTCCTATTATTGTAGAAGAGAAGCTTCAGAAGAAGAATGAGCACATGTTGACTTTTAGCAAGTACAAGGAAATTTAGGGGTGTTTTCATTCATAGGAGGGGCGGTTGGTTGTTATCTTTATATCAAAAACGATTTCTCCTTAATCTTGGTCGAAACCCTAATCAAGTGATTCTGAATGTTATATGGTGATCTATTAATTAGGGTTTCGAATTTAAATCGTACCTCTTATTCTGATTATCCTAAGTCGTTTCTAATCGAAAACTTATATATAAAGAAGCATATACAAATATATATATATATATATATATATATAAAAGGGTGGATTTAGTGTGGCGGCTCATTAGGGTTTGTCATGTTCCATCATAAATATGTTCGTTTATGATTTTATTTATCTAATGAGGTGTTTTGATGCATGGTGGCTAGTGAAATCAAGGAACCCACGTTGTAGGGTTTTACTTTTTTCTATATTTTCTGATTTCGCTGATATGTGGAGGCTGATGCGTTAACTTTCGAATGGAACTATTTTTTAGGGTTTCGATCTACTCCTTGCTGGAACGTGTATATGTGACGAATACAAGTTCTATATCAGATTCATGTGCTATACCGGATCCATGTTTTCTAAGTGGGTTTTTGGAGAGAGTGTAAGTCAAGTTTTCTGGTTATCTTGTTGAAAAACCCATATTTATCTTTCCTTCGCAAGATTTTCGTGGTGTTCTTGGAAGGGGTGATCAAAACAATGGCTGTATATAAACGTAAGTTGCACATTAGGTGCATTATTTGTTACCATTCAAAAACAATGGTTTCTTATCATAAATGGTACATACATTCCCGTGTTGATTCTCTTGGTTCAACTCAAGGTGATTGAGGCTTGGTTAGAATTTTGCTTGAATGGTAGTTATCTGCTATTTTCCTTCATATTTATCAGAATTGGTGGTTCTTACTTGATCCTATTGTTTCTAATACGATGGAATTAGGGTCAAATAAATAAACAACTGTTTGGTTATTGCAACCTAGTGTTGGTTGCGGCTTATTTATTGGGCGTTATTCATGCAATACTTGCAAAACATGCATCTTTGGTCGTTATTGGAAGTGGTTATTGTGGCTTGTTAGTTACAGGTTGGCTGCATTGTGATGTTGTTCATCTGGATTAGTATTTTGCATGACATTTTGATGATGTATTGTAGTTGTTCTTGGAAGTGTGTAGGTTGTCTACGTTTTACAAAATTAAAACTTTAATATAAATTAGGTTATTCGACCCATTAAATAAAATTGGTGGTTGGTTTTGCATCTAAACATACCCATTTGGAGCAAGTTTGTGCTTGCTGCTCTATCAGTAGTTTTAGAGTCTCCCACCAAGTGTTGTGTGGAATTTATGAACTGATTTCAATTTGATGATCCATGGGTGTGTGATGATCTTTCTGTTGGGATTTAATACTCATAACAATTATATAAAATCAAATAACATCATCAAAGCATGCAGCGGAAGTAAATAGGAATAATATATTTAAGTAATTAACCGAATAAGAAAACGCGTACCTTTTAGCAATTCAAGAATCAAACGGTAATTGAAAAAGAACTAAAACCCAAAACCCTAACTTTAGGGTTTAATAAATTCGACCCACACACAAAAGTCAAACACCAAGATTACAAGCTCAAGCGTGCTTGTCCTTCGTTCTTGTACACGTACTATTAGCGATTTGATGTGAAAAGCTAGTTCCTTGAATCACAAATAAAACCAAACACTTGTTTCTTGAGTTTGGAAAATCGAAACCCTATGGGGAGGGTTGAAACCGATCGGCCAAAGACAAGAGAGAGGAGAGGAGGAAGAATTAGGTTATTGGTGATCCAAGATTAGGAGAATAATGAATACAAGGGTTTGTATATATACATTCTCAAAACTTGGTGACCAAGAAATCCCACCTCCTTGGGTTGGGTAGCCCACGACCGGCCAAGCAATCCCAAAGGGATTCCGGATCCTTCTTGTCCACTAATTTCATTCTTAGTCCTTGTAGTTTACATTTAACAACCGTTAACTAAACCTCGTTAAATATTTAACTATCGTTATGTTTTATTTCGTGACTAATAATTAATAATAACATTTTATATATTAATTATTAACATCAACTCTCATACGTAATGTGTGCAATCCCGAAGTCTCGAGTTCGAATCCGGACATACATATATTTAAATATCCATAAAACCTTTCAGCTCCCACTTGGATATTACTAAATATAGTAATGACATTGGTTAGTCTAGCTTTAAGGATACATGGAAGTTTGCTTTGAAGTTCTATGATGGCTATGTGTTTGGTACTACCTTAGTGAATCAAGTTGTAATTCCTTATTTATATTCACGTGTATAGTCATTGTAGGTGGTACATTTTATTATGTAAGTTATAAGAATGATGTCATTCTTATATGAAATACTGTATATAAGTGTCCTAAAGGACTTTGAGATAGGGAATCACCCTCATCCTTTGTACTTATTTTGGTGTAATGCATTTTACGGTGAAAATCCCTTTTACCAAAAAACATTCATGTAATAGGACATATGTGACTTAGGAAATGTAAGCTTATAAATGTGATATCATCAAACAAGGTTTTAGAAAACGAATCAGACTTATTAACACAATGTGTTTCCACATATGCAATCTCTTTGTTTAATCCCTTTCAGATCCCAAAATGGTGAACAACAAGAGAATGTTAATGCCCAGTGAGAACTCACTATAGCCAACACATTCCCTTTGAGGCTATAACAGAATGATTGGCAAACAACCTTAAGGTGATTTCAACAACTTGACACTTTGGGGTCTTCTTGCAGAGTTGTTTGTAGACATCCCCCTGCAACATCCTTCAAATTCATGCTCACTAAGTCACGCCGACACCGAATTTCTCTATCCATCAATTTTGGCATACCATGAAGATGATTGATGGAGAAGATGTTGTGAAAGTCACTCTTGATACTCATGAAGTCATTGTCATAGTTGAAGACCTTCGTGTTGTTCTTCGCTTCGGATATCAACTCTGGTGATTATGTCGGACTCCTACAGTGAGGAGATTCTAGATTTCTTGGTCAACATCGGATATGACTAATCCTCTAGTATTATCTCACTGGCTCGAGTTGTGATCAAAAACATCCATAACCATGGAGGACACGGTATCTCATGATTGCTAAGTCAGTCTTTCGGAAGAGATATAGCGGTCATGAACACCTAAAACTGATGCATTGACAAATCTTACGGGGAATGGTCCATGTTAACCACATATACTATGCTAGCCTCATCTAGGAGGACATGATGCAACATCTTAAGAAAGAACACCAAGATCCCTTTCATCCGCTTCACTAAGCTAAACATTCACAACCTTCGGGAAGTATGAGAATATTCCCCAAGCGACGATGACCCCATGACATTCAATGATAAGCGAGCCTACCCTCAAAAAGAATCAGTTAGGTTTCATAGGACAACCAACTCATAAACAAGGAGCGGAACTCCTGCGTGCCTCTCATAACTAATAAGATCAAAGATGCTACTTCATACAACACTATAGGAGGCTCTTCTAGCTAAGCGTGTTTGGGTTCATGGATGAGATTGTTTGCTCAGTGGTCAAGACTAGAGCCAAAAAGTGGAAGTTCTTAGTACCACCAAGACAAAGTCTAAGAAAACCAAGAAGAGTGGTAAGGGAGAATTCCCGTCAATGTTGTCAAGCCGAACCTTCACCTAAGCCAACATCTGTATTGATGACTGAAACATAGTCAGACGAACAAGTTATCTACAACGAGTTCATTATTGATGACTCTACAAAGGAGAAGGAAAAGCCTGAAAGTCCTACATATTTTTGGGTAAGAGGAGTAATCCTGCACCACGGTAAAATATATTAACCAAAAACGTTTAAGTACAACGTATGAGAGTGGATCTCTCATCTCGGCCCGTTACATTAGACATGACACACCACCATGCTTTATCCAAACATACTATATAAAGAAGACATGCCAATCTTACGGACTACCAAACATCATAATTACTTCCTACCACGACCTAAGAGATTAATATCATACATGTCTTAAAATCCTCCAAGTGTCGATAAATTGTAGACTTGAGCAACATAATCATCGATATAAATCTTCTATTTAAAACCCACCACCTCCCGAGCCATATATGTATATAGGGTTATCTTGCTCCATAACCACATCCCCATCATATCAGAAGAAACCACATTCCGACTTTAGAAAGCAGTTACTTGCCTTAGTATCATAAAAGTCATAGTCTCAGTAGGCTTAATGACCTCATCTTTACCATTGTTAAACAAATCACTCACAAGATTAACTTGGATTTTACCACTGAGATCCATCCCTAACTGCTTCCTTATTACAACCACTAGAGTTCTCTAACTTAGCACAAATCGGTAGTAGAATCGATCACAGTGCCAGGATACCAATGTCATCAGGTATCTTGCACATCAAGGGTCCCAAAAGAGTTGGAAGCATTAGTGATAGGCGTGCCTCTAGTAACCATTAGAAGTAGAAGCTTCGGATCTTGTCTTTTACAACATATACACTTCACAAGACATCTAGGCCCACTTACCATATTAATACCACTAGACATCTTCCTACCTTTGGTTTTGGCTTTCCAATTAGACCACTTTAAACCCTTCATCTGGCTCTTCCAAAGACGAGGTGGGAGCTACATCATTTTGCTCCTTAATGCTCTTTGGACCTTGAGGCATGTTCATGCCCAAAAACTTTTACACTCTACACAATAGGGAGGTTTCATTCATATTCAACCTTGATCTTTGTGATAGTAAAACCACTATCGTCCTTTTTAGGGATGCTTCTAGTAACCCGTGTTTTAGATCAGGTCACAGAAGATAATTCACAAGAGCACGTGCAAAACTAATGCGACCCCCATGAATCAAGCACATAGAACTAGTAAAAGCATCTAACATAATCGGCTTACCACACATTAGTAGCAATTAGGCTCAAACCGATCTTCGAATATGCAAGTAATGGCACATTATGTAATTTAATCCACACGGGTACTTTGGTAACCTCACTTTTGGTAATAACATGTAGGAGTCCATTTAGTAGGATGATAGAAGCGAATTGAATAATCCAAGGGTTTAGTTGAAGGACATTCTCCACACCCTCTTTAGAATCAAACTTAAAAAGGAAAACACCATCATCATTCTTCATAAGTTTCTTTAACCCAAACTTACCTGCGTATTTAGTGACGTAGTTTTGGACCAATGGAAAGCAATATTCTTGCCAACAAAGAAATAACAAGGTATTATCATAACGGTTAAACACACCCTCCATAGCAGCCCTAGGGAGAACCGTATCATGATTACCAATACGATTCTCATTCACAGTGGTCGAAGATTAACTTTCCTAGTGACACGTTCGGGGTTAACACATTGCAAGCGACCTTACTTCATTAGGAACATTTTCACTACCATTCCGCGTTATGACCAGAAGTACACGCCTTCACCACATTCGTAGGTCTGTGAAATTACCTCCTTGAAAGCAAGACTAGGAAATACCACATTGAGGTCAAACAAGTATCTGATCGTGGCGTTCTTAAGGGTCACTTTAATGCGGATCCACACACCCTAAGTACCATGTTATCCTTGCTTACGTCCCAAACTAGGGGTCATCCATGGGTCAAGACGACTAGTTTATCGATTTTAGTACTCAAACATATTGACCCAGCGGTATTTGCAAACGATTCCCATCATGTGGCTAGGGTTTCAAACAACCCTAGCACACTTACTAACTTCGAGCAGCAAGCATCAACATCAATTCCATGTTCACCTTTAAGATGTTTTAACCTAGCATCCAACGCATTAATATCCAGCCTAGCATGCAGTTGATTCCATGTTCATTCCAACTTGATGTGCCAAATTGGTTCTTTTGCTTTACTTGCGATTTTTAAAGAACAATCCTTGTTAAAAAAACCTTTCTCCATCTCTATACCAACTCTCTTAACCCTCGAAAAATAAATTAAAACCAGCAACCCACGAACAAGAAGACGACTAGCAAACAGCGATCAGTAAAAGAAGAAGAAATCCTAACAAAAGTTAAGGTTTTAACGTTTAAAGAACAAACTCCTATCCTCCCACCATAATGAAACGTTCACATGATAATAAACCAAAGGACAATTTGCATGGAATAATAATGTGAAGAATTTATAGCATCGGGTCCGATCAAAGTTATATCAAGGAATAATATCGCACCAACCCACGATTACAATTAAATTAACCAATCAGGTAGGACATAATAACGATTGCAAACACCTTAATAAAAATGATTTACCAATAGGATTCTAAAGAAAAAATCCAATGAATAATTTTAAGAAAAATACAAACGCAATAGGATCTTATATTGAAGGTGCTTGGGTTTGGGTGGAATGACGGGAAGTTTTGCTCTTGTAAGTCCTACATATGAACAACTTGACAAGGATATCGATGAATATAGAAACTTCGATGAATTGCCATAGGCCGATAAAGGGAAGAAACCTCTTGAAGAAGAACAACGGCTAGACTTAGAGTATGATCGAATGAAGAGGAACAATATGAAAGACGTTTGAAACTTGAAGGATTCGGTTTATCAACCCATTGGGCAGGAGGTTCAAGATGATCCTCACAAGGAAGATCCACTGCAGTCCCTCTAACCCCATCCGAGTCAGGTTAATCAACTTAGATAAGTATCAGTGTCCTTTGTCACAACTTCTGATCGAAATGAAACAACCACAACAACAACAACAACTACTACAAAGAGAGGATCATGGTGAAGATAAGGAGATGTATGACGAAGGAGATTCTGATCATGATAAGGATAAAAGTTCATTGATGTTAATGCATTTTGAGAGGAAATATAAGTGAAAATTTTGAAAAGCCGGATAAATTTGAAGAGGAAGGGTTAAAGAAGAAATGGAACAACTACATAGTTGACAATCCAACACCAAGCCTCACAGTCTTCTGAAGCACCTCATGACACTTCTACCAAACCCGAATCATCATCTCAATCATCACCTCCACCAACACATGAAACAACAAAATCAACCACAAAATCATTAAGAAGAAGACTAACACATGGATGTCTCGTGTCAAATCCAAGATTTAGAAAGTTGTACACCACTCCTGATTTCGAAAACAAAACCGTCTTCAAACAGTGAACACATTGGCGAAGTGGTTACGGATCTTTTCGACCTGAGATGTCTACCTTCGAAACAAAGAAGCTATTCAAAGTTCTTCTCACGGGATGTTGAGGTCAAATAAGATGAAAATCCAGAACTACACTCCGCATTTCTCACGACACGGTTCTTAGAGTCAACACGAGAACTTCTTCTTCAAGCTCCACCAATGATTAACATGGTCAAACAGGTTATCACTACTACGGTGGTCATCAAAACTAAACTTGTCAAACTGATCATTTCCAAGGAAGATCGATTCAGAGCTAGTGACTAAAATGGCAAACAGAGCTCAAATCTTTCACCAAGGAAGACGATGATAACATCAAATAGTCCCTAGAATATTAAGTGTCAATTTCCCAGATAATGCCCGTTTTCATATCATTTATATGGTTTATACTTGTTTAAAATTTACTTTCAGGTAAAATCACGAGCATTGGGCTAAAGAGGCGGATTTGGAGGTTTATTAAAGATTTATCATAGTATGCTCACTTTGAAGAATTCTGGCGTAACTCTCCCTCCTTGCGTAACTAAAGCGTTGCTTAGAAAACCAACTTCAGCCAATGAAGATTCTGGAATAACTCTCCCAGATTACGGCGTAACCAAATTAGGTCAAATGAGGTTTTAACATTTTGCAAACTCGTAAGTAAATATTGCATCAATTATGGTAACCAAGTTTCGAAAGATATGGTAACTCCTTCTATAGTTACGCCGTAACCAGTATTATTAGTGCAAAATCTACGAAGAATTGTATATTCTGGCGTAACTCTTATAATTAATTACTTAGCCGTAACGGTCTGGCCTATAAATACATCATGATTCCGGCATTTCAAAGCATCCCATTTCACACACAACATTAGTAGATGTGAGAAGAAGTAGAAGGCCGATCTAGAGGAGCATATGGAGCTATCTCCAGGGAAATCACTCCCTATGATAAGCATTAGCTTTAATCTTTCTTTACTTTCAATTCATGTATTTTCTTACGTTAAACATTGAATTGATTGTTATGGATAATATGGCTGACTAGCACCTCTAGGTGATGGCCTAGTTATGATTCCTTAATTATTTTGTCTACATTTACATTGCTTTCGTATAATTATTTCTAAGTGTATGCATGCATAGTTTGTTGGTAGCTACCATTTTTTCTGTAGTTTTGAATGGCGGTAATGGCTAGTTACTTAGGAGATATGACCAACTGACCCTAAGTAAGTAGACTAAGACGGGAAGGGTAAGATATGACCAACTGATGACCTTTTCTACTTGTGCGATTTGACCAACTCGATCTACCTTTTGGATGAACTTAAGAAACAGGGGGTGAGTGTTTAAGATCTAGGCCTTGGGCAACTCCTTATTATGAATCAGCATGTAGCATTATTTAATATTAATTGGCTTGGGGACTAAGAACAAGTAGCGGACTTATGACCAGGGCAACTGATTTCTCCATGGGACCCTTTCTTTGATAGGTTAGGAATGGCCCGACCAAATGATGTCCTAGCGACTTTAACCCCACCGAGAAGTAATTGGAGTAATTAGAAGTAACACAACTAGTTAGGATGAATAACTAGTTAGCACCACTCTCCTCCATTGATCACGACCCTGCCTTTTTATTTGCTTTGAAGTAGTTAAGTATATCATAATCATATTAAAATCTGAGCACCTAGACTTAGTTTAAATCATGAACGACATAGCTCTTGGGGCGACCTCGGTTTTCGCAAGATACTACACTACACGATCGAGATTTTGCTTTGCAGATTAGTGCATTAGGATGAACCATAGGTATAACGACTAACTATAAATTTAAAACACTAGTCATTAAAACTGCAACACATGTTTTTAAATGAGGGAGTTATTTTCAGGGTTTTATCTTAAGGAAAGCATGGTGTGCAATTTTCTTAACTATTAAATTTGCTATGAGTTATATATTAGAATTTAGATAATTCTAATGTTCCTAACATACCTTTCTCAATCATGAAAAGGAATAGGATTGAGTCTCACTCTTCTTTCATGGAAAAGAGTTTATGTTTGTCTTTTAGTAAATTTTTCTTGATCAAACATTTGTTTGGAAAACAGAACTAGATAATTTACCAAAGCCCAAACCACGTTTACGGTTTAATGTTGCATTAATACAATCAAAATAATTAACAAAATTCAATTTTTAGTATTTTCGATAATTAAATCTTTCAAGAAAATAAAATACCCTTTGGTCAATATTCATATTAACCATAGTATTTTCCTCGAATTTTGGATCCTCATTATCATAGTTTCACCACATCAGGTTGATCGCTAGTGATGAAAGTATAGAATAGGTATCGTTGAAAAGCGATAATTGACAAACAAGTTTTCAATTCCAAAAATTATGGGATTTACAATTTTGCCAAAACAACTAATGCAAAATGTAAGCATGTTTTATCCCATCTTATGCCTTAAGTCATAGGTCTCACTAACTAACTTAATTAAGTTGTCTAATTTTGAAACTGCAAATCATTAAGCTGAGGTCTCACACAACAAAATAATTCACCTTGTTATTGTAATCTAGATCAAGGTCTCACATAACTAAATTACAACTTCAAGTGTTCCATATCATTAGATGGCATAAACTTAAATTTAAAGGGTACAATTTTGATGTGTAATCAAAACTTATGTATAAAGAAGCATGCATACAACTTTATAACACAAAATTTTCGAAAGAAACTTACTTGTATTTTAATTGCTAAAATTAAATTCTACAAAGTTTTAATCGATGCGTTGAGAAACTTACAACTTTGCACTAAATTAAGCGTACATAGAATTGTTATACTAGGTAGCTCCAATCGAACTCCAACAGGGAGGACCGGTAAGCGCAAAAGCATAACCTTAGACATCCTTTCAGTGTGGCTATGTGGCCACTTCTTTTTAACCTTTTTAGTTTGTTCTAGTGGGTGAGCCGTTCTAACCATTTAGTACAGTCGCATCAATCGATTAAAAGTTCAAGAATAATTCTTAGATAACAAATCAGTTTTGCCATTATTTAGTCCATTTAATTTTCTATTCATAAAAAACCCTTTTTGCTTACTAACATATCAAAACAATATATAAACAATTAGCCACATGCATAATTATTTCGATAAACTCTAATAAACAATTCTATGGCGTAAATAAATGTATACATTAACTAGGGCTTTCAACTACAAGGTAGATGAGCCACATACATCGACAAGTCGATTACGTAAGCCAAAGTTAATAATATACCAATTAGCACGTAACGAAATTTTTATTAGTTATAATTGAGGTCTTCCCCAATTCAATAATTATCAAATAAATAGAACATGTGTGTATCAACTAAACAATTTATTACAAACAATACTCCATGGCAAAACATGCATGTTCCACCATGGATTCCACATAACAATTATCACCCAAGATACGCATATTACATGGCACATAACAATTATTCATTAATTAACCACATAATTAACATGCAACCAAGGGTTTCTACAAGTTTTACAAAATTAAAACCTAATTAATATAAATTAGGGTAATCGACCCATAATAAATAAAATTAGGGTTTCAAATTCAAAACCCTAGAAACCATAAAAGCATGCATATAAATCATAAAGATTAAATTTTATGTGTTTTACATTAATTAATTACATCATATTAACGGCTCTTGATGCCCTTTGTTGGGATTTAATACTAATAACAATTATATAAAATCAAATAACATCATCAAAGCATGCAGCGGAGTAAATAGGAATAATATATGTAAGTAATTAACCGAATAAGAAAACGCGTACCTTTTAGCAATTCAAGAATCAAACGGTAATTGAACAAGAACTAAAACCCAAAACCCTAACTTTAGGGTTTAATAAATTCGACCCACACACAAAAGTCAAACACCAAGATTACAAGCTCAAGCGTGCTTGTCCTTCGTTCTTGTACACACGTACTATTAGCGATTTGATGTGAAAAGCTAGTTCCTTGAATCACAAATAAAACCAAACACTTGTTTCTTGAGTTTGGAAAATCGAAACCCTATGGGGAGGGTTGAAACCGATCGGCCAAAGACAAGAGAGAGGAGAGGAGGAAGAAATTAGGTTATTGGTGATCCAAGATTAGGAGAATAATGAATACAAGGGTTTGTATATATACATTCTCAAAACTTGGTGACCAAGAAATCCCACCTCCTTGGGTTGGGTAGCCCACGACCGGCCAAGCTTCTTGTCCACTAATTTCATTCTTAGTCCTTGTAGTTTACATTTAACAACCGTTAACTAAACCTCGTTAAATATTTAACTATCGTTATGTTTTATTTCGTGACTAATAATTAATAATAACATTTTATATATTAATTATTAACATCAACTCTCATACGTAATGTGTGCAATCCCGAAGTCTCGAGTTCGAATCCGGACATACATATATTTAAATATCCATAAAACCTTTCAGCTCCAACTTGGATATTACTAAATATAGTAATGACATTGGTTAGTCTAGCTTTAACACGCCATGCCCCAGTTGAATCGAGTATGGTCTCCTGGAAAAAACCATTTAATGATTCATCATTTTTACTTATCCCTTTGTTACTAATACTACATTAACTATGAATATGGATCAAGTCATTTCATAAGTTAATATTCATTTCTCGTTGTATTCGATTGAACAAGATTACCAAATCATCTGACGTATTCGGATAGATCTTGGGTATTGCCATACAAACATCTTGTCAACCCTACGAGGGGCCCAAATATAGTATTACGCTTTGAAACAAATTCAAAGGAACAAATTCTCTTGACTACAAACATAACTCATGAACTTTGCAACACTTCCGAAAATAGCCCTTATAACTACCGGTTACGGATAGCGTTAGACTATCTTACACAAATGCACTACATTCATATCAGGTTATCGGTATCTCAAGTCTGATGATAAACACTTCATGATATACTTAATGACAAAGATCCATAAAGTATCATCATGTAAAGTTGGGATGAGTCATATATTCAATTCATTGAATATCATGTGAATCTGGTATGTCCCACGCATCAATATACTTTAAAAGTATATTCTACCAAAACTCATATTTGTCTTAATTTAATGACATTCCCACATCATTGATCGACAACGGACTATTTAGAATAACATAAGTTATTCACGGATTAAACATGCAAATATAGGATATAATATTAAGAAAATGAAAAATAAACATAACCAATATTTTATTTCAATTAAACAATATTTGTTCAAAACATCCCTTATCCAAATACTAAATAGATCAATGCATGATAATACTGGTTAATGAATTATGTCTCAAGTAATGACAATCATACTTGTTGACAAGGCATAATTTCAACTAACTTTGATCTATCGGAATTTTGAGAATACTTATCTTAAGAATTCAACTAGTGAAGTTCTTGTATGTGTGCATTCAAAATATCTTGATATTGCCACATAATATTTCATAAAGTGTGTGACATCCTCAAGCACCAATTTATGACAATCAAACTTTCAAACATTTTTAAAGTTTAAAGTATTCTTATTCTTTATTGTATAATGCAACTATGCTCTTAGTTGAGCACAACTAGTTCACATGGCCATTTACAAGGATGAAATCCTCCCATGACTAGTATTGAGTGTCATCTCAATTAAACAAGCATCATTGTATACAAACAACAATATGCTCTTTAAAATCTCCGTAAACTTCAATATCTATAGTGTAATGTTTGATGCCTTCCAAACTTTCAAGTTTGTTGGCTATGACAATTACTCAACAATTGCTGTATTGCTCATCCATAGAATTTTGAGAGCAAATCCAGGATGAGGAATGTAATTCTAAATTCAAACATATTCCATTTGAATATTCATTACACTAGTTATCTAATAACTTCATTAGATATCAATGTTGTCAAATCATCTTGCATTCAAGCATGATACAACAATAACATGATGTACATGAAAAATCCTTGTGTCAAACTAAGATGTCATTCATGTTCTACATATCTATTTTTCAAATGATATATCATGTTCTATTAGACTCATTTATATAATACCACACATGTTTATTAATAATAAACATATATTCCAAGGTTGTATGTCTTATTTTCTAAATCTTTCATGTGAAGTTCCATTCCAAACTAAAACTTAACATTTAGCCAAGATGGAATGTTACTACCCACAACATATAAGATTTAAAGAAAATGAACACAATACTCCCACTAGCTTTCGGGAATACTTAGAAATTATCTTATTTTAATTTTTAAACCAAAACTTGGATTTAATAGTTAAACATAAGAATCATCTCCTAGATGCATGCATATATCCATTCATGGATTCTTGCAATTTGTACATTTCCAAAGATTATGTGAATTCATAAAACTCATTTGTATTACTTATCGTCCTCACAAAAGCAATCACACAAGAAAGAGTTTTAATATCCAATTTTCATTTCTCATATCAATGAAAATAAGTATGACAATTATAATCATTATATATTTAATGTGCCAAGGAAAGAATATTCAATCACAGTTAATTGCTTAAGTGTGATTAATAATCTTGTCACAAGTCATGCATTAAACACATGTACAATATTGTCCATATGATTTCTACAAAGATTTAAACCACTAGGGTTTTCCTTCCTTTTAAGAAAATCATCTTTATTAAGATAAACCAAGTTTCAGAGTTGATTATCTTTATGGACACCATCTTATCATTCATAGTATGAATAATTTACCACAATTCAATATTAGGTAAATGCATCATCATGATTAACAGGTTTACCATGATCCTGCAACTCATATATCTCAGCACATCAATCAATTATCTGAGATATCCTTGCGGATCTATGAATGAGAATTCCATCATTTTGAGGTCTATCAAATTTGTCCTCATCATGATATTTATTAGTGTATTTTAGAAGATTATGTGTTTTGTAATTGTAATATAATCTCTTCAAGATCTAAACAAAACTCCCACTTGCTTTTGTAATTTAAAGACTATCTATAAATACTTTAGCAATTAGAACAACACTAAATTGTTTTCTTGTGGGATATTACAAATCACATTAACAGTTCATAAATCTTGTTCGTTAATAACCTACTCCATAAGTAGTTTTAACAAATCAGAACTTCAATATAAGACTCAATGTGATTCATCACATTCCATACTAAAATGGTGTCTTATTAATCTTCTAGATTTTGAGTTAAGTATATCCAATCAATACTCAATTTTCTAACCTTGATAACTTTTGGAAGAAAATAAGATATAGTTATCTTGAATCAAACAATATAACAAATGTTTGATTCTTCTAACTGAACATTCCATATACATACAGTATTTCATTAGAATTAATATTGTAAGACAATCTAACAATATTTAAGATAAACATATTCCTTTTGGCCTACCTATTTACCAACTAAGTCAACTTAATGGTATAATAGAATATCCAAGCCAATTGCATGTTTTATAACATAAGTATTCTTTGACCAAGTCAAAAGACATAACAGTTATAGTATCTTACTTTATATTATAAGTCTTTAAAAGACTTCATGTTTGTAAGTTTATACAGAAACACAAAACCATGTATAATTTAAAGTTATTATGAACACCACGCCATGGTTTCAATTAATTAATTTTCAAGTTAATAAACTATTTATGTCATTCCAAGAATACAAAAATATTTAAAGTAGCATTAGATTACTTTATTTTAATTATGTCATCCTTTGGAGTGTTCAACTTAAGAAACTGCAAATCATCCACGCCCGATCCCACGACAAGTGGTGATTTACCTTGAGATTACAATCTAGCCAAGATCTCACTTAACCTAAAATTTAACTTCAAGTGTTTCTATAATTTGAATGACATAAGACATAAAAGTAGTCTATGCTATAATCTTGACACATGTTCTTTAAGCAAGACAATCTTATTAGAACGTTAATCTCTTATCTTACTTTCAAGAGAATCCATTAATCATATTTGTATTTGTTGTTCCTTTGCACATAATAAATACTTCTCCCACTTATGCATAGAACAACATCATATAGTAGATAAACACCATGACATTCGTTTGTTTATGTGAGCAATATGATAGTGTCATAGATATATAAGCATTACAAGTAGATGTAGGAGCACTTAATTTATCAAGGAACCGTTCATGACTATCCTTGAGAATATGAATGTCTACATTTTTGAACGTAATGTATTATTTCAAGAAAATCTAGAAATAATCTGAGTTATTACCAAGATAACAACTTGTAACTCCCCTTTGAATTAGACAACGTTACAATAATGTCTATCATAATACACCATACTCCCACTGGATTTGACAACATTGTAAGTGTTTCATTAACCATTGAAAATAGCGTGCTATTACGTTGTAACTCCTTTCAAAGACTATTCGTAACAATTACTTAGGTACTAAAAGAGTGTATTCTACTCTGTAGATGATGGATCATCCATCATGCTATTAACTTGAAAAATTGAGCATGCAATTTCTTCCATAATAAGTCTACTATCCCCACAATGGTGTGTAGCACCTTTAATTGGTCAAAGCAAAACAACTAGATAAAATCTACTAGTTTGTCTTTTACCAATTTTGCGATAATTAGTCTAGCTTCTAATTTAATAACTCATAAAATGTCAAACATGTTTTCTAGTTGACCAAAATGTCATATAAGAATTCAATCACCAACGGAGGGTAATGAAATATCTTAAGGAAAGCATGGTGTGCAATTTTCTTAACTATTAAAGTTGCTATGAGTTATATATTAGAATTTAGATAATTCTAATGTTCCTAACATACCTTTCTCAATCATGAAAAGGAATAGGATTGAGTCTCACTCTTCTTTCATGGAAAAGAGTTTATGTTTGTCTTTTAGTAAATTTTTCTTGATCAAACATTTGTTTGAAAACAGAACTAGATGAATTTACCAAAGCCCAAACCACGTTTACGGTTTAATGTTGCATTAATACAATCAAAAGAATTAACAAAATTCAATTTTTAGTATTTTCGATAATTAAATCTTTCAAGAAAATAAAATACCCTTTGGTCAATATTCATATTAACCATAGTATTTTCCTCGAATTTTGGATCCTCATTATCATAGTGTCACCACATCAGTTGATCTGCTAGTGATGAAAGTATAGAATAGGTAATCGTTGAAAACCGATAATTGACAAACAAGTTTCCAATTCCAAAAATTATGGGATTTACAATTTTGCCAAAACAATTAATGCAAAATGTAAGCATGTTTTATCCCATCTTATGCCTTAAGTCATAGGTCTCACTAACTAACTTAATTAAGTTGTCTAATTTTGAAACGCAAATCATTAAGGCTGAGGTCTCACACAACAAAATAATTCACCTTGTTATTGTAATCTAGATCAAGGTCTAACATAACTAAATTACAACTTCAAGTGTTTCATATCATTAGATGGCATAAACTTAAATTTAAAGGTATAATTTTTGATGTGTAATCAAAACTTATGTATAAAGAAGCATGCATACAAATTTATAACACAAAATTTTGAAAAGAAACTTACTTGTATTTTAATTGCTAAAATTAAATTCTACAAAGTTTTAATCGATGCGTTGAGAAACTTACAACTTTGCACTAAGATGCTTCGTACATAGAATTGTTATACTAGGTAGCTCCAATCGAACTCACAGGGAGGCAGAGGACCAGGTAAGCGCATAAGCATAACCTTAGACATCCTTTCATTATGCTGTGCGCTTCTTTTAACCCCTTCATAGTTTGTTCTAGTGGGTGAGCCGTTCTAACCATTTAGTACAGTCGCATCAATCGATTAAAAGTTCAAGAATAATTCTTAGATAACAAATCAGTTTTGCCATTATTTAGTCCATTTAATTTTCTATTCATAAAAACCCTTTTTGCTTACTAACATGTCAAAACAATATATAAACAATTAGCCACATGCATAATTATTTCGATAAACTCTAATAAACAATTCTATGGCGTAAATAAATGTATACATTAACTAGGGCTTTCAACTACAAGGTAGATGAGCCACATACATCGACAAGTCGATTGCGTAAGCCAAAGTTAATAATATACCAATTAGCACGTAACGATTTTTTATTAGTTATAATTGAGGTCTTCCCCAATTCAATAATTATCAAATAAATAGAACATGTGTGTATCAACTAAACAATTTATTACAAACAATACTCCATGGCAAAACATGCATGTTCCACCATGGATTCCACATAACAATTATCACCCAAGATACGCATATTACATGGCACATAACAATTATTCATTAATTAACCACATAAAATTAACATGCAACCAAGGGTTTCTACAAGTTTTACAAAATTAAAACCTAATTAATATAAATTAGGGTAATCGACCCATAATAAATAAAATTAGGGTTTCAAATTCAAAACCCTAGAAACCATAAAAAACATGCATATAATCATAAAGATTAAATTTTTATGTGTTTCGGTAATTAATTACATCATATTAACGGCTCTTGATGCCACTGTTGGGATTTAATACTCATAACAATTATATAAAATCAAATAACATCATCAAAGCATGCAGCGAAAGTAAATAGGAATAATATATGTAAGTAATTAACCGAATAAGAAAACGCGCACCTTTTAGCAATTCAAGAATCAAACGGTAATTGAACAAGAACTAAAACCCAAAACCCTAACTTTAGGGTTTAATAAATTCGACCCACACACAAAAGTCAAACACCAAGATTACAAGCTCAAGCGTGCTTGTCCTTCGTTCTTGTACACACGCACTAATAGCGATTTGATGTGAAAAGCTAGTTCCTTGAATCACAAATAAAACCAAACACTTGTTTCTTGAGTTTGGAAAATCGAAACCCTATGGGGAGGGTTGAAACCGATCGGCCAAAGACAAGAGAGAGGAGAGGAGGAAGAAATTAGGTTATTGGTGATCCAAGATTAGGAGAATAATGAATACAAGGGTTTGTATATATACATTCTCAAAACTTGGTGACCAAGAAATCCCACCTCCTTGGGTTGGGTAGCCCACGACCGGCCAAGCTTCTTGTCCACTAATTTCATTCTTAGTCCTTGTAGTTTACATTTAACAACCGTTAACTAAACCTCGTTAAATATTTAACTATCGTTATGTTTTATTTCGTGACTAATAATTAATAATAACATTTTATATATTAATTATTAACATCAACTCTCATACGTAATGTGTGCAATCCAGAAGTCTCGAGTTCGAATCCGGACATACATATATTTAAATATCCATAAAACCTTTCAGCTCCCACTTGGATATTACTAAATATAGTAATGACATTGGTTAGTCTAGCTTTAACACGCCAATGCCCCAGATCGAATCGAGTATGGTCTCCTGGAAAAACCATTTAATGATTCATCATTTTTACTTATCCCTTTGTTACTAATACTACATTAACTATGAATATGGATCAAGTCATTTCATAAGTTAATATTACATTTCGTTGTATTGATTGAACAAGATTACCAAATCATCTGAACGTATTCCATATAGATCTTGGGTATGGCCATACAAACATCTTGTCAACCCTACGAGGGGCCCAAATATAGTATTGCTTTGAAACAAATTCAAAGGAACAAATTCTCTTGACTACAAACATAACTCATGAACTTTGCAACACTTCTGAAAATAGCCCTTATAACTACCAGTTACGGATAGCGTTAGACTATCTTACACAAATGCACTACATTCATATCGCTTATCCGGTATCTCAAGTCTGAGGATAAACACTTCATGATATACTTAATGACAAAGATCCATAAAGTATCATCATGTAAAGTTGGGATGAGTCATATATTCAATTCATTGAATATCATGTGAATCTGGTATGTCCCACGCATCAATATACTTTAAAAGTATATTCTACCAAAACTCAGATTTGTCTTAATTTAATGACATTCCCACGTCATTGATCGACAACGGACTATTTAGAATAACATAAGTTATTCACGGATTAAACATGCAAATATAGGATATAATATTAAGAAAATGAAAAATAAACATAACCAATATTTTATTTCAATTAAACAATATTTGTTCAAAACATCCCTTATCCAAATACTAAATAGATCAATGCATGATATCTTGGTTAATGAATTATGACTCAAGTAATGACAATCATACTTGTTGACAAGGCATAATTTCAACTAACTTTGATCTATCGGAATTTTGAGAATACTTATCTTAAGAATTCAACTAGTGAAGTTCTTGTATGTGTGCATTCAAAATATCTTGATATTTCCACATAATATTTCATAAAGTGTGTGACATCCTCAAGCACCAATTTATGACAATCAAACTTTCAAACATTTTTAAAGTTTAAAGTATTCTTATTCTTTATTGTATAATGCAACTATGCTCTTAGTTGAGCACAACTAGTTCACATGGCCATTTACAAGGATGAAATCCTCCAATGACTAGTATTGAGTGTCATCTCAATTAAACAAGCATCATTGTATACAAACAACAATATGCTCTTTAAAATCTCCGTAAACAAACTTCAATATCTATTGTGTAATGTTTGATGCCTTCCAAACTTTCAAGTTTGTTGGCTATGACAATTACTCAACAATTCTTGTATTGCTCATCCATAGAATTTTGAGAGCAAATCCAGGAATGTAATTCTAAATTCAAACATATTCCATTTGAATATTCATTACACTAGTTATCTAATAACTTCATTAGATATCAATGTTGTCAAATCATCTTGCATTCAAGCATGATACAACAATAACATGATGTACATGAAAAATCCTTGTGTCAAACTAAGATGTCATTCATGTTCTACATCTATTTTCAAATGATATATCATGTTCTATTAGACTCATTTATATAATACCACACATGTTTATTAATAATAAACATATATTCCAAGGTTGTATGTCTTATTTTCTAAATCTTTCATGTGAAGTTCCATTCCAAACTAAAACTTAACATTTAGCCAAGATGGAATGTTACTACCCACAACATATAAGATTTAAAGAAAATGAACACAATACTCCCACTAGCTTTCAGGAATACTTAGAAATTATCTTATTTTAATTTTTAAACCAAAACTTGGATTTAATAGTTAAACATAAGAATCATCTCCTAGATGCATGCATATATCCATTCATGGATTCTTGCAATTTGTACATTTCCAAAGATTATGTGAATTCATAAAACTCATTTGTATTACTTATCGTCCTCGCAAAAGCAATCACACAAGAAAGAGTTTTAATATCCAATTTTCATTTTTCATATCAATAAAAATAAGTATGACAATTATAATCATTATATATTTAATGTGCCAAGGAAAGAATATTCAATCACAGTTAATTGCTTAAGTGTGATTAATAATCTTGTCACAAGTCATGCATTAAACACATGTACAATATTGTCCATATGATTTCTACAAAGATTTAAACCACTAGGGTTTTCCTTCCTTTTAAGAAACTCATCTTTATTAAGATAAACCAAGTTTCAGAGTTGATTATCTTTATGGACACCATCTTATCATTCATAGTATGAATAATTTACCACAATTCAATATTAGGTAAATGCATCATCATGATTAACAGGTTTACCATGATCCTGCAGCTCATATATCTCGGCACATCAATCAATCATTCTAGAATCCTTGCGGATCCATGAATGAGAATTCCATCATCTTGAGGTCTATCAAATTTGTCCTCATCATGATATTTATTAGTGTATTTTAGAAGATTATGTGTTTTGTAATTGTAATATAATCTCTTCAAGATCTAAACAAAACTCCCACTTGCTTTTGTAATTTAAAGACTATCTATAAATACTTTAGCAATTAGAACAACACTAAATTGTTTTCTTGTGGGATATTACAAATCACATTAACAGTTCATAAATCTTGTTCGTTAATAACCTACTCCATAAGTAGTTTAAACAAATCAGAACTTCAATATAAGACTCAATGTGATTCATCACATTCCATACTAAAATGGTGTCTTATTAATCTTCTAGATTTGAGTTAAGTATATCCAATCAATACTCAATTTTCTAACCTTGATAACTTTTGGAAGAAAATAAGATATTGTTATCTTGAATCAAACAATATAACAAATGTTTGATTCTTCTAACTGAACATTCCATATACATACAGTATTTCATTAGAATTAATATTGTAAGACAATCTAACAATATTTAAGATAAACATATTCCTTTTGGCCTACCTATTTACCAACTAAGTCAACTTAATGGTATAATAGAATATCCAAGCCAATTGCATGTTTTATAACATAAGTATTCTTTGACCAAGTCAAAAGACATAACATTTATAGTATCTTACTTTATATTATAAGTCTTTAAAAGACTTCATGTTTGTAAGTTTATACAGAAACACAAAACCATGTATAATTTAAAGTTATTATGAACACCACGCCATGGTTTCAATTAATTAATTTTCAAGTTAATAAACTATTTATGTCATTCCAAGAATACACAAATATTTAAAGTAGCATTAGATTACTTTATTTTAATTATGTCATCCTTTGGAGTGTTCAACTTAAGCGCAAATCATCCACGCGATCCACGACAAGTGGAGATTTACCTTGAGATTACAATCTAGCCAAGATCTCACTTAACCTAAAATTTAACTTCAAGTGTTTCTATAATTTGAATGACATAAGACATAAAAGTAGTCTATGCTATAATCTTGACACATGTTCTTTAAGCAAGACAATCTTATTAGAACGTTAATCTCTTATCTTACTTTCAAGAGAATCCATTAATCATATTTGTATGTGTTGTTCCTTTGCACACAATAAATACTTCTCCCACTTGTGCATAGAACAACATCATATAGTAGATAAACACCATGACATTCGTTTGTTTATGTGAGCAATATGATAGTGTCATAGATATATAAGCATTACAAGTAGATGTAGGAGCACTTAATTTATCAAGGAACCGTTCATGACTATCCTTGAGAATATGAATGTCTACATTTTGAACGTAATGTATTATTTCAAGAAAATCTAGAAATAATCTGAGTTATTACCAAGATAACAACTTGTAACTCCCACTGAATTAGACAACGTTACAATAATGTCTTATTCAGTAATACACCATACTCCCACTTGGATTTGACAACATCGTAAGTGTTTCATTAACCAGTGAAAATAGCGTCTAATACGTTGTAACTCCTTCAAAGACTATTCGTAACAATTACTTAGGTACTAAAAGAGTGTATTCTACTCTTAGATGATGGATCATCCGTCATGCTATTAACTTGAAGAGCATGCAATTTCTTCCATAATATGTCTACTATCCGCACAATGGTGTGTAGCACCTTTAATTGGTCAAAGCAAAACAACTAGATAAAATCTACTAGTTTGTCTTTTACCAATTTTCAAATAATAGTCTAGCTTCTAATATTATAACTCATAAAATGTCAAACATGTTTTCTAGTTGACCAAAATGTCATATAAGAATTCAATCACCAACGGAGGGTAATGAAATATCTTAAGGAAAGCATGGTGTGCAATTTTCTTAACTATTAAAGTTGCTATGAGTTATATATTAGAATTTAGATAATTCTAATGTTCCTAACATACCTTTCTCAATCATGAAAAGGAATAGGATTGAGTCTCTCTTCTTTCATGGAAAAGAGTTTATGTTTGTCTTTTAGTAAATATTTCTTGATCAAACATTTGTTTGAAAACAGAACTAGATGAATTTACAAAGCCCAAACCGTTTTACGGTTTAATGTTACATTAATACAATCAAAAGAATTAACAAAATTCAATTTTTAGTATTTTCGATAATTAAATCTTTCAAGAAAATAAAATACCCTTTGGTCAATATTCATATTAACCATAGTATTTTCCTTGGATTTTGGATCCTCATTATCATAGTTTCACCACATCAGTTGATCTGCTAGTGATGAAAGTATAGAATAGGTAATCGTTGAAAAACGATAATTGACAAACAAGTTTCCAATTCCAAAAATTATGGGATTTACAATTTTGCCAAAACAATTAATGCAAAATATAAGCATGTTTTATCCCATCTTATGCCTTAAGTCATAGGTCTCACTAACTAACTTAATTAAGTTGTCTAATTTTGAAACTGCAAATCATTAAGCTGAGGTCTCACACAACAAAATAATTCACCTTGTTATTGTAATCTAGATCAAGGTCTCACATAACTAAATTACAACTTCAAGTGTTTCATATCATTAGATGGCATAAACTTAAATTTAAAGGGTACAATTTTTGATGTGTAATCAAAACTTATGTATAAAGAAGCATGCATACAAATTTATAACACAAAATTTTCGAAAGAAACTTACTTGTATTTTAATTGCTAAAATTAAATTCTACAAAGTTTTAATCGATGCGTTGAAAACTTACAACTTTGCACTAAGATGCTTCGTACATAGAATGGTTATACTAGGTAGCTCCAATCGAACTCACATTGAGAGGACCGGGTAAGCGCAAAAGCATAACCTTAGACATCCTTCGGTGTATTTTGCGCACTTCTTTTAACCCCTTTTTAGTTTGTTCTAGTGGGTGAGCCGTTCTAACCATTTAGTACAGTCGCATCAATCGATTAAAAGTTCAAGAATAATTCTTAGATAACAAATCAGTTTTGCCATTATTTAGTCCATTTAATTTTCTATTCATAAAAAACCCTTTTTGCTTACTAACATGTCAAAACAATATATAAACAATTAGCCACATGCATAATTATTTCGATAAACTCTAAAAAACAATTCTATGGCGTAAATAAATGTATACATTAACTAGGGCTTTCAACTACAAGGTAGATGAGCCACAACATCGACAAATTAGATGCGTAAGCCAAAGTTAATAATATACCAATTAGCACGTGTCTGAAATTTTTATTAGTTATAATTGAGGTCTTCCCCAATTCAATAATTATCAAATAAATAGAACATGTGTGTATCAACTAAACAATTTATTACAAACAATACTCCATGGCAAAACATGCATGTTCCACCATGGATTCCACATAACAATTATCACCCAAGATACGCATATTACATGGCACATAACAATTATTCATTAATTAACCACATAAAATTAACATGCAACCAAGGGTTTCTACAAGTTTTACAAAATTAAAACCTAATTAATATAAATTAAATTGTCGACCATAATAAATAAAATTAGGGTTTCAAATTCAAAACCCTAGAAACCATAAAAAGCATGCATATAATCATAAAGATTAAATTTTATGTGTTTGATAATTAATTACATCATATTAACGGCTCTTGATGCCACTGTTGGGATTTAATACTCATAACAATTATATAAAATCAAATAACATCATCAAAGCATGCAGTGAGAGTAAATAGGAATAATATATGTAAGTAATTGAATAAAAAAGCGTACCTTTTAGCAATTCAAGAATCAAACGGTAATTGAACAAGAACTAAAACCCAAAACCCTAACTTTAGGGTTTAATAAATTCGACCCACACACAAAAGTCAAACACCAAGATTACAAGCTCAAGCGTGCTTGTCCTTCGTTCTTGTACACGTACTATTAGCGATTTGATGTGAAAAGCTAGTTCCTTGAATCACAAATAAAACCAAACACTTGTTTCTTGAGTTTGGAAAATCGAAACCCTATGGGGAGGGTTGAAACCGATCGGCCAAAGACAGAAGAGAGGAGAGGAGAGGAGAAATTAGGTTATTGGTGATCCAAGATTAGGAGAATAATAAATACAAGGGTTTGTATATATACATTCTCAAAACTTGGTGACCAAGAAATCCCACCTCCTTGGGTTGGGTAGCCCACGACCGGCCAAGCAATCCCAAAGGGATTCCGGATCCTTCTTGTCCACTAATTTCATTCTTAGTCCTTGTAGTTTACATTTAACAACCGTTAACTAAACCTCGTTAAATATTTAACTATCTTTATGTTTTATTTCTTGACTAATAATTAATAATAACATTTTATATATTAATTATTAACATCAACTCTCATACGTAATGTGTGCAATCCCGAGTCTCGAGTTGAATCCGGACATACATATATTTAAATATCCATAAAACCTTTCACTTTCACACTTCTTGGAGGATATCACTCATGTCATATGTTTTGGGTGCTTTTACGGATCACATGGAAGTTGCTTTGAAGTTCTATGATGGCTATGTGTTTGGTACTACCTTAGTGAATCAAGTTGTAATTCCTTATTTATATTCACGTGTATAGTCATTGTAGGTGGTACATTTTATTATGTAAGTTATAAGAATGGCGTGTCATTCTTATATGAGAGTCTGTAAGTGTCTAAGGGATGAGATGAGAATCACCCTCATCAGTACTTTGATGTTTTTGGTGTAATGCATTTTACCGGGGTGAAAAATCCCTTTTACCAAAAAAAACATTCATGTAAACGGACATATGTGACTTAGGAAATGTAAAAAGCATAAATGTGATATCATCAAACAAGGTTTAGAAAACGAATCGAGACTTAAACTAACACAATGTGTTTCCACATGTCTGCTCTTTGTTTAATCCTTTCAGATCCCAAAATGGCTGAACAACAAGAGAATGTTAATGCCCGTGAGAACTCACTTTATGGGCACATTCCCACCAGGGCTATACTTGAGAATGATTGGCAAGAACAACCTTCGTGTTGATTTCAACAACTTCACTTGCTTGGAATCTTCTTGCAGAGTTGTTGTAGACATCCTCCTGCAACATCCCTTCAAATTCATGCTCACTAAGTCAGCATCGACCAATTTCTCTATCCATCAATTTTGGCATACCATGAAGATGATTGATGGAGAAGATGTTGTGAAAGTCACTCTTGATACTCATGAAGTCATTGTCATAGTTGAAGACCTTCGTGTTGTTCTTACGCTTCGGATATCAACTCTCCGGTGATTATGGGACTCCTACAGAGACGGAGATTCTAGATTTCTTGGTCAACATCGGATATGACGAATCCTCTAGTATTATCTCTACTCACTCCAGAGTTGACGTCAAAAACATCCCACAACCATGGAGGACACGGTATCTCATGATTGCTAAGTCAGTCTCAGGAAGAGATAGCGGTCATGAACACCTAAAACTGATGCATTGACAAATCTTCTGGGGAATGGTCCATGTTAACCACATATACTATGCTAGCCTCATCTAGGAGGACATGATGCAACATCTTAAGAAAGGAGCTACCAAGATCCCTTTCATCCGCTTCACTAAGCTAAACATTCACAACCTTCTCAGGAAGTATGAGAATATTCCCAAACGACTTGATGACCCCAACAAGCATTCAATGATAACTGAGCCTACCCTCAAATCGATTTAGGTTTCATGGGACAACCACTCATAAACAAGGCGGAACTCCTGCGTGCCTCATAACTAATAAGATCAAAGATGCTACTTCATACAAACACTATAGGGAGGCTCTTCTAGCTAAACGTATTGGGTTCATGGATAATATTGTTGCTCTAGCGGTCAAGACCAGAGCCAAAAAAGCTGGAAGTTCTGCAAGTACCACCAAGACAAAGTCTAAGAAAACCAGAAGAGTGGTAAAGAGGAGAATTCCCGTCAATGTTGTCAAGCCAGAACCTTCACCTAAGCCAACATCACAACATGATGATGACTCAGAAACATAGTCAGACGAACAAGTTATCTACAGCGAAAGTTCGTATTGATGACTCCACAAAGGAGAAGGAAAAGCCTGTAAGCCCTACATATGTTTGGGTAAAGAGGAGTAATCCGCACACTGTAAAATATATATAACCAACGTTTAAGTACAACGTATGAGAGTGGATCTCTCATCTCGGCCCGTTACATGGGCAACAGACACACACCTACCATGCTTTATCCAAACATACTATATAAGAAAGACATGCCAATCTTATGAACTACCAAACATCATAATTACTTCCTACCACGACCTAAGAGATTAATATCATACATGTCGCAAAAATCCTCCAAGTGTCCCGGTAAATTGTAGACTTGAGCAACATAATCATCAGATATGAAATCTTCTATTTAAAACCCACCACCTCCCCCAGAAGCCATATATGTAGCCATAGGGTTATCTTGCTCCATAACCACATCCCCATCACTATCAAGAAACCACATTCCGACTTTAGAAAACAGTTACTTGCCTTAGTATCATAAAAGTCATAGTCTCAGGAAGGCTGAGCCTCATCTTTACCATTGTTAAACAAATCACTCACAAGATTAACTTGTGATTCCTTACCCTGAGATCCATCCTAACGCTTCCTTATTACAACCACTAGAGTTCTCTAACTTAGCCTCGTCGAGTAGTAAATCGATCACATTACTTGGGATACCAATGTCATCAGTATCTTGCACATCAAGGGTCCCAAAAGAGTTAGACGTAGTGATAGGCGTACCTCTAGTATTAACCACATTAGAAGTAGAAGCTTCCTGGATCTTTGTCTTTGCAACATATACCTACTTCCTAGGAGCAAATCTAGGCCCCTTACCCATATTAATACCACTAGACATCTTCCTACCTTTGGTTTTGGCTTTCCAATTCTGACCACTTTAACCCTTCATCGGCTCTTCCAAAGACGAGGTGGGAGCTACATCATTTTGCTCCTTAATGCTCTTTGGACAACAGGCATGTTCATGCCCAAAAACTTTACACTCTACACAATGAGGAGGTTTCCATTCATATTCAACCTTGATGCTGATGGTAAAACCACTATCGTCCTTTTTAGGGATCGCTATAGTAACCACGTGTTTTAGATCGGATTCGAAGATAATTCCACAAAGCACGTCAAAACTAATGCGACCCCATGAATCAACGCACATAGAACTAGTAAAGCATCTAACATAATCGCTTACCCACGTGTAGCAATTAGGCTCAAACCGTCTTCCGAATATGCAAGTAATGGCACATTATGAAATTTAATCCACACGGGTACTTTGGTAACCTCACTTTTGGCCAATAACATGTCGGGAGTCCATTTAGTGAGGATGATAGGCGAATTACGAATAATCAAGGGCCCGTTGAAGGACATTCTCCACACCCTCTTTAGAATCAAACTTAAAAAGGAAAACACCATCATCATTCTTCATAAGTTTCTTTAACAAACTTACCCGTGTTAGTACGTAGTTTTGGACCAATGGAAAGGCAATATTCTTGCCAACAAAGAAGCCAGCAAGAGTATTATCATAACGGTTAAACACACCCTCCATAGCAGCCCTAGGGAGAACCGTATCATGATTACCAATACGATTCTCATTCACTAGTGGTCGAAAGTTAACTTTCCTAGTGACACGTTCCGGGGTTAACACATTAGCAAACGACCTTACTTCATTAGGAACATTTTCACTACCATTCCGCGTTATGACCGAAGTACACGCCTTCACCACATTCGTAGGTGCAACGAAATTACCCTCCTTCGAAGCAAGACTAGGAAATACCACATTCGAGGTCAAACAAGTATCCTGATCAGCAGCGTTACTAAGGGTCACTTTAATGCCCGGATCCAACACACCCATAGAAGTACCATCGTTATCACTAGCACGTCCCAAACTAGGGGTCATCCATGGGTCAAGCGACTAGTTTTATCGATTTTAGTACTCCAAACATATTCGACGCCAATGTTACCAAACAGATTCCCATCATGTGCGCTAGGGTTTCAAACACCCCTAAACTTTTACTAACTCAGGAGGCAAGCATCAACATCAATTCCATGTTCACCTTTAAGATGTTTTAACCTAGCATCCAACGCATTAATATCCAGCCTAGCATACGGATTCGATTCCATGTTCATTCCAACTTGATCGGCCAAATTGGTTGCTGCTTTTGCAGCATTTTTCGAAGAACAATCCTTGTTAAAAAAAACCTTTCTCCATCTCTATACCAACTCTCTTAACCATCGAACAATAAAGTAAAACCAGCAACCCTTTGAACAAGAAGACGACTAGCAAACAGCAGGTGACAGGTAAAGAAGAAATCCCTAACAAAAAAGTTAGGGTTTTAACGTTTAAAGAACAAACTCCTATCCTCCCACCATAATGAAACGTTCACATGATAATAAACCAAAGGACAATTTGCATGGAATAATAATGTGAAGAATTTATAGCAAAGGGTCCCGATCAAAGTTATATCAAGGAATAATATCGCACCAACCCACGATTACAATTAAATTAACCAATCAGGTAGGACATAATAACGATTGCAAACACCTTAATAAAAATGATTTACCAATAGGATTCTAAAGAAAAATCCAATCGGAATAATTTAAGAAAAATACAAACGCAATAGGATCTTATATTGAAAGGTGCGGGTTTGGGTGGAATGACGGGAAGTTTTGCTCTTGTAAGTCCTACATATGAACAACTTGACAAGGATATCGATGAATATGAAACTTCTGATGGTGCCAACAAGGCCGATAAAGGGAAGAAACCTCTTGAAGAAGAACAACATGACTCTGACTTAGAGTATGATCCGAATGAAGAGGAACAACAATATCGAGGAAGACGTTGAAACGAGGATTCGGTTTATCAACCCATTAGGTGAGAGTTCCAGCAGTAGTCCTCCACAACCGGAAGATCCACTGCAGACCACTCTAACCCCATCCGTCCGGTTAATCAACCCGATAAGTATCAGTGTCCTGTCACAACTACACGTCGAAATGAAGCAACCACAACAACAACAACAACTACTACAAGAAGAGGATCATGGTGAAGATAAGGAGATGTATGACGAAGGAGATTACGATCATGATAAGGATAAAAGATTCTGCGATGATGATGTTAATGCGGCTGCAGAGGAAATGAAGTGAAAAGAGGCTGAAAAGCGGATAGAGTTGAAGAGGAAAGGTTAAAGAAGCAGAACAACTACATAGTTGACAATCCAACACACAAGCCTCACCAGTCTTCAGAGCACCTCATGACACTTCTACCAAACCCGAATCATCATCTCAATCATCACCTCCACCAACACATGAAACAACAAAATCAACCACAAAATCTGTTAAGAAGAAGACTAACACATGGATGTCTCGTGTCAAATCCAAGATTTAGAAAGTTGTACACCACTCACAGACTCGAAAACAAAACCGTCTTCAAGAACAAGTGAACACATTGGCCGAAGTGGTTACGGATCTTTCGACCAGATGTCTACCTTCAGAAACAAAGAGAAGCTATTCAAGTTCTTCTCTCGGGATGTTCAGGTCAAATGAATGAGAAAATCCGAACTACACTCCATTTCATCGACACGGTTCTTAGAGTCACACGAGAACTCTTCAAGAAGAAGCTCCAACCAATGATTAAACACATGGTCAAACAGGTTATCACTACTACACCGGTGGTCATGGAAACTAAGCTTGTCAAGCCCGTCATTTCAAAGGAAGATCGATTGCGAGCTAGTGACTAAAATGGCCGCTAGAGCTCCATCTTTCACCAAGGAAGACGACTGATAACATCAAATAGTCCTGAATATTAAGTGTCAATTTCCCCGATAATGCGTATTTCATATCATTTATATGGATTTATACTTGTTTAAAATTTACTTTCAGGTAAAATACGAGCATTGGAGCTAAAGAGACGCGGATTTGGAGAGTTTATTAAAGATTTATCATAGTATGCTCACTTTGAAGAAGTTACGGCTTAACTCCTCTCTCACATTACGCCGTAACTAAAGCGTTGCTTAGAAAACCAACTCAACAGAAGATTACGGAATAACTCTCCCTTAGATTACGACGTAACCAAATTAGGTCAAATGAGGTTTCGCTGCAGCTTCTGTAGTAAATATTGCATCAATTATGGCGTAACCAAGAATTATCGAAGATATGGCGTAACTCCTTCTATAGTTACGCCGTAACCAGCATTATTAGTGCAAAATATGAAGAATTGTATGTTACGGCGTAACTCTTATAATTAGTTACGCGTAACCAGATCCGCCTATAAATACATCATGATTTCCAGCATTTCAAAGCATCCCATTTCACACACAACATTCAGTGAATGTGAGAAGAAGTAGAAGGCCGATCTAGAGGAGCATATGGAGCTATCTCCAAGGGAGAAATCACTCCCCTATGATAAGCATTAGCTTTTAATCTTTTCTTTACTTTCAATTCATGTATTTTGTAACGTTAAACATTGAATTGATTGTTATAGTTAATATGGCTGCTAAGCACCTCTAGGTGATGGCCTAGTTATGATTCCTTAATTATTTTGTCTACATTTACATTGCTTTCGTATAATTATTTCTAAGTGTATGCATGCATAGTTTGTTGGTAGCTACCCTTGTTTGGGTAGTTTTGAATGGCGGTAGAGGCTAGTTACTTAGGAGATATGACCAACTGACCCTAAGTAAGTAGACTAAGACGGGAAGGGTAAGATATGACCAACTGATGACCTTTTCTACTTGTGCGATTTGACATGATCACCTTTTGGATGAACTTAAGAAACAGGTGAGTGTTTAAGATGCTAGCGCCGGGGCTCACTATTATGAATCTAGCATGTAGCATATTTAATGAATTGGCTTAGGGACTAAGAACAATGGACTTATGACGAATGGATTTTCTCCAAGGGGACCCTTTGCTGATAGGTTAGGACGAACTGACCAAATGATGTCCTAGCGACTTTGACCCCACCTGAAGTAATTGGAAGTAATTAGAAGTAAACACAACTAGTTAGGATGAATAACTAGGTTAGCACCACTCTCCTCCATTGATCACGACCTCGCTTTGCTTTAGTAGTTAATTACATCAAAATCATATTAATATCTGTGACACCTAGACTTAGTTTAAATCCAGACATAGCTCTTGGGACGACCTCGGTTTTACCGAATACTACACTACACACGATCGGGTACACTGCCCGTTAGTGCATTAGGGTAGACCATAGGTATAACGACTAACTATAAATATTAAAACACGGTCATAAAACTGCAACAAGTTTTTGGCTATTTGTCGGGGAGTTATTTTAGGGTTTTATTAAGTCTATTTTTAACTTTCTTTTCTAATAATGTCGATTCAAGACTAGAAGCTCAAGGCGTTTTTGGCCAAATTCGATGATCCGGAAAAACAATTTGAACGAAAAAAGTTTACTCACTAGTTCCTATTCATAACATTTTTCGTTTTACAAATCCGACCAATCTGATGTAGAACCTGAAGTCATAGATGAAAATAATATCGAAGAAATAACCATGGAGCAGTATCTGGAGCAACCAAATGTAAACGGTAAACGAGCCTTCACGCAAGACTCTAGCATGGAAAAATACTCATTCGGACCAAATTATCCGGGAATTACACGAGCTTCAGTTTTTAGGAGATGAAAATGAGGATGTTCAAATCATGTGGAAGAAGTGCTCTACTTATCATCGCTTTTCACGTCAAGAAGTATTCCTAGTTACTTTGATTCATTTAGAATTTTTCCTATGACTCTTACTGGGACTGCAAAAAGATGGTACAATAAACTCCCTGCCGAATGCAAGGAAACATGGGATAAATTAAGAAAAGAATTCATTCAACAATTTTTCCCTCCTTCGAAGATGGCTAAACTTCTTGGTAAGATCTATCAATTCGTTCAAGAGAGTGAGGAAACAATGTATCAAACGTGGGAGTGGTTCAATGAGCTACTTTACCGATGCCCCACTCATGACTTGAACAAACATCAAATCGTCTATGTCTTCTACAGGGAATATGCACTGACTCGTTAATTACTCGATTCTCCTAGACCTATTCCAAGCATGACCCCTGACCAAGCTTTGGAGTGTATTCAAGGATTTGAACATTGCTATAAATGGCATATGGAGACAGGGTATGGACCAAGGGATAATTTTGATCATAAAGTGATGAAAACATTGACGAAGCAAGAATATAACTATGGAGAAATTTTGAAGGAAAGGAAGCGGGAAATGAAAGAAGCCTATAGAGTAGAAAAGGTTAAAAGTGTATTTGGGGCAATGACCAGAAACGACTTAGAAAAAGAATCCTTGACCATATCGAGGAATCTAGGGACGGATGAGAGAATTAAAAAAATGATGAAAACATTCGTGTAAAACACAGTTTCTTCCCTCAAGACTCATGAAGACCGAATAAAGGGTTTGGAGAAGAGTGTGAGCTTATGTTCGAAAGCCATCACGGATTACCTCACCGCTCGGGGAGGAAGTTGTCAAGACAGTTGAAACAATCTTTGAAGAGCCCACTACCTTTTCGGAAAAGGTTAAATGAAGAATCATCAAGGAGAAACTCTTCCTTCGGGCGTTGGAGCTCTCCCGTAAACGTTCTTTGTTAATTCCATTAAGACTAATCCTAACAATATTTTGCAAGAATTAAGTGACGAGTCCGATGAGACGGTTCAACTTAACGAGATGTTCATTTTAAGGAATGAACTGCATAAAAAGAAAAAGATCCTGGTTGTTTCACTCTCCCTTGCTTGATTGGGAGTCTCAATATGTGTAACGCCCTAGCTGATCTTGGAGCGAGCATAAGCATTATTCCTCGTTCAATGTTCCTACGTATGAGTATCGGAGACCTTAAGCCGACCAAAATGAAAATTGAAATGACCGATCGATCCATGCAGGTACCCTTGGGAATCGTTGAGAATATATTGGTAAAAATAAATAAATTTTTCTTTCCAGTTGATTTTGTAATTCGGATATTCCGAGAAGACAGAATACCTATCATTTTAGGAAGACCAATGCTTTACTCTGCCCATGCACTCGAAAATTGACTCTCGAATCAACAGTGAGGTTGACACATTTAGACCTAATGAACTTCTGTCTACACCTCAAAAAGTTTGCGCGATTGATCCTATTGGTGATTTTGGCGATGAATTGGAAGATTTTCTTAGTGACTCCCCGAAAACTCCTACAAAACGTGGTGAGATAGCTTCAGGGAAGGATTTTGATGTGTTCGTAAATTTTGAAGAAGAAGACATAGTCAGTCGATGTTTCTCTAGCGACATCGAAATGGTCCATTGGAGCAACAACTCTGAAAAGACTTTTTCACAATCTGACCAACCCAAGTTTTATGAGATGGGAGCTCGAATCCATCATAGGAACCCTATTATCCGAAAATTTCATGCAAGATTGGGTTCACTGATTTCCATCCATTCATCGACACAAATTCCCTAGTTAACATCATTTCTAAGGAATGCTACAACCAGGTTATGGAAAAAGAACTTGAATACAAAGGAAACAACTTCCTAGGTATTGCAACAAACATCCGTGTCTTTGTTGGGACTCACTCATTTTTGGTCGGATTTGTGGTTTTGGATGACGTTAGCGAGTTTGTGGAAGATGGGTTAACCGGGGTGATTTTCAGGAAACCTTTTCAAGAACTATCTGGGCTAGATAAAGATGAGAAGAAAGGGCTTGTATGGTTAAAAATTGGAGATGATAAAATGGTTTTTAAAATGCCACGGACTATTAAGAATTTTAAAAATTGGACGAAAAGGCAGTTGAGCCACGCTCAGCCATTGCTCGACATTAGTGACAAAGATAAGGCCAGAGGTATTGAACACCCTTACCAAAAGATCAAGAATTTTTACTTGGGGTGTTTAGAGTGGACGGACTACAAAGGGATGAAAATCGTCGATTGGATTCAACGTGGAGATTGCCATATCCACGAAATGAAAAACAAGCACTTCTAGCCCGAGGCTCTGAGTCTAACTTAAAGACTCGTAAAATAGAAAGTGCTCTTTCGGAGACCCAAATTATCCCATCCATTTGTTTTATTTCCTTTCTGTTGAGTTTTGTGTTTTAACCATTTTTGGGAAAACGAAGAAGAGTTGTTGTTGCACATGTTGATCCGATGAGTCATGGGTAACTCATTCTCATGGTTACGCCGTAATAGCCTTAGTGCAGCAATCTTCTCGAAGCATGACCAATTCGGCGTAAACCCATGCAATGGTTGCCGTAGCCACACCCCTGTAGCATACGTCGGGTTGTGCTCGATTACGCGTATCCTTATGGGTTACGGTAACCTATGTAACACTTGTTTCATTTTAAACACAATAACCTTGCATTAGTTTTCAAATGAACTTTGTGGGTATGTTCCTGTAAGCCCTCACGAGACTACACTCGTCCACTTGGGACACCAAGTGGTTTAAAACGCTTGTTGCATACGCTAAATGCAACCGTGATTCCTACGAAAGTGAGTTAGATTTCTTTTTTTTTCTTTTTCTTTTTAGAATTATGCTTGTCGGTAGTGTGATTTGTGGATTGAAGTTTGCTCGTGGATGCTTTATCTGAGGCACGACTCTTTTCGTGAGCCTTCTTTCTTTGTGGAGCAAATTTCAAGGAAGTTCTCGCTCTAATTCTACTTTTCTCTTCACCTTTATTTAACGCTTAGTACAAAAGGGACTTTGTACAATTCAAGTGGGGGGACGGGATTAGAATTATCTCTTGAACTTTATTTTGCCCTCGTTTTTCTAGTTTATTTTGAAAAATTATACCATTTTTAAAATTTTGACATGTTTTTCTTAACCTAACTAGATTAGACCTTAGCGAGCACATTATAACCCTTGATATTATATGGTAAGATTAGCCTTATCCGTTCCCAAATTTTTACCCCAAATCCACCAAAAGATGAGGTGTGCGGAAGCTTGTAAACTTTAGAACTTGGCCTTTACATCATTTTGAGACCATAGACGAGGTATGTTGAGTTAGCTCGATGTATTTGGACTTTTAGTTTAAGAGGGTATTATAGGATTATCACCCATATAGCTACATTGTGTGTCTATCGATTAGTCACCTCGACTTCTCGACCCCCATGTTTAACCCTTTGTTGCACTCACCCTTAGTGCAAGATACCCCTAGATACACCTTCGAGCCATTCCTTTCATTTTGTTACCCAACATATTGTTTCGATACACCATTACATTTAGCCTACCCTGTAGTCTTTATTTGTAATTGGGAAGCCATCATTTGCCTAAGTTCAAGGTTCAAGTGGAAAGGTTGGGAATCACGTCCCGTGGCACATATCCCTAGAGATCATTGAAGACCCCCAAATTCTCATATTGTTCTCAAGTGGGGATGTTATGTTATTATGTAAGATACAAAAAAAAAAAATAAAATAAAATTAAAATAAAAAATGATGATGAAGTGATTCGAGAAAAATAAACAAATATATATATATATATATATATATATATATATATATATATATATATATATATATATATATATATATATATATATATATATATATATAGTTATTTGTTTTCATTTGATTGTAAAAGTGCTTGATGTTATTATTATGAGCTTAATATTAATTTAGTATCAAGGAGGCCACCTCGGTCACATTTGAAGAATGAAGTTGGAAGTGTGCCCATCATGACGTCCTCGAATGGCACATCTCCCTCTGGTTATATCATGATTTGACTTTTGAAACTTGAACTTTGGGCGAACGGTAAGTGGTGATGACCTAGTTGTAGATTTAGACTATTTGCTTGATTTTGTTTTACACCCGTGTCTTATCCTACCCTTAGTCATGAAGCGTGTCTAGGTGATGCAGTGAGAAATCTTTGATGTCTTGGCCATGGATTTTTTTTGGGTAAGGGGAGTAATCCTGCACCCTGAAAGTATATTAACCAAAACCATTGAAGTACAACAGATGAGAGTGAGTCCCTCATCTCATTCCCTTAGGACACTTACATAACCACTATATAAGAATGACAGGCCATTCTTATAACTTACAAATCCAAATACAACTAACAATGACTAAAAATAAAAATACAATAAATCGTAACTCAAAGAAACACTTGAGTCTTCTTAGCCATCATAGCGATCCGAACTTGCACATAGACTACTATGGTTTAGGACAACCCTAACCACCCATGACCATAGCAAAACGATCCCCAAGAATAAACAATCAAGATAACAAAGGATCAATAGTGGAACCACCATGCCATAAATCTGCTATGCGATCAACAAACAGCAATACACACCAACATGAGCATCATCAGAATCCATTAATGAACCAACGTAGGGTTTCCCAACCCCTAACCTTCAAACCAATCACAAATCCAGATATATCATTGGTAGTAGATCTTGTGAAGATAAAATAACCATTAGCATGATTCGTACATCATCAGCATCCTCAAAACAAAGGAGAGATTGAAATCCAAATCGAACCATATGCCATGGACGAGGAATAGAGTTTTAAAACAAACCGTAACTTACAATCATATAATATCGATCAAGTAAAGCCAATAATCTGCTACGCGATCACACAATGAACCTCCAGCCACGTCATGAAGTACCATAGGGTATAGCCAAACCCTAACTTCCATATCCAAATCATAATCGATCCACAAAAAAAATGTTCATTAGCAGCAGGATCTAAGAACATCATAATAGGGTATACAAACCCTAACTTACCACATACATCAGCAGCAATCCAAGAACAGATTGCAAAACATGATAAACAACTCTCAAAAACCCACTTACATAATCTTGAATCAGATGTAGAACTCACGAACCGATATACATATACCAGCGCAATATAACGAAACCGTAATTAGGGTTCCATTCGATTAAAACGCATCAGCCGCATATATGTACATCACCTTCAAGAATCAAATGAGAATAAATAAACCCTAGAAAGGGTTTTCATTAATAACATCACCGCACACATAATTACCACAACGATCAAGGAGAAAAGGAACCAGCGATTTAGGGTTTTCTTGATCGAAGGAAGTGCAACGATATATATAAAAGAAAAGATAATCTCTCGACCGCCACCACATGAAAACCAACCTAAATCAATTGCATACCAGTTAACAAGGATTAGATCACTCGTTAATAGATAGAGATACGAGATAGGGTGTGAAAGTTGGATGGAAAAAGCATGGTGGTGGTGGCGGAATCGCCACACCTAGAGAGAGTCGTCTTGCCATGGATTTGGTCATGTATCATTGATTTTGTCCACTTTACCATGACATGTTAGTAATGACAAATCACCCTTAACCTTTGTCGTGTCTACCCATCACTGCCTCCGAGAATTGTTTAGTCCTTAACTCTAGTAGTGGAGATTTGTGTAACCGCCAAGCTTATGATAAAATACATGCTATGTCACTGTTTTCTCTCTCTAGGTGGTAGGAAAAAACCGACCTATTATTAGCATGCAAAATCTGCTCTAATCCTTTGTTTTCTTCAATGATTTGATTCGTAGTGAGTTTATCATCTACTTAATTATCTTTGCTGATTAAACAATTGTGGTAAGGGTTTTTGGATCAATCTTATTAGGGTTTCGTTTTCTTGATTGCATATTTGGTTTCTTTTTGCCGACCTTGTATTCCTATCGCATCACTATAGATTGTTATTGTTTAGGTTGGTTGACATCAACCCTTTATATTTATTGGTGGTGCGCTTGATGCTGGTGATCATTACCTACGAATCCCTTTCCTAGGGTTTGTTTGTGATAGTTAATTTTGGTTCTTTGGTTTCTGGTTTGTGTGCTAACGACGTACTAAATCTTTTTCAAGGTTTGGTTACATTATAATCGATTGGTTCATAACCCTATCCCTAGGGTTTGTGTTTATCGTGAGGTTGGAAGCTCTTTGTATTGTATTTGCTTTGGGGTTAGAGAAGATGAATAAAGTTTTCTCAACAATTCGAATAGTGCTTCAAGGATGAACAATGGCAGTTCGATGTTGAGTGATTTGGATAAAAGGGTTAAAAATATTGATGGTAAAATATTGGGGAAAGATGGAAAACCTATGATGTCGTATCGTTATGTCAAAAACAAAGCACCATCTATTGGTCTAGTCGATGATGCTGTTGTTATCATGGAAAACAAGGATAGCAAGGCTAATAACCACGTTGATACATTAGCTATTGTCGTGGAAAGCATCAAGGTAAACAAGAAGGATGGTTGTGAGGTGGGGTGTTCGAAAACCACTTCTGATGTGAATGAGATGAGCCATGTTGCTGCTGGTACCACGAGTTGTGTGGGTTCTATAGTCACAGAAGTAATTAATCATGATGTTGTGGTTGATCTTTCCTTGTCTGATGTCGTTATACCGCAGGAAGAAGTGGAAACTATTTGTTCACGATTTAAAAATTCACTCTATGGCTATTTTGTTGGACAAATACCTGCGTTCCCTGTAATACAAAACTTTGTTCGTAATGTTTGGGAAATCACGAGCTTATGCATGTCATGATACATCAATGGTTCTTTATGTTTCAGTTTTCCACTAGGGATGGTATGGAAAACATTCTAAATCAAGGTCCTTGGCGAATTAGGTCAATCCCATTAATACTCCGTGTTTGGAATCCTAATTCAGATTTGATTAAAGAGGACATAAAAAGGTCCTGTGTGGGTTAAATTGTATAATGTGGTGGTGGCATATTATATTGGTTGGGCTAAAAATGATCCGTAAGTAGGGGCCCAATTATTATGTTTGATGAACACCGCGAGTAATATGTTGATGTAGAATTAGGTGGGCATGAATGGAAATGCATTGAGAGTTTTAGTTGAAATTTCGGTGGATAATGATTTTGTGGAATCACTTGTTGTGGCGATTCCTATTCCAAGAGCATCGAATGGTTAAAATTGATATTGTGTTTGAATACAAACCTCCCTGTTGTTCTATGTGTAAGCTCTTTGATCATGTGGATAAGGAGTGCCATAAGGAGCTAAAAGGAGGTTAACAAGAAAATGAGTGTGG